>CM076570.1:306516958-306880068 GCA_034641835.2 Pinus albicaulis | reverse complement strand
TCATGAATCGAACCTGGCTACTAGGAGCCCATAGAGCAGCAGTAGCAGGATCATTTGGATTGATGCAATCAGATGTCGTGAGGACATGAAATCAAGGTGACAGTGTCAGATACTGGAGCACATATCAGAGTTGGCAGCAAGTGAAGAGTGCATGGATGCAGGTGTGATCCAGGTGGATATTGGTGGCCACCCGCCTATTCCACTTGGGCCCCCACCATTGTCTCTTTCAGTTTTTCCGTTTTGGCATAACTTACTATTTTTAGCAGTTTTTCGGGTCCTGAACTTCCGGAGCCGTTTTGAGGCAAGTGACAGTGTCAGATACTAGAGCATAGATCAAAGTTGGTAGCAAGTGCAGAGTGCATGGATGCATGTGTCAGCAGCGGAGAGGATCTAGTAGACATGTGCAGTAGCTAGCAGCAAATCAAAATAATTTGATGTCAGATGCATTATACTCATTCAGTTGTTTGGAGGATATTCAGTTTTGGAAGTGTTGCATGCAAAGGTTGCATGTACGAGAAACACTAGATAAGTGTTTCATGTAAGAGTTGCATGGCACAAGCAAAGGTTGCATGGCACATGCATGGAGTTGCATGTTGCATGCATGGAGTTGCATGTCGCATGCAAGGGTTGCATGTCGCATGCATGGAGTTTCATGTCACATGCAAGGAAATTCCTTTCTTTTTGAGAGGGAGTTTTGAATTTTGCGACAAGAAACAATGAAATTGGCATCCAGAAACAACATCCACAATCCTAGTGAAAATTAAGAACCTACACTAGGGTGGGGTCCACATAGGCTATTTTTAGGTGTATGTCTATTGATAGATGTATGTGCATATATATTTATAGATGCATGTCTACTATTATTATCCCTTAATATTAGTTGGACAATAAACTATAATCTATTCTCAACGAGGACTTGGAAATAGTTAACTAAAGTGGAAAATCAGTTAGCTAAGTGAATTTAAAGTTAAGAGATTGGTTGGTGGGACATGCAGGTTGACTTTAGTTATAACAAAGTGATTCTAGTTTTAACAGAGTTGGAAGTGCAGTGGTGCATGAGTTGTGCAAGTTGTAAATAAGTTTAACTCAGTTAAGTGAGTTAAAGTCAGTTGTGCTATTTGTAACTACAGATACACTACTGAGAGATCAAGTGAATTAAATATTAATTAATTCACATGTAGTGATCTCACATGCAATTGATGTTTTTAGTAGTATTAACTGAATCCATGTCAGATCCAGTGGAAACCCAGTTGAGTTCTAGGTGAAAGGGAAGATAACTATCAGTTGTGACATTATCCTCATGCACACATGCAAGCACACACACATTGGATGTGCCCATGATATTTACACAGTCAAGGCAGGAAAGGTATCCATCATTTAGGGTTCTTTAGCATCAGGGATTGCGTAGTGGAGGCAATATGTCTGGAGACATTAAATTGAGCAAGGGATTTTCCAATTTTTGTATGACAATGTGAGACAATTAGCTGATTTACTGAGAGCTCTCATGATTGGAGTTTTGTATGTAATTGCTTCATGATCCATGAAATAATATACAATAGGATATAGTGGGGTTTTTAGTTGTAATCTTTCCCTGTGAAATTATCTTTGTTGTGTGTGATTGATCTTTCTTCATGATATTGTAATTGGCGATTGTTTTTTTTAATTCCACAAATATTTGTAGAAGCGATTCAGTATTTAACTTTAGCATATTTTTAGATCGGTTGAATCCAAGATATACATGCATATTGTATAATTTCTATAGATAATTCATAGAGAGTTTCAAGTGGGGGATCACATGTACCTCCACATCAAACCAAGGAGAAGATCACTAAGACTTGGGGTCTTGTGCTAAGTTGGAACATAGGTTTTGTGGAACTTTTCATATTTTTGGAGAGGGTGGGACCAATGTCTTATAAACTAACCTGCCTCCCACCATAAGACAATGTGTTCTACATATAATTACTAAAAATGCATGTGCATGGTTCTAATAACGTGATCGATTGGTTTATGATACAATTGGATCTCGAGGGAGATTTCCAAGACGAACCTTTATGTATCTTAGACTAGAGGAAGATTGTGATCTATAGCCGAGTAATAGAGTAGGTCAAGTTTCAATGGAAGCACTTTGGACCCGATGAGGCAACTAGGGAGCATGCATAATTTCTTCCTTAGTTGAATTTTTATATAACAATGAATATCAAGAATCACTAAAGATGAGCCCCTTCGAGGCTCTGTATGGACAAAGGTGTAATACACTCATTAGTTGCGATGGAACAGTAAATAGGGTAACTATCAGAGATGATATATTAAAATAAATGGAACAAGAGGTTATTAGTATAAGGAAGAAGTTGAAGGGAACCCAATTCAGATAGAAGGACTACGTAATTTTGTAGAGAATGCATAAATAGTTTCAAGTGGGGGATCACATGTACCTCCACATTAAACCAAGGAGAAGCTCACTAAGACTTGGGGGCTTGTGCTAAGTTGGAACATAAGTTTTGTGGAAATTTTCAGATTTTTGGAGAGGGTGGGACCAATGTCTGATAACGTAGCCTGCCTCCCACCATAAGGGAACACAATGTGTTCTAGATTTAATTATTGAAAAGGTATGTGTACGATTCCAATCATGTGATTGTTTGGTTTATGATACAAGTGGATCTCGAGGGAGATTTCCAACACGAACCTTTACGTATATTAGACTAGAGGAATATCGTGCTCTATAGCCGAGTAATAGTGTAGGTCAAGGTTCAATGGAAGCACTTTGGACCCGGTGAGGTGACCAGGGAGCATGCAGATCAGATGAAAGCATTGTGTCATTTTTTGTTTAATATTTAAAGAATGCAAAAGAGTTGTTTATATAAATCTCAAAATTTGTTTTGTTGTCTTTTTGGTTTTGTAAGAACACCGAGGACGATGTTCCTTTAAGGTAGTGGGGTTTGTAACACCCCTACGTTGATTATGACTGTTATATTTTTTTTTATCTAATTCAGAATCTTAGCATATTATCTGATTACTGGAAGAAACTCCTATTTATTAAAATTAAAATTAATACTGATGAAATTCATTCATATTCTGATCATCGCCCCAAATTGTAAGAATGTCCCGTTTGATGTTAACCATGCATTTGCACTCTAATTAATACCAAATCAGAATAAGCATATATTAATGCCTGGAATGAGCTAATTACAGGTTAATTTTTTCATTAATAATTAATTAGTAATTATAATATATCTAATCAATTAATGTTTGGAATAAATTTATTATGAATTGAAAATTTAATTAAAAATTTATTAATCATTTTTTTTTACGAATTCGGTTATTGAGATATATATTCCAAAAAAAGAAAAGCAGCAAGCTCCCATTGCATGAAGGGATTAAAGAAAAGCAGACTATTGGAGGTAAGAGCAAGAGCTTAGTCCTAGTTACCTAAGGCCTTGTTTCCAAAATTGCCCGGATTTTCTACTATATTTTTTGCATATTGCCTTACAAACTGAAAATGCAGAGAAACACATTTACATAACATAATGGAAAAATGTATTAGATGCCGGAGGGAGGTCCTTCATTTTATTCTAAGATATTCTAGTTATTTTTGACTAATGGTTCATGTTGTGATATTTTTTTACTTCCTTGGCAGTTTGAGTTCCCACCCCGATTCAGGGTGATGCTCCTAAGATAGCAGATTGTCTCTTACAGATGAGTGCATTTGTTTTTGAGGGCATATATTTCTTCCTTCTGGCCCTCAAGCTGCCTCTTCAAGGAAAAATTCTCGGAATTTACTTGGAACTTCAAATCTTGAAATGTTTCCCTTAGTTTGTCAATTATGAACTTATTAGCTCTTCATGTGGCATATTTCTCATTTTGTGAGGCTCTTTCTAGTGGATTCAGGTCCATTGCTACTTGCTGGGGAGATTTCCGTTAAATCTGCTGATGGAGAGAGAGAGAGAGATGCTTCCCCTATGCTTTGGAAGCAATGAGAGCTACTTGATATGCCAAGTGCACTTTGTTGAATGAATGGGAGACTTTGATAAGAAATCTGTTGAGATGTGCAGAGATTTGGAGGAGCTCACATCGCTTAATGATAGCTGCTTGTTCTTCCAAGTGCACTATGATGACAGAGTGGGAGACTTTGATAAGTGATTTTCTGAGCTACGCAAAGATTAGGAGCAGCTCGCATTGCTTACCAGAGAGGAAGGTGAGAAAATAATAGACCGATGGAAACACATTGAGATGATGTTGATGGAGGGTGGTGAGGCTAGGAATGCTAGTTGGAGACAAAGCAGAAATTGATGGAGCTGAGCATAGCTGAATGCATAGGTAATGAGGAATGAGCAATGTTGAAAGCACATGAAGCACGATGGGATGAGGGAGAGCTGAGGGCATTAGAGATAAACAAGGCTAAATGCGTAAGAGGTTGGGAGGAAAAGACAACAAGGAATTAGGGGTTCGAGTGAGCTTAAAAAGGAACAAAATCACTAGATCAGTGCAGGCACAGGTGAGGGGAATTTTATTGAGCTTGAGAATGGTTAACATGCCAAGGTCAATGCCAATATATGGAGAGGTGATGATTGATTCATATAATATTGAGTCATGGGATCAGAATGGCCTGTCATGCTTGAAAATCAGGCTGCACAGGATTCCATGATTATACCAAATCTGAGATGGATCAGTGTTCAAAATATATTATTTTTTAATTGTTTTAGTCAAACTCCCCATCAGGATTCAATGTGACTGTGGCAGGGGAGGGGAGCAAGGATGGCTATGGTATTGGAGTGAAGGATACTTAATTTTGAATTCTTGATTCCCCTTCATATCGAGCTGCATTTTTGATATATATTTTGTAGTAATTAGTCTAGCTCAAGGGCTTTGGGGTGGGTCAAAGCCCCCAATGTATTGTAATGGGTCAAAGGGTAGACCTAGAGTTCGCAAACCACAGTTTGCGGACCACAGAATAACACTGACTATGATGATATAAATAGATAGAAAGTTTGAGTCTAAGACTAAGAAAGATTGATGCTAAGTACAGAATATTGAGATCTGTTTTGGGTGTTATTGGGTAAGGAATCGTGCTGGCTGTGTGCGTGAAGATCCTCAGTCCTACTGTGTGTGGACCCCACTGGCTGTGTGCACAGGTTGTGACTTGGGTTTGTAACTCGGTTTTGGATGTTAATGAATGCAGAATCTGTTGAAGTATCTCTGTGTTACCTGAACTAGCTGCGTTGACTGTTGAAGTATCTCTGTGTTATCTGAACTAGCTGTGATTGTGTCTGTGTTATCTGAATTAGTTTCGACTGTGTTATTTTGTGATGATAATTATTGATGTGCACGTGGATGCGAAGGTGTTGCTAAGATCTGCTTAATAATAGTAGATTTTTTTTATGTTTACATGCTGTTTATGAGGTTATCAACTTTTCTCTCTATATTTTTAAGGCCTCAGCAATAATATTGCTTCTATGCGAACCTGATAGATCTCAATAGGACTGCCTTAATTACCCACTTTCTCCCAGGGTGCGAAACCCTGGTTCCAACACCCACCCATACTACTTCGGGTGAGACCTTGGCCTGTGAAAGTAGGTCATTTTCGAAAGGGCCAGTAGTATAGGGGTTTGTTGGAAAACCCTAAATCCAAACCTGGGTCAGGACCATTCAAGCCAACAAATGGTTCCATTTCCGGGACCGAGAGAATTTTGAGAGAAAGATCGGGTAATGCCATGAGGCCATTGGCGGCCTGAGAAACCAGAGCTCGAAGACTGGTTCAAAAATAGATTCATGAATTTTCCATAAAAGAGAATCACAACACAAAGCTAATGGTTGAAAGGTGGAAGAAAAAATATGTTTTCATAGAAGCATATGAAATTTTCTTTGTAACTTTCGCACATGAGCTACAGGAGTGGCTAGCAAGGCTAGTAGAATTCCAGACGTGTTGGAAAGATAATCAGGTTACGTAGTGGACTCTGAAATTGATTCAACGATTTGAGAAGGCTGACAACAAAATCACTTGGACTGTAGATCACTAGGTGGATAGTGTGCTAGGATGATTTGTAACAGAATTCGCAGTCGATCAGTTCGTATCCTACTCTGAAGCGGAGTGGAGGTTCTTCAAAGGATTTCGAGGTAAGTTCTTGTGAAAATTGCCACTACTGATTAAAATATTACTGTGCAAAAAAGGAATTTTGTGCAACCACATCGAATGAATAAACTATGATTAGGGTGAGGGTACGACACGAAGTGGTAAGTACTACATAGTCAATGCAGAAGGGGATAGATCCGTCTATAGCCCCTTAAGAGAGCCACCTGTGCACGCAAGAACCAGTCCTATGCCTACACCATTGTCGAATCAGCGTAAGGGAAAGAACTCCCCTACCCCTCCGCCACTACTGGAAGAAGATATGGCCACACACATGAAGCTGCCCACCTTTAAGGGTGTGGGGGATGAAGACATGGAATGATTTTGGTTCGTAGCAGAATTAGTATGGACTCCATAGAATATTGCTAGCGATGCTGTAAAAATGGCACATATATCCCTAGCCTTTGAAGGAAGGGCCTTGGATTGGTTCATGGGGTATGTGGGCCAACATGCGGATCCATCAATACAAGAAATTAAGGACACTTTAAAACAACAGTTTTAGAAGCCTAAGTCCTACTCTCAACTGGTGATTGGTTTGAAAGATTTTAAATAGGGACCCACTGAGTTTGTATGGGAGGCTGATAAGTGGCTAAAGAAGGTTATTAGGGATGGGGAATTTAAGTATGAGGATAGGTAGCACAAGGAATGGTTCATTGCCATGCTATTACCTCACCTGCACGGGCCTATGGGTCAGCAAGCAATTGACACACAAGAAAAAGCCTTGGAGGTTGCCATGAAGCTAGAAGCTACACCAAGAGGCAATACCTATTTTGGGGTACAGTAGAGCCAGGGCCAGTTGGAGGCAATACCTCGAAATCCAGAATTTGCGAAAGGAGCGAGGAAAATAAGCTAGTCAAGACGTTTGGTGCATAAGATGCAGGGTGTCAGGCCACACCAAGGATCAGTGCCCTCTGTTGGTAGACTACATGCAGGCTGGGGGGCCCAACCAATTGTGCCCTAAAGAGGTTATGGGACGAAGCACCCGCATGTTATGGTGCACTGATTTCCGAGTAGTCGGACTACATGATACCAACTACTACCCCGTCTTGGTGCCTATGTTCCAGAGTTGAAGCAATAATGGTGCTATTTCTGCTCATCTGTGGGACATGAAAAACACAACTGATGAACATATGACTTAATGATAGACAAAGGAAACTTGTATAGGGTACAAGCTGACACTTCATCACCGCTATCTCCCTTGGGATGAGGAGGCTCCCCTGCCATAGGCCGATGGGGGGGGGGGGGGGGGGAAGAGGTGGAAGCGCAGGTCGGGGAAGAGGGCAATTGATCTGCTATAATTGTGGAGAAGTAGGGAACTTCACAAGGGACTGTACGAACCCTGCAAGACAATCTTGCAAATATTGCAGACAATTAGATCATGTGATCGAAGATTGTCCGGTATTGATAGCAAAGATGTAGGAAAAAAACCAGACACCGACGCAGAATGTACAAAGGGTTAAGGCAAAACCACGTGATGAGGGGCCTAGTATTAATGTCATTACGTGCAGTGGCATGGATATTGAAGGAGTTGAGGAAAGAGCTGTGGCTAAACCCCTTATCCTAAAATCCGCTATAAGAAAGGAAAGCTTGGACCTACATAAGGAGAAAGAAACCTTCCTAGAAGCTCGCAAAGACTTTACGAAAAATGAGGCATCTACCTCCAAGGCTCCAACAAACCAAAAAGTGGACGAAGAAGTTAACCATTCCTACAAGCATGTATGAAGTTGCTACGCAGCTAGAAGGCAGCATAAAATCTTCAAGCATTGATAAAAAACTGCGTGGAAAAGGCTGACCCTCCAACGAAAGTTAAACATTTCCATAAACTTTACAGGCATAAGAAACACACTGGTCGGGAAATGCGGCTAACTGCGCAGATTGACGATTATGAAATGCATCAGGTCATCCTGGATTTGGGATCCGATGCAAATTTCCTGCCCAAACAGACTTGTTAGAGGATGGGAGAACCTAAGCTAGAATGGTCTATGATACATCTGCACATGGCTAACCAACAAAAGATCATACCATTGGGAAGACTATCAAAGATTATGGTAGATATTGCAGGAGTTAAGGTATATGCGATTTTGAGGTAATTCAAACTATAGAGGATGTAGATCCTTATCCTACGCTCCTAGGAATGGACTGGGCTATAGACATTGGAGGCATTATCAACTTGAAGAAAAGGAGCATGGTTTTTGAGAATGAGGGTACGAGAATAATAGTCCCTCTAGACCCAACAGAGGGAGAGTGGTACACAAAACCCTGCACGAAGAAGACGATGTTGATAATATCTATAAACTAACTACCTAGGACGAGGATTGGATTAACCTTACGCTTGATGGCGTGCTTTGATGGGAGAAAGACAATGAATGCCTCTCTGACTCTGACGGGGAGATAAAAAATTGGCAGAATCGGTTGCATGACGTATTTGCGCTACGGTGTCTTAGGACCACAAAGAGCTTTCGATTTATCTCATAAGAGGTGAGAGAGATGCCTTGCTTTGATGATTCTGGTAGTATTAGGGATTTTCTTAGACCATTCGAAGCAGAATTCCCAAGGGAACAGAGAATGTGGGTGCTTAAACTAGCCATGCGTACGACCCCTACGTGGTGGTGGGAAACTCATAAGGGGAATTTTCAGGATTGGGAGGAATGTCGCAGGATGCTGATCCTACGATTTGAACCCTCGGTTCACCTACCCATGGAAACTTTCCTCGGCTACAGGGACCCGCGCAAGCACTTGTACGTGTGGATAGAGATGTGGTGCGAAAGGACCCGAGACGAATGGGTCCACCTATTTATTCATACCTTGGAACCAATCCCCACCGCATGGTATTTGGATGCAAAACTACATCAGTGCACCCGCCACTGGGATACCATATGGGATGATTTTGTGGCGATGTTCAGGTTGATATGCGGAACTGAGGAATTAGAAGAAGCCCTGCAAGACATAGATGCTCTAGTATTTGATGAATCACTCCCTCATGTAGAGTATGGGGAACCATCTTGGGATACACAGATGCAGGATATTGCCAACTGTCGCAATCTATCAATAGAGGAATGTGACGAAGACCCGTGAAATATCACTATCCCAGAGTCTGAGGGTGAACGAGAAATTGCTAGGCCCCCAATGCAAGCCGTCGATGTGACTAAGCCTCTTAAGTTAAGGGAAGTCGACATTAGAACTGAAGGAAAACTCAAGCTGGCTAGAATTGGGGATTATTGGGATGATGATACCATTGGGAAAGTCGCGGAATTTCTCACAAAGCGAGGATCTGTTTCCCACGAAATTTTCAGAAATCAAAGGTATCACAGGGGACCTGGGGGTCATGCGAATCACTTTAAAATCAGATGCATGCCCTGTCAAGTATCATTGAACCAGTAGAATAGTCAGATTAGGTAAGCCCTATGGTGGTCCAAGAAAAAAAGACTAAAGGAGAAATAAGAATCTGCGTCGACCTGCGTAAGCTGAATGATGCTTGCGTACATGATCTCTTCCCTATGCCATTCTCTGATGAAATCCTCGATAGTGTGGGAGGGCAGTAAGCATACTCGTTCACTAATGGGTTTTTGGGCTACCATCAGATCAGGATCGCACTTGAAGATCGTAGCAAAACTAATTTCGCCACAAAATGGGGATCCTCCCAATACAACGTCATGCCCTTTGGGCTAAAAAATGCCCCTGCCATCTTTTCAAGAGTAGTGGTCACAGTATTCAAGGACTTCATTCACAAGTTTCTAGAAGTATACTTTGACGATTGAATAGTATTTGGATTGGTAGAGAAGCACGTCTCGAACCTGCGCATGATGTTGAATGCCTGTAGAAAGCACCAGATTTCCCTAAATATTAAGAAGTGCATATTCTGTGTACCTTTCAGAATATTGTTAAGCCATATAGTCTGTTGGCAGAGATTGATGGTTGACCCCGCCAAGGTTGCAGTTATAATCAATTTAGAAATCCCCACAACTAAGAAACAGTTGCGCTCCATCTTCAGGCACATAGACTACTATAGGAAGTTTATTCAAGGGTACGCACTGATCATGACACCCATGGAAAATTTGCTAAAAAAGGACGTATCATTTTTTTTGGGACGTGGAGTGTCAGAAAATTTTTGAGCCATTTAAGGAAAATATGGTCTCTGCACCTATCCTCATATTTCTTGACTAGGTGAAGATTTTCCATGTCCATGTGGATGCTT
The DNA here is from genome assembly GCA_034641835.2 of Pinus albicaulis. Classification (NCBI taxonomy): domain Eukaryota; kingdom Viridiplantae; phylum Streptophyta; class Pinopsida; order Pinales; family Pinaceae; genus Pinus; species Pinus albicaulis. The sequence continues at coordinate 306,869,749 of CM076570.1, read as the reverse complement.
CAAGGATTTCCCTAGGAGCTGTCCTTACGCAGCTCAGGGAAGGGGACATTGACCACCCAGTTTCATTTGCTAGCAGAAAAATCTCTAGTGCGGAGCGTAATTACTCTACTACTGAACGTGAGGGGCTAGCAATGGTGTATGCCCTGCAAAAATACCGGCTTTATCTGCTGGGCGGGCACTTCAAGATGTTCAAGGATCACTCAACTTTGAAATACCTCATTAATAAGCCTGTGTTGGTGGGGAATATTTGTTGATGGTTACTACTGTTTTAGGAATATGAGTTTGAGATAATTGTGAAGCCAGGGAGATTAAATGGTGGACCAGACCACTTGTCCCGAATCGAGAGTGGTGAAGAACCAACCAACCTACAGGAAGGATTGATCAATGCGCAACTATTTTTTATTAAGGTGGTTGATGAGAAATTTTCCAATATTATTCAATTCTTAACTACAGGGATGGCACCTACAGAATATTCGGTACAACAAAAAAGAGAGCTGGTAACCCACGCAACTGACTTTACCATCATCATGGGCCAGTTGTATAAGCTGGGAGTTGATGAGGTACTGCGAAGAAACATACTAGAGCATGAAAGACAAGCCATTTTAGTAGAAGCTCATGGAGGCATAGCAAGAGGTAAATATGTAGGTAAAGAGACGATGCAAAAGATCTTAAGAGCTGGGTTGTGGTGGCCCACACTGCATAGCGACTCTCACGACTATTGCAAAGCCTGCGACACATGCAAACGGATAGGGAGACCATCACGCAGGGATGAAATTCCTGTACAGCCACAGATGGCCCTGCAAGAATTTAATAAATGGGCAATAGACTTCATTGGGCCCATCAACCCACCAGGTAAGAAGATAGGTGCCCGATACATCCTCACTGCGACTGATTATGTAACCAGATGTGCGAAAGCGCAAGCTGTGAAGGATTGCACTGTAGATACCACTGCACACTTTATTTTTGAGCATATTTTAACTAGGTTTTGCTGTCTAAAGATCTTGATGAGCGATAGAGGTATGAATTTCATTAATGACAAAATTCAATCTCTGACTGAGGAGTTTCGAATCCACCATGCAAAAAGTAACCCATATCACCCACAGGAAAATGGAACGATAGAAGATTTTATTAAAATTCTGGAACATGCGCTTACCAAGGTTTGTAATGTTGATCGAAGTGATTGGTACGTGTGCATTCTGTCAGTCCTTTGGGCCTATCGAACCACGTTCAAGAAATTTTCTAGGAAAATGCTGTTTCGAATGGTTTATGGGAAGGAGGTTATTATGCCCATGGAGTATATCATTCCTAGCCTGCACATCGTGACCTTTACAAACTTGGCGGAGCCCAATATCATGGAGGAATTCTTAGCACAACTAGTCCTCTTGGAGGAGGATCGATTCATTTCTAACTTTCATCAGCAGGTTTAGAAGGCCCGGGAAAAATCCTGGTACGATATGCATATCTGAAAAAAGTCGTTTAAGGAAGATGAGCTAGTATTATTATATGATAGCCAGTTTGCGTGCCACCTAGAGAAATTCCGCCAACATTGGTTGGGACCTTATATCGTAACAAAAATTACGAATGGCAGTGCGGTGAGATTAGCTATGCTGTGTAGGGACCCCCTATTAGGATACGTTAATGGCAACCGTCTCAAACCATACTAGGCCAACTCGGCGCATACCAAATTCTTGTATGGCCGGAGTAGCTGTATTAGGATGGCTACGCGCAGGCAAGAGGAAAAACGCATGAAGAACCGTTATACGTTCAAGGGTCGTCGGCAAGTTAGGAAGCATGAAAAGGAGTGCTGGGCGCACAGGGGTATTACGCAGTTGCGGAAACTAGTTGTTGGAATAGTAAAGCTGGGTAAAAATCAAATTTTACCATTGGAAGAGCAGTAGAAGGCTGCAATCTCCACATTACAGTATGAGCTCCAAGCTATGTAGCGTAAAGCCGATACCCTACAGACGAGCGTGGTTCAAGCGAGGCTGCCTCAAGCGACCAACACTGAGTTGATATCCACGACCGAGAGCCGCCTCTACCCCTGCTAGGCACAACAATCACTCTGAGTCGGCCCATCTTATGTGCGCAAGTCCAGGCCTGCACTTAAATACATCTGGACTTGGCCTAACTTCAGGGCAAGTCGCTGCAGGCTCTCCACACATCCCTCTTTGAGGAAATCCAGAACAAAGATCGACAAACACAACAAAAACTAAGTACAACCAAGCAGACCATCGTAGAAAATACTACCTAGGCGTCCCAGGTACAGGTCGTGTGTATCCTTGCCACCACGCAGCAGATCGAGTTGGAACGTCTGATCAACAGACTCTGCGAAGATGTGACCGAAGACATTCCGACCTCTGCCACCCCCTAGGCTAAGATTGAGGGACTCATCACAACCCTAAAAGATTCTTGGATCGAGATCCAGAGCGTTAAGGTCGAGATGGAGGAGCAAATTGCTGCGTTGCAAGCTAAGTTGCAACCGGAAACCCCTCTTGAGGTACACATCTAGAGAGCTGCGCTGGTCACAGAAGCTACAAGCACCATTACAACAAAAATTTCTCAGGGCGTCGAATTTTTTGAGATAACTATGAAGTTGTGGTCTATGGTGCAGCGCGACCCTCTTCTACATGAGTTTACCCAAGAAATGCACCAGAAGGAAGAATAATTCGAGCAAATGGAGGCTACAATGCTGACTCTGATCCCAGCCTAATGCATGGCACGTATGCAAGCCAACCATGCGCTCAAGGATGACCTGGAGGGGCTTTGCCACAAGAATAAGGTTCTGAGTGACCACCTCAATCCATGGGCCGATGAAGCCCTCAAGTTATCCTAGGACTTGGATTCCACGATTAAACAACTAAATCAGGCCCTAGAGAGTGTCACCACTGCCACAGCAGGCCCAACTTCACAAAATTTGGTGGACATTGTATAGAACATTGTTGCATAGAGCGAATGTTTGTTTCACCCTCTAGTCGATGTAATCAAGAAGCTATAGGCGAAGGTGCAAACCCCATGACCGTTATGACTCGGGGCGAGTCACAAGATTGTATTGGGGGCCTGTTGGAACGGGGTCCCCTCGCTGTGTTTTGATATATATTTTGTAGTAATTAGTCTAGCGCAGGGGCTTTGGGGCAGGTCAAAGCCCCCAATGTATTGTAACAGGTCAAAGGGTAGAACTAGAGTCTGCAAATCATGATTTGTAGACCACAGGATAACATAGGCTATGATGATATGAATAGATGGACAGTTTGAGTCTAATACTAAGTAAGATTGATGCTAAGTACGAACTATTGAGATCTGTTTTGGGTGGTATTGGGTAAGGAATCCTACTGGCTGTGTGCGCGAAGATCCTCAGTCCTGCTGTGTGCGGACCCCGCTGGCTGTGTGCACGGGTTGTGGCTTGGGTTTGTAACTTGGTTTTGGATGTTAATGAATGTAGAATCTCTTGAAGTATCTATATGTTCCCTGAACTAGCTGTGTTTACTATTGAAGTATCTTTATGTTATCTGAATTAGCTGCGATTGTGTCTACGTTATCTGAATTAGTTGTGATTGTGTTATTTTGTGATGCTAATTACTGATGTGCACGTGGATGTGAAGGTGTTTCTAAATCTGTTTAATAATAGTAGTTTTTTTATGTTTACATTCTGTTTATGAGGTTATAAGCTTCACTCTCTATAATGTTAAGGGCTCGGCAATAATATTGCTTCTGTGCAAACCCGATAGATCTCAATAGGACTGCCTTAATTACCCGCTTTCTCCCAGGTTGTGGAAACCTAGTTCCAACACCCACCCATACTACTTCGGGTGAGACCTTGGCCTGCGAAATTAGGTCATTTCCGAAAGGGCTAGTAGTATAAGGGTTTGTTGGAAAACCTTAAATCTGAACTTGTGTCAGGACCCTTCAAGCCAATAGTCTACAAGGTTGTTATTTTCTCGCAAAATGTGTTTGAAGGAGACATTACCCATTTTGCTACATCTTGCCTTATCTGATTGACTATTTGTCCCATTGCTGCATTTGGAGTTTTTCTCATGCTAATCATGGCTTGAATAATTATAGCCGAGTCTCCCATGATTATTGGATTTTAAATGTTCATTTTTTATAGAATTATGGTGCCCAACAGTAAAGCATATGCCTCGCCCCTATTATTTGAGGTTTTTCTTAATCCGCATTCAAAGGTGATGAGATTGGTTATGCTCGGATCGAGGAGTATGCCCCCTCCACTAGCCCTTCCTAGATTGTTTTTTGATGAACCATATAATACTCAGACAATTCTTGTTGAGGATTTTAATCCATAGGATGAATTCATTGCCTTTTAACCTTATTTTCCAATATTGGGTGACTGTATTTATTTTTGGACTGCTTGAGCAATTGCCTCTACCTGTTGCAAAAATTATCCATATCCTCTCTTTCTGCTGGAGTTGAATACTGTCCATTACTTTCAAACCTTTCATGATTACAAATTCTATTGTGAGTCCCCATGTCTTTGAAAAAACTCTGCCTATATTTCGTGGTTGATTTTTGAAGATTTGTTGGTTTCTAGCTAACCAGACCTGCCAGCAGAGGAAAAATGGAAGGATTTCCAAAAATATTTTTTTATAGTGTGCTTTAGCTTCAATGAATAAAGATATTTTTTTTTCCAAGCTATGAAAAAGTCATTAATTTTCTTGATAAATTTAGATCAATTTCTAATGGGCTCACTAGCAGGTGCCAACAATCTCTCGCAAAGGGACAATCTAGGAAAACACGTTGGATGCTTTATTCATCTTTGAGGCACATGGGACACCTTGAATGTCCTGAAAAACCTTTCCTTTTAAGGTTGTCTACTATAAGGACTTTGTTAGGATATTCCGACACATAGGAAATAGTTAAGAATAACTTAGTATAGTGTAGAGTTAGGTAAAGTGTGTTTAATATGTACATTTGTAACTTATAATCCGACGGTCACAATTTGTAGTGATCCGATGGTTATCTCTCTCCTTGGTATTAACGACACTTGATCCATGGCTTGACACCCGATTGGTCCATGATCTCTATTTAAATAGCATGGAGGGTCATTTTTCTGGTAACCGTTTATGAGAGAAACATATGTAACTTTTCTTCTTATGTTAATAAATTTCCTGAAGTGGTCGCATTGGCTTAGGTCGTGGACTATTTCCCTCTTCGAGGGTTTTAACCACGTGATAATACTGGTGTACTGATTTGTGATCTGTTTGTGAGTGGTGACATTTGGTTTTTGATCTAAGGAACTTACCCTGTAAATTCCTACATGGTATCAGAGCTATTTTGAGGGCCACATCCGTTGTTGATCCAAATCCGAAGCCGGTTTGATTGCATGCAATTGCTGTTTTCTAGATCTACTATTTTTGAAAATTTTCGGGCCTGGAGAACTGCTCTGTTGTGTTTGAAGTATATGTTACAGTGAGGAACACCTTTCGTTTCATGCGAAAAGGTTTCCGGTTGCCCAAGTTATGACAGTTTAGATATGGAGGTATAAAGTATCTGTTTTACAGTTATATTTGTTAATAGTTCTGCTTATTTCGGTTCCCTCTGTTTATTTCGGTTTTTAGGTTTTATTTATTTGTTGGATCTATACCCTCTTCTCTATGTATTCTCTTTGCTTTGTGATATGTGCGATCTCGGAAAATTAGAAACAAGAAGAAGGGATTTTTTTTTCTACGTATGCTCTTTCCCCTTGTCTATGTGCGATCTCGGGAAATCAGAAATATTGAAAAAGTAGATAGTTGCTGGTAAGGCTAACCGAAAATCTAACATTCTGCCGTAAGGCTTGCATTTCATTTTTTTTTTTTTTCTCAGATTTTTGTGTATTTGTGTAGGAAAAGACACACACACCGAAGAGTAAAAAAAAAAAAAAAACAAACAAACCCGCCCCCCGCCCCCCCTTTCCTTCTTTCAAACAATTACAGAATCCTTTTATTATCTCACTTGGTGAGAAGTTAGTTTATGAGAATAAAGGTCTTCGGTTCGAGTCTCTTTTTCAAGCTTCTTTTGTAATTTTTTTTTTTGTTAGAGGGGCGGGATTTTTTTTTTTTAAAGTCAAACTTCATCATCAAATTTCAAACCATTCCCGTAACTATTCGACATCTACCACTCAATTTTTTCAAAAAGGCATAACTTCTTCATCCGGAAGCCATTTTTCGAGCCGTTTTTTTTGAATCAGCCTAGTTTTTATAGATATTTCCATTGGAGCAATTAGTTTCAGCTTTTTTCAGCTTCAGTTTTTTAAAAATGGAAAGTGAATTCCCGATTATTCTTAACAACACCAATTATTTCCAATGGCTACCTCACATGGTAGATATACTTAGAAGTAAAGGGATTTATAGCATAGCCACAGGATAAGACACTAAACCTTCCGATGATAATAAAGTCACTAAATGGGAAAATAAACAAGATCAAGCACGAGGGTTGATAGGAATTTCCATTGCTCAAGATCTTCGATTTCATATCCTTGAAATTAACACCCCTCATGAAGCCTTGGAAAAGCTAAATATTGTCTTTGGAATTCAAAATAAAATTAGGGCCCACCAGATTGAAAATGAGTTGCTTACTTTGGGCCCCAATAATTTCTCCTCTATTGAAGATTTTTTGTCCAAATTCAAGACCCTTAGACTTCTTTTAGAAGGTTGTAAGGTAAAAAAGGAAGATGGTAGCCTCATATATTGCATTCTTGCTAATCTTGGCCGTGCATACTCTATATTTGTTTCCACCTTCCATTCCACTAGAGAAGCCATCATTTCTTGAGAAACCACCTACAAGAACCCCTCTTTTGATGCCTTTTGTGATTCTTTGATAAGAGAAAAAGAAAAACTCTTACACCTTGGTCTTATCACTTCTGGAAACGCTTCTAAGAAAGCCTTAGCAGCCCAACAACAATCATATCAAAAGAATCCCAAGAAGCAGTATCCTAAAAAGTATGGTCCGAAACCAAACAAGGGTCCTAAGAAATTTCAGCAAAAAACTGAAAAATAAACTCACCAAAATGATAAGGCAAATAAAAACAAAGGGAGTAAGACAGATAGACATTGCAACTTTTGTAATCATGATGGCCATATAAATACAAAATGTTTTAAGAAGATGGAAGCTGTAGAAGAAGCAATGAAGAAGCACAACATCAATTTGGAGCACTCTTCACCTTCATCTTCAAGAATGGAACTTTCTGCTTGTGGTTGTCAAGCTTCAAGATCTAGTTATGCATTAAATATATCTTCTTCTTCTAATTCTCATGAGTGGCTCATTGATTCTGGAGCTTCTTACCACATGGCCAAAAATAAAGCCATGTTTTGTTCTTTAAATGATTGTAACACCAAACATATTTATGTTGGTGATGATAGATCTCCTAGTGTTGTAGGATCTGGAACCATTCATCTAGATAATGGTTAGTTTAATGATGTAGCCTGTAAATTCCTACATGGTTTGAGACCATAGAGTGACTTCCTAAGGTGACAAACAAGGCTAGAGTCATTCTGGATAAAGCTAGGGGGTTGTTCCATGTAGATTTCTTCATGCAAATATCCATGTAAGAAGGTGGATTTAACATCCATTTGATGGAATTCCCATTTAAAAGAGGCAGCAAGGGAAAGAACAAGGCAGATAGAATTCATTTTGGAAACAGGGGAGAAAGTTTTAGTATAGTCAATGACTTCAACTTGTGAGAATCCTTTAGCGACAAGACAAGATTTATGTCTATCCACTTTTCCATCTGGCCCAAACTTTGTTTTGTAAACCCATATGCATATGACAAGTTATCTTCCTTTTGGAAGAGGAACAAGATCCCAAGTATCATTCGCCAATAAGGAACGATATTCTTCATTCATAACTTCATCCCAATCTGTATGACCAGAGGCTTCTTTAAAGGTTTCTAGATCAGGATTTTCTGGAACTTGAGCCAATAAGGAAGAGGCTCTTTTAAACTGAGAATGTGTATGTCATCGATCGTCAGGGTCACCTACAAGAGAACCTACTGCATCCCGAGTAGAGCGGACCCATCTTGGAAGCTGTGGAGTAGAAGGAATAATTTCAAGAGGTGGAGGAGGATTTTCATCCTTGCTATCATCATATGAACTAGAAGGAATGCTATTAAAATATAAGAGAGAGAGAGAGGTGGCACATATGCCGATTCAAGCTCGTAGGCCAAAGGTGGCACACCTGCTGAACTAGGCTCATAGGCAGATATTTTTTCATCAAATTTGACATCTCTTCTAATGATTATATTTTTGGATTGCAGTTGAAGAATTCTATATCCTTTGACATCTTCAGAATATCCAACAAAAATGCATTGTTCACTCTTAGTTTCTAAGGCTTTATGTTTTTCATCTGGAATATGGGCCCAATCATCACTTCCAAAAACACGAAAGTGACTTACATCTGGTTTGATTGAGCTCCAAGCTTCTTCTGGAGTTATATTCTTTAAAACCTTAGTAGGAGTGCGATTTACTATGTAATTTTCACAGTTAATTGCTTTTGCCCAAAAATTGAGACTAAGTCCTTTAGATTGAAGCATACAATTAACCATTTCTTTTAAGGTGTGATTCTTCCTTTCAGCTACACCATTTTGTTGTGGAGTATATGGAACGGTATGTTGCAATTGAATTCCATGCTCAGTGCAGAAGTTGATAAATTTGTTGTTAACATATTCTCCTCCATTGTCTGATCTTAACTTAAGAATTGGATGTCCAGATTGTTTCTTAAAAAAGGCCTTAAAGGCCAAGAACATGTTAAAAACTTCACTCTTGAGTTTTAAGAAGTATACCCAAGTGCGTCTGGAAAAATCATCAATGAAATTTAAGAAGTACTTATAACCAGAGAAAGAAACAACAGGAAGTTGACCACATAAATCAATGTGCACAAGATGCAAAGGGGCTGAAGCATGCCAAGAGGCACGTTTGTCAAAACTGTCTCGATGATGTTTTCCGAGTACACATCCGGAGCAAAAACCATCGTGGCAAGATACCATAGGAAGACCTGTCACCATATTTTATTTACATAGAGTTTGAAGAGAGCGATAGTTTAAGTGACCAAATCGCTCATGCCAAAGTTTTCTCACTTCAGCATTATGAGCAACAAAAACGGAGGGAAGAAATGATGACCCAAAATTTTCAAACTTCTACAACCTTGTGGAATCATCAGCAATTACATTAGCTAAAATATGTCTAGGATCTTTGAGGTCCTTGATTACAACATCATGAGGTGAGAATTCTACTATTTTCCCTTCACTTGAATGAGTTATTTGATAAACAAAGAGAAGGTTGCATGACAAGGTAGGAACACAAATAACTCCACATACACTTCATTCTAAAGCTCATTCATGATCGTGTTCTTGAAGTGAAGTACTGTCCAACCAATGATCAAGTAGCCAATATCTTTACAAAGGCTCTCACAGAAGCGAAGTTTACCAAACTTCAATCCATGCTTGGAGTTCAGAAAAGTTATCATTAAGGGGGGATAGGATCTAATGCCTCCTTCCTTCTCCTATTGTGTCACCTTTGTAAATCCTTCAATCCTATCCCAATTTGTTCTTAAGGGGGGATGTTAGGATATTTCGACACATAGGAAATAGGCTCCTTTTGTGTCACCTTTGTAAATCCTTCAATTCTATCCCAAGTTGTTCTTAAGGGGGGATGTTAGGATATTTTGACAAATAGGATATAGTTAAGAATAACTTAGTCTAGTGTAAAGTTAGGTAAAGTGTGTTTCTTTACTATGTACATTTGTAACTTATAATCCAATGGTTATGATTTGTAGTGATCTGACGGTTATCTCTCTCCTCGATATTAACGACACTTGATCCGTGGCTTAACACTCGATTGGTCCATGATCTCTATTTAAAGAGCATGGAGGGTCATTTGTCCGGTAACCGTTTATGAGAGAAACATATGCAAATTTTCTTTTTATATTAATAAATTTCCTGAAGTGGCCGCGTTGGCTTAGGCCATGGACTGTTTCCCTCTTCAAGGGTTTTAACCACATGATAATAATGGTGTACTGATTTGTGATATGTTTGTGAGCGGTGACCTTTGGTTTTTGATCTAAGGAACTTACCCTGTAAATTCCTACAAAATTTTCTTTTTAAAATAGTCCAGATGAATATTTTGACCTTGGGCAAACTTTCTGATTTCCATATTGTTTTCCATGGTGACCAATCCTGGTTATTTTTATGAGCTTGTATGGTTAAGTACCTTGATTTTACCGAGTATTCTCCTCTTTTGGGATCCTAAATGAAGGTGTCTTGAGCCTCTTGATTAGTTGGTGCTGCTCCCTTAAGGTGGATGACTAATGAGTCCCAATTTTTTTTAAAATTGTGTGGCATGCTGGGAGTGTGCCAATCTGCCCAATTTTTGTTTTGAAAATGAGAGATAGAGTACAAGGTGGTCAAACCCTTAGTGCACATCCAAATTTTTAATTCATGGAGGTCTGTATAGGAGGATAATGGGGGATTCCCCATTATTCTATCATCCCATAAAATAACACTTCTTCCGCTTCCAGGGAGTTTAGAAGTATGCTTTATGATGGCATGGAGGAATTTTTTAACTAGCTTCTAGACTTGCGAACATGGTATGATTGGGAATTTCCTTCTAGTAATAGGGTTCGATGCTGATTCATGTACTTTTATTCTAGTACTTGTTTCCACCAACAATATTTACATGTGATAAGTCTCCAAGCAATTTTTTCCTCAAGGGCGACATTCATAATTCCAGGTAACCTAATAGATAGGCCTCCCTTTTCATAAAGAAGTGTTACTTGATCCCATTTTACCAAACTAAAATTTTTGGTATCAGTATTTCTGCCTTGCCACATAAATCCTCTTATTATGATCTCTATTTGTTTTTGGATGCTGGCAGGTGCCAAGATTGCTGCATATTGGTAAATTGGCATCGCTATAAGCATGGCTTTGATTATCACTCTTCCCACTAAATTTAGCCATTGCATTCCCCAAATTTGAAATTTTTTGCTCATTTTCTCAATTTGGGTAGTCCATAATTATGCCTTCAGTTTTTATTTTGATATAGGGAGTCATAGATAATGGAAATGGCTCCAATTTTCTTGTGTAGGAATCTCTAAAATCTGCGATATTATTTGTAAAGTGTGTAGGGGCACATTCCAACCATATATTCTACATTTTGCATTATTTAGAAGCCCTTCTGAGGCCTCCATGAACTTTTCCAACACTTTTTAAAACCTTCTAGAAATAATACATGATGCCCCTCCCATCAATTGTGTGTCATCAATGAATAAGGAGTGATTGATGCTTTTAACTCCTTGGGAGATGTGGAGACCAGTTAGTGATATGTCTCTTCTTCTCTTCTCTAAAGACCGACTTAATGAATCTTCCATTATTATATATATTAACCAGGATAGGGGGCATCCTTGCCTCAACCCTCGGGAACTCTGAAAAAAATTCACTAGGCCTTCGATTTATCAATGTGGCAATCCAAGGTCCCACAATGTATGCTCTGATGACTTTAGTGATCTCATTTGAGAATCCATATTTCTTGAGGACTGCTGTTAATAAAGTTAAACGTACTCAGTCAAATTCATTCACCATGTACAATTTTATGATGATTCCTTGCTCCTTCTTTAACGTACTTGGGTACAAAGCTTCTTGGACAATGAACACATTGTTAAGAATCTATCTATTTGGCACAAAACCGCCTTGGTTTTCCGATACAATATGAAGTAGCAGATTATTTATTCGGTTGGCTATGATGTTTGTGATTATTTTATAAGAGGAGTTACATAAATATTTTTTCTGGAATCAAATAAAGGTGGAGTGTCTTGCATCTTTCATAAATAGAGCCAGGTAGTAGGAATTAGTGAAACCACCCAACTTTTTTTTCTTATCCTTATCATTCTTGTTAGGTCGTTCTTGATTATATGCCAATTTTTCCTGTAGAAGGCAATAGAAAAACCATCAAGCCTCAGAGCCTTATCCAGGTGAAGTCCCCAAGCAACCTTTTAATTTCTTCTTCTTCAACATTTTGTATGATCTTCATATTTTGTTCAACGCTTATCTTGTTGGGGACATGCGGTTAAAAAGTCTCATAATATGCATTTTCTCCACTTGCTGTAAGGAGGTTTTTAAAATGTCTATAAGCTTATTGTTTTAGTTCATTTGGTCCTATTATCTCCCTTTTATCAATCTGAATAATGTCAATTTGATTTCTAGTCCTTCGAATTTTCATTGAGTTGTGAAAAAACGATGTATTCTTGTCTAGTGCTTTTAACCAACAGCTACGCGATTTTAATCTCCACACCTCTTCTTCTGCTCTTTTTTCTCTATAAATTTCCCAATAGAGTTCCTTTTCATAGAGTTGGATTTATTTTGTTTCTTCCTATGTTTCCTTTGTTTCTTGAAGTGTTTCCATTTTTTTGATTATCTCAACCTTCCTTTTTGTCTGTTTTTTTTTTTATGATTTTCCTTGGCCCATATTTTCATTTCCTTTCTCAAAGCTTTTAATTTGTTTCACACACAAAATAAGGAGATACGTAGACTTTTTGGGACCAAAATTCTACAATTATTTTTTTCAATTCCTCATTGCTGTTCCATGTTGGGAAATAACTAAAAGGAATGGGAGCTTGATTTCCCAAATTCCCTAGAGAGATAACCACTGGCTTATGATCAGATGTTGTAGTATGAATAATCCTCAACACTGATAAGTTGTATATGCTGTCCTGAACTAGAATGTGGTCTAGTCTTTCTTTTATGTTGTTGTTGCCCATTCTCTTATTGCTCCATGTGTACTTGCCATTGTTGGGAGGAATGTCGAGAAGCTTGTACGTTTCCATTATATTTTGTTTATTTTGGGAAAATAGGTCCAAACTCCATGTTGCACTGCTCATATGATGATGGTCATATTTTTGTAGGATTCCTCTTTCAAAGAGGTGCAATATTGATCTAAATATCATCTTGATCAGACAAGCAGAACATTTATTTTGAATTTATTTTCCACATGTGCAAGGTCGGCCAGATTTATCCCACATGCCTAAGAGATGTGTCACACACACTCATTGATGGATGTAAATTGGAGAGACTTGGAGGTAATTTTCTCATCATCTCATCACACATTATCTCTTTGTGATCTGATTGGTTCGATAACTTTTGGAGGCCTTTTTCTTCTCACACGTTTGGAGCAAAGCTGCTATTTTATGTGCTGATCTGTTTAGAGATTTTCTATTGCAGCGTTGACCAGCGTTGACTGTGGTCAACCCTTGGTCGTTTTACCTCAATGTTCTATAGAAATTATGATTTTAGGAGGCTGTACAGTTGGGTACTAAAATCGAGGAATTTTGCGCTGTTTGACTGAAGCCCTAGTTTGCTGCATTGAATTTTCTGAAGCTGCATACGTTGACTTTTCTGCACTATCCCTGGTTTGAATTATGTTGACTTGTGCTGAGATGTCTTTGAGGGTTGTGGGTGTGACACATGAAATTGTTGGTTGACTGAGAAATACTTTGCTGGTTGAAGCATCCTGCTAACTGCCGTAACATAAGAATATCTCATATCTTTGCTGGACATAAGGAATTGTAAATCTGATCTATATTTGGCTTGTCTTCTATTGATATATTATTGTGTTCTATCAACATTTTACTTTCAAGTTTATGTGATTTCTATCTTGTATTGGGCCTATGAAAGATTGAAGTAAAAGTGCATCAAGCATAAAACACCAACGTTATCTAAATTTAACATGGAATCAGAGTTGAGGTGAAGACAAGGTTCAAGAGTACAATGGTTTTAAGGCTAATGATAAATTGACTGATAAGTCTGATTATCATGCATGGAAGATGTCATTGGATTTGGCGCTAGAAAATCAAGATGTCATGGACTATGTATAGGGTAATATTCAAGAGCCTCCATCCAATGTAGCTGATGCCATGAAGACGAAGTATAGAAAAGGGGAAATCAAAGAAAATATGATTATCTGAGATTCTATTCATAAGCACTTGGTTTATTACATTTCTGAGCTGAAGACATCTAAGGAGATGTCTGATAAGCTGGTGAGCATGTTCAGGGTTAGCAATGCTAATCAAATCCTCTTTGTCAAGAATCAATTGAAGAATATCAAGAAGGGTAAGGATGAATATATTCAATCTTATTTTATGAGGATCATTGAAATCAAGAATAACCTCCTAGCTATTGGGGAAGAAATATCTGATCGAGAGATGGTTCTTATTGCACTTGGAGGTATCCCTCGTGATTGGAATGTATTCAATACCACTATTCTCAATAATAATGTGATTCCCGATTTTGATGAAATATTGACGATATGCACTCAAGAGGAAACAAAAATGGCAGAGCATGCCTCTAATGGTAATGGAAGTGACCCTATTGCCTTCGCCCCTCATGCAAAGAAGAAGAACCATGGTGGCCCGAGAAATAAAAAACATGGTAGAGCGGGGCCCAAAGGAAGGAAGGGAAGATGTTACACTTGTAACAAGTCTGGTCACTATGCAAGAGAGTGCCCTAATAAAAGGGACTCTCCTAGGGATGATGACAACAAAAACTTGAGAAGGAATGGTAGGAACAACAGGTTCCAAGGAAAAAGGAAGGCTCGCTCTGATCACAGTGGAAATGGGAAACCTTTAAAGAGGTCAAGAAATTATAAGTATGATGAGTCTAATGTTGTTGATAATAAAAGAAATGAATTTATTCTTGTATCTTCCCTCTCTACTGCATCTCCACTTGACGCCTTGTATGTATGGTTGATTGATAGTGGTGCTTCAAAGCACCTCACTGGTTATAAAGAAACCCTTTTTGATTTAGTTGAGAAGGATATTAATTTGGAAATTATCCTTGGAGATAATGCCACTTATCCTGTGAAAGGGACAAGAACTGTGACCCTCCATCTATCTCAAGGTCAAGTCCTTCGATTACAAGATGTGTTGTATGTACCTGATTTGAAGAATAACCTTGTGTCCATTTCGGCAATGGAAGGCAAAGGGTTCAAGGTGTCATTCATTGATGGAAATGTACTTATCTGGAAGAAGAACTCCAAGGAATTTTTTTCTATTGGTTTTAGAGTTGATAAACTCTACTAGGTTGGAGGAAGTCCATTGGGAGCTATGACATGTGATACAAATCTTCAAACAGAGTTATGGCACCGAAGGTTTTCACACCTTCATTACAAAGCCCTTCCCGAAGCAAAGAAGGTGGTGACAGGGATGTCCAAATTTAGAGATGATAATGAAGGTATATGTCAGGGTTTTGCTGAAGAGAAGCATACAAGGGGACCATTCCCCTCAAGTCTCACAAAGACAACTGATATCTTGCAGTTGATAAATTCTAACTTATCTGGTACGATGCCTGTGACATTGTTGGGAGGATGTTCCTATTACATGACTTTTACAGATGAATTCTCCCACAAGACCTAGATATGTTTTTTTTTGAAGAAGGACGAAGCATTCAAATGATTCCGTACCTTTAAGGCCTTGGTGGAAAATCAAACCAAGAAGAAAATCAAAGTTTTTAGGACCGAAAATGGGACCGAGTATGAGTTTAATGAATTTTATAGAGAAGTTTGAATTAAGAGGGAGACCACAACTGCGTACACTCCTAAGAAAAATGGTGTTGCTGAAAGAAATAACAGGACCATTATGGAAGCTGTGCGCACCATGCTATGTGACCAAGGTCTTCCAAAGTTTCTATGTGGAGAAGCTGCAAACAATGCTGTGTATGTTCAAAATAAATGTCCACATTCTGCTTTCGACTCCAAAACTCCAAAAGAAGTCTTCTCTGGTAAGAAACCAGATGTTTCTCATTTTATAATTTTTGGTTGTCCTATTTACTTTCATGTGCCGAAAGAAAAGAGAAGGAAGCTGGATGCTTCTGGAAAGAAGGGAATGCTTGTGGGCTACAATGAAACTTCGAAGGAATATAAAATCTATGTGCCTAGTCAAAGAGAAGTGGAGATAGGCCACACCACCTTCGATGAAGATTCTACCCTCAAGAAAGTAAGAAATATTCCTAGCTAAAAGGAATACAAAGAAGATGAAGAAGCAGGGGAGCTGGAAGAGCCAAAGGATGACTTGATGCTCGATGTTGAACGACCTATGGATCCCATTTATCCACCTCCTTCAAATAAGAGAAGACCCTCATGGCTTAGGGATACTCTTGAAGATTCCGAGAGACATATTCCCCCAAGAGGGAAACTCTGTGAAAGCAAGAAGCCAAAGAGATACCAAGGGTATCTAGCAGCTATGAGTACGATAGTACAATCTGACCCTGGAACATTTGAAGAAGCTGTAGAGCATCAATTTTGGAAGGATTATATGCACGAAGAATATGGGTCCATTATGAAGAATAATGTTTGGGAAGTGGTCTGGAGACAAGAGGACAAATATGCTGTCACCTCGAAATGGCTCTATAAGATCAATCATGGATTTGATGGAAGTGCTGAAAAGTACAAGGCAAGATTTGTTGCCCAAGGCTTCTCTCAAAAAGAAGGCATATATTATGATGATATATTTTCACCTGTGGCTCGCTATACCAACATCCGATCTATTATTTCCCTTGCTGGAACGCAAGGATGTAGTCTATATCAGATGGATGTGAAGACCATTTTTTTGCATGGATCTATAAAGGAAGAGGTGTATGTGGAGAAACCTCTGGGGTTTGAAGTCCGAGATAGAGACACCCATGTATGAAAGTTGAATAAATCCCTCTATGGGTTGAAGCAAGCCCCCAGGGCTTGGTATGAGAGGATAGATAACTACTTGATGAAGATGATTCCCTTGAAGTAATGTTGATCCGAACCTTTATTTTAAGGTTGATAGAGAAAGGCCTCTCATTTTGGTTCTCTATGTGGACGATCTCTTCCTGACAGGTGCCAACCCTCTCATTCATTAGTGTAAGAGGGAGCTAGCTTTCAAGTTTGATTTGAAAGGTCTAGGACTGATGCACTACTTCCTAGGCTTGGGGGTTTAACAGAGGCCAGACGATATTTTCCTTTCTCAAGGAAAATATGTCGCGAAGTTGCTGGAGAGATTTGGTATGGTGGAATGTAAGTTTGTGTCGACACCGATGGAACTCAAATATAAAAATTTGAGTGGAAACACTGCTGGGCCCATGCTAGAAAATCCTACTGAGTACCGACAACTCGTGGGGGCCCTGATGTTCTTAGTGAACTCTCGTCCAAACATATGTTTTGCAGTGAACACTTTGAGTCAACATATGGTTGATCCTCATCACGTTCACTAGATTGGTGCCAAGAATTTGTTGAGATATCTTTAGGGCACAATCAACCATGGGATGAGATACACTGCCAAGAATTTGATACTCCATGGATATATTGATGTCGATTGGGCTGGCAGTGTGGTGGATTGCAAGACCACATCTGGATGTTGCTTCACCTTGGGTTCTTCTTTGATATCTTGGATGAGCAGGAAGCAGAAGTCGGTGGCTTTGAGCACTGCTGAGGCCGAATACATTGCAGCAAGTATGACCTGTTGTGAAGCTGTTTGGTTATGAAAGATATTTGATGAGTTTTTCGGGCATTTTATAGATACCATCGTTATCCTTTTTTGATAACCATAGTGGGATTATTCTTTCTCATAATCCCATGTTCCACGATCGATCCAAGCATATTGATATTAGGTACCACTTTATCCGAGATATGGTACAACGAGGCGCAGTAAGGCTTGATCATATATGAACTGATGAGTAGGTCATGGATATTCTCATGAAGCCCTTGGGGAAGGTAAAGTTCCTAACCTTTCGTGAGAAGCTTGGAATCGTGGAAATACCATATTCTGAGGGTCGTGCTTGAGTTGGACTATGATCTCTGGGAGTTACAGGGGGCTTGGGGATATATTCTTGGAGTTATAAGTACATACGGGGCTAGGCTTGCCGAACCTTGTTGTGCTTCTGCCCCACCGTAATGATATTGAGTTGGTTCGCCTCTCTCTGATCCGTGCCCCGCATGTATCCTACCCATGGAGTTTCAGACTCATGGGAAGTACCTCTCATTTGGCCAATGAGGTGGGAAATGTTGATAGAGACCATAGCAAGACCGATGGACGCATCAGAGATTGTCGTACTCTCTATGTCTAGGATGACACGTTTCCAAAACCGTGAAATTGGATGAAGTATGATGAGGTTTTATCCTCTAAACTGACTTCGGGTCAGTAAACTAACTTCGGGTTAGTAGGAGACTCTTTTTGAGTCCGAGAGGTTTTTACCTCTAAGATGACCTCGGGTCAGCTGTGTGTGATGTCTTTGTCACTCAAATTTTGTTCTGAAATAAAGAGCCAACAAAGCAAGTTATGGCGGGATGACACATCATGTTGGGTTTGGTACATGATGGATGGCACTTGTGGACAGATGGAGTTCTCCCTAGTTGAGAGGGAGTGTTAATTTTGTGAAACTAGGTCCAAAATCTATGTTGCACTACTCATCTGACGATGGTCATATTTTTTTTGGATTCCTCTTTCAGAGAGGTGGAATATTGATCTAAAGATAATCTTGATAAGATGAGTAGAACATTTATTTTGAATTTATTTCCCACATGTGCAAGGTCGGCCAAATTTATCCCACATGCCTAAGAGATGTGTCACACACCCTCATTGATGGATATAAATTGGAGATAATTGGAGGTAATTTTATCATCATCTCATCACACATTCTCTCTTTCTGATATGATTGGTTCGATAGCCTTTGGAGGCATTTTTCTTCTCACACGTGTGGAGTGAAGCTGCTGTTCTCTGTGCTGATCTATTTAGGGCTTGCTGTTGTTTCTGTGCTGATCTGTTTAGTGATTTTCTACTGTAGTGTTGATCATGGTCAATCCTTGGTCGTTCGACCTCAAGCTTCTGCAGAAATTCTGATTTTAAGAGGCTGTACAGCTGGGCACTAAAATCGAGGAATTCTGGGCTGTTTGACTGAAGCCCTAGTTTGCTGCATTGACTTTTCTAAAGCTGTCTGCGTTGAATTTTCTACACTATCCCTTGTTTGACTTGCGTTGAATTGTGATGAGTTGTCTTTGAGGGTTGTGGGTGTGACACATGAAGGTGATGGCTAATCGAGAAAGACTTTGTTGGTTGAAGCATCTTGCTGACTGCCGTAATGCAACAATATCTCATATCTTTGCTAGACATAAGGAATTGTAAATATGATCTATATTTGGCTTGTCTTCTATTGATCTATTATTGTGTTCTATCAACATTTTACTTTCAAGTTTATGTGATTTCTACCTTGTATTGGGCCTATGAAAGATTGAAGTAAAAGTGCATCAAGCATAGAACACCAATGTTATCTAAATTTAACATATTTTCTATGACATCCCTAGATGGATCTACATGGTATATTCCTCCAAATTTCTCTTACACATTTAAAACTAGATTGATATCACCTCCCAATATAACATTTCTGTTTTGGGAATTATTTAGTGTCTCTTTAATAGTGTTCCAGCATAAATATTTCTCCCTATAATGATTTGGGGCATATATGTTGACCATGCAGTGTTGCTCATTGGTGGATATATTTTTTAATTCTGTTCTAATCCAGTGCTGTTCTTTTTTTTGCTAAAGTAGCTCCCACTTTTCTTTTTCCCATAGAGTGCAAATACTTCTCGAGGCCCCTATTGCTTGTTGGGCTATTCCTTCATAATTTTTTTAATTTTTTGATCATATTATCAGATTCTTGTGCACATGTTTTGGTCTCCTATAACATTATATATCAGGGGTTTCCATTGCTAATATATCTTTGATTGCATTGATTTTCATTGATGTCCCCAAATCTCAACAATTCCAGGAGATCACAATCATTATTTATTCTGATTGGAGGCCGAGGGACCTTTACCTCTTTGGTGATGACGATTTTTCTCCTTGTTCCCAGATATTTTTCCAAAGAAGGAATCCATGGGCTGTTGGGTTCCCATAGACATATATTTTTCTACCACTTCATCTCTCAACTTTTTGTTTGTCTTTCTTCCTTTTTTTTTTTTTTTTTTATAATGTTCAAGGGAAAGAAGAGAGTATTTTGATTGGTTCCTTGTTAATATTCAATCGACAGAGGGGGGAGGTGGGCTGAGAGGGATAGTGGGGGAAGATGGGGTGAAGAGAGGAGGGGATAAGTGGTGGGGGGAGGGAGGGGGTTAAGAGGTTGAGATGGGAGGGTATCAAGAGGACCAAAAGGGTTGGGATTAGTGAGGACGGAGGTAGTAAGAGGAGGGTTAAGAGGAGGGGGCGAGGAGGAAGAATGGCCAGATTGGGAGGAAGCCCTAGGTTAGGTAGTGGAGGGGGGAGGCTGTTTGTTTGCTACTTTTTTCTTTTTTACTTGTTCCCATTTAGTTTCTTGAGCTTATACTTCTTCATTTTCTTGTTTTTTCGAGCCCCTATTTGTAAAATGACTGTATTCGTGACATACCTTGCATTTAAATGGTATATGTTCGTAGTCCAGGTGCTATATGTGCGCCCAATTGTCTACTTTTATCTTCACTACTTACGGTAAGCCTTTCCCTAGGTCAAATTCTACGCATACCCTCGCACAAGTGTGCATGTTCTCCTTTAGATCACTTATGTCAATATACTTTCCCACTGTGTTCCTTATTGCCTTGACTGATTCATAACCCCAACAGTGTAAAGGAAGGTGAGGAATTTAGACCCAAACAAGGACTGTGCTTGGCACATCCAGTTCAGGGTCGAAGTCCGTCATCCATCTGTTAAGATAAAGACCTTGCATGTCCAAGAAATATGGGCCGTTTCTAAATATTAGTTCTCTGTATTCCATTGTTTCAAAGTGAAAGGTATAATACGCTCTTCCACAGAATATGATAGATATTTTCCCATTTGTTGAAGAGGACCAGTTCCTTTCAACCCACTTCTGAGCTGAGTGAGGAGATGGCTAGAGGCCAGTGAATTGGCCAACCAAGCCTCGTTAAGAAAGGGAAAGTGATACTCTGAAAGGGAGGGAAGGATGGAGAATCATCTCTGGAATTTCATCTAGATTCTTCACAAAATTAGATACAGAGGGTCTGGTTCTAGGGGTACCAATGGAGGAAATCAGAGAGGAAAACACATCTGCATTTTCATCATTTTCAAGGATCGAAGAGGTAGGAGAAGGTTCCCCGTTCGGAGGAGGGTCCAGTGGTTCCATGAGGGCAGCAGGAAGATGCTCTAGTCGAGCATTAGCAGTAGAAGCATAGGGGCACAAGCCCTTAGGGTGCATGCGCAACATGAAATTTCAAATTGCCTCAGAGCGCGCGTAGTTATCTAGTTCGTTCTCTTATCAAAATTGGTATTAAACTTTTAATAATTTATTAATCATTATAACATTAAAAATTAATTATTATTTAATATAAAGAAAGTATAAGGCTATAGAAAAGGGTGGCCGACGACGATATATCTCATCCTCTATTCTTCGGGAGGTGTCAGAGTTTTGAGGGGATGGGGTATGATGTGAACCTCCATACCCATCTCATCTAAATTTAATGTTGAGTTTCCCCAAGATTGGAAAGGCCACTTTAACCTTATTTGGACACTAATGTGAAGCTGATGTTGTTCCAAACATGTTCCCTTATTGTAAATCGAAAGGTTAATGTGTTCAGGAAGGCAGCGTAAGGGAAAAGAGTGCCGTCTCGACCACACTTGGGAGGTAGTTAAAAATTCCATAAATATATGAGAAAATTAAAATAGGGGTTCATTTTGGTCCCGTAGGGAAGTCCATAAGAAAAAAAAATGCTGGTAGATGCTCACATAGAACATTTATTTTGCGCTACACTATTTCCACTTAAATTCCATATTTTCCCGGTATTTCCAAGCTTAAGTGTGGATTGAAATTGATCGCGTGTATTGGGTTCTTGCTAGGAATTATAAACTGTTGGTGCTTGCTGTGGCCGATAAACCACCAGTGTTTGTCTCTGGCTGAGAAACCACCTACACAATGAGTCACTGGTGCTTTCTGGGATTTATAAACCATGAGTGCTTGCTACGAATGAAAAACCACTTGTGCTTGTCCCTGGTTGGTAAACCACTTGCAAGTAATTTCACTCCCTTAACTCAACTGGTGTTTTTCTTAAATTTTTTTTATTCAACCCTCAGACTCTGGCCCTGACAAAAGGGTGCCAAATTATGAAACAAAATGACATAACAACCTATACTTGGGAAAATAATGTGAATCCCTTCTCTAGTCGCCAATGGAATTTATTTACATAGATATGTATCTTGGTTTGGGAATTACTTATGAATATTGAACTCTCATGTAATTTATTGTTGATTGAAATATGTTGAGTGTTGCAATACTTGAAAATTTGGGCACACTGATATGTTTTGAAAAAACCAAATTTTATTTATCAGAATCCCATATACTGTTAGAGATTTATGTTTAATGAGAGCCAAGTTGTATGGAACATCGTTGCACAAGGATTGCGTGTATAATTGTATAAGAAAAAATATATGCATATATGAGTTTGGCATGTATATGTATTGAAATGGTAATTTTGTTATTATTGGGCTATCAATATTTCCCATCCACTTAACAAAATCCAGTTAACAAATGTGAACACCATGTGTGGCTTTAGGAAATTTTGCACTTGATGTAAATAAATCCCCCCCTAGACCTTTTATATAATTAAATGGTATATAAATTTGATATTTTTGGTGTTGGAATAAGTTAGCTTAGCCCAAAAATTTCATATGATTTTAACTGTGTTATAGTTTTATATGTCGACATGGGCATATAACTAGTTTGGCTTAGGTCTCACTTGTTTTAACTGTGTTAACAAGTGATATGCGACCGACATGGTTATATGTATTAAACCACTTGTTAGTGTCTGTCAGTCCTGTCAGTCACTAGTGATCAAATTATTCTCTTTCATATGATTGATAGGGTCTTAGAGTAAATTTTTATAGTTTCAATAGGTTTTCAAATAAAAATTTGATCATTGGTTAGTCTACCTAGGTCAGTACTACTCCTTTCATCTTCATGGTAAATAAACATCATCATGGTCAGGTAATTTATTTTTTGCAAGACTGTCTTGGTCATTATGGTCATCATTCAGTTATCCTTCCATGTAAGGTCATCATTAGGTCATATGGTCAAAAGGTCATGTAAATAAGTCATATCATCATTAAATTCACCATTAGGAGTAGTAATAGTGACAAGTGTTCAATAAAGGTTTCTAATGCTAATTTTGATATTTATCATGATGTAATATGTATATAAGTTTCAAAGTTGTAGTACACAAGGAATTAAGTCAATTGATGAAAAGACAAGGTGGGGCCACATCACCACCAAGGAGAAAAATCGATTTCCAGCCTATAAGAAGACCAACAAAGCTCATTTTTTTCTCATTTCTCTCTCAAAAGATATCTCTCCACCATTGAATTTCCTCTCATCTCTCAGAGAAGTTAAATTTCATCTTCAAAAGCTCAATCTCCTTGCTGTATTGCACATTTCATTGGTTGTGCTGCGCTTTTCCTAGTTTGTTGCATTTTTCTTCAAGAAGGAAAATTTATCATTTTCAATGGTTTCTTCATCAAAGGCAGGTTATAGAACATCAAATAAAGTAATTGGGTAACCTAACACCTCTTTTTCAATTCATTCCATGCTTGAAGGCTCAAAAATCCCCTCTCCTAGGGTTTGTAGTATTTTTGTTCAAGTAAGTCTGTTTGGTCCATTTTGCTGAGAAAACCTCTCAAATTTATGCTCACTCACCCTCCCCCACCTTTCATATATAATCTTTGACACATCCCCTCCCTAATTTTCATCATTTCCCTACAAACCCTAGCCTACACTACACTTTCCTAGGCTAGGGATGTGTTTTTCCCTTTTGCACCCTTTCCCCTCACTATTTTCCTAAAATTCCACCTCCCTACAGTCCCTAACATCTATCTCTATCCCCTAAATTTTCCCAAGAATTTATAGACTCTCTAACCCCTTCATCCCCCTCAATTCCTAAAACTTCCTAAAATCCCCTATTTTTCCTACACTAAAACCCTAATTTCTCCTCCTAGTGAGTTAGGGTTTACTATGGATTCAAAGAATACAGAGAAAAGGAGGAATAAGTGAGGTTAAATCATCAAGTATGAATCCACTACAACACAAGATATCACGGGTACACCATTTCTTAAGAAATCATTCCATGATGCAGGTTGCCTTGCCTTTTGCCAAAAGATTGAAGAACTCAGTTTTAGCAACAAAGTTACAAGAACTTTTTCCACTGGTCTAAGGAGGGATAAGGTGACCATTGCAGGGGTAGTGTTTAATATTTTAGTAGAGGCTATTTCCATAGCCACATGGATCCAAAATAATGGAGAGCTTTGGTTCAAGAGAAGAGACCTAGACATTGAAAACTACAAGATGTTTTTGAAACCTCCATACAAAGTTGCTCCAAAACATACATTAGGGGAACTTTGAGGTCTAAAATGGGCCTCCTAAGGAAAATGTACAATAAAAATTCATTTTTTGAGAACCAATCACATTTTATGTGATGACATCATCTCTAATGGTTAATGTGGCATTGCTTGAGTTAAAAGTACTTACTTGTCACATTCTCAATGGTGGATAAAAACTCATGGTTAACCATGGTAGTGCTCTAAGTACTTTAAAGTCATAAAGTAAAGTATTCATAATAAATGTCATTTCATAATTTTTGAATAAAATATTATTATTTTCATTTCATACTTTTTGAATGAAATGTTATTATTGTCATTTCATATTGTTTGAAAAAAACAATGCATATCCCTACACAATCTTTATGTCTTTACACACTTTTGAATACATGTTATATTTGTATATTTTCTTATATTTATTTTTAAATCATATATTAATCTCATTTTATTTAATATTACAATTTCAAATTAATTATAAATTAATATCTATACATATATATTATACATATGAAATAAAAATAAATAAAAATGTGACTTTCTAATTTTAGGATAAATCAAATCTATAAATAATAATAATATAATATTGATAACAATATAAAAATATTAAAATTAAAGGAAAAAAAACATTTTAGTTTTGTATGATGAAAAAATGTATATTAGTTTTGTATGTTGAAAACAACTAGATTGGATTCAATGTAGTTGGGGGCAAAAAAAAACTCTAAATTTCAATGTATATAAATCTTATATTATACTTGTAAATATAAATTAAATCTATTTCAATACTTTTTTTCTTTAATTTTAAATATAACTCAATTCATTTCATTATGATTATATTAATATTATATATTATTATCTATAATATTATGAAAAATAATCTAAATGATATGGAATATACATTATAATCTCTTATGTTATAAATCAAATCAATTTAATATGTAATATAAAATTCATACATCGAATAATATATTACATTTATTATATTATTTTTATATAATACATTACTTACATGTTATTTTACAATTTAAATAATATAAATTTTAAGTAATCACATACTATATAATTAAGAATTTATGAATTTATATTTATATTTTATTTTAAGTTATTTAAGAAAAAAATACAAATGCATTAGTTGCTCAATGGTAATGATTTTTTCTTGAAAATTTCATTCTTATTTATAGTCATATCAATACAATTTTTTTATTAATTTTATTTTGGTACAGATTTTGAATTGAATTTAACTATGGTTAAATGGATTGTGGTGCAAAAAGTGATTTTAAAGTTTATAAATATTATTTTATTGGTTTAGCTATTATTTTATTATCTCCTTAGGAGGCCCATTTTAGACCTCAAAATTTCCCTAATGTTTTTCCTTTCAGAAACTTGCTTGAAAAGTATGCCCCTCTCATGAAAATCATAATGAAATATTTCACATGTGAGGGTAGGTTCTCCAGGTTATATCAGTACCATGTTATTTTATTGATGCATTTCACAAGTGTAAAAGCTCTCAACCTACCCCACTATATCTACAAAAGCATGGTTAAAATGGCAGAGAAAGTACATATTAAAGGAAAAGATCATCATGCTATCTTGTCCCATCATGGCTTGGTGAAAATCCTTGTTTTCCATCATCTTGCATAGGTAAACTTGTCTTGGGATGGTTTCATGCATTCAGCTTCACTTTTTCCTACTCCAACTCAATCAAGCAGTCACTCTACACCTTTAACTTCGCCAAGGCAACACGAAGTAGGTTCTACAAGAAAACCTATCACAAGGAAACGTAGGGCTGAGGTGACTCAAACCTTAACTAGAGGAAAGAGGCCGATGTTTTCTTCCAGCAGTGTGGGAAGGTCACAACCTACTACAACAGTTGAAGAGAGATCAACACATCAACAAGAAGCATCATTTCAAGAAGAAGAATAGGTACATGTTGACACACATATGGTAGATTTATAGATTCATGAGGAGGTCAAATAATCTGAGAAAATAATCCAAGAGAAAGAAGCTGAGATTAGAGAGCTAAAAGATAAGTTTTGAAAGGCATACTTCATGATCACATTTCTTCAATAGGAGAATAAGCAGCTACAAGTCAAGGAAATTTTACTTAACAAGCCAAAAGAATATTTGTAGAAGGATGGTGGAAAATTTAAGACAGTGGTTGATGTTGATGAGTTATAGGATCAAGAAGAGAAGGTCAAAGCAAGGATGCCAAGAACAAGATGTCTCAAGAGGCAACTAGAGCAACAAAAAGAACCATCTCCACCACTAGGTCAAGATGACCCTGATGACCTAATTGCAACAGAAATTGAGAAAGATAAGGAGTTTTGGATTGCCAAGGTCAATTGCCACTTAGAGAAGCTCCTTGATAAGGATAAAAGGAAAAATAATCTTCAGAGGCACATGGCCATGCATTATTGCACAAGGAATAAGATCTCTCAAATCAGAATCAAGCAATTGAAGAAGAAATTGAAGAAAACCCTAATGAGACTAAAGGAGAAGGAAAAACTTGATTTGTTGGCTGAGGCCTCAATCATTGCTTGAGACATCATCTCCTAGCTTCATGGAGAAATTTTGGAGAAAGTTTGAAGAAATTTTGCAAAATTTTGAAATTTTTGTGTTTTCTGGCCTAAACAGGAAAACTAGTTCAGCCAAAAGCGGAGCGCCTTGGCACTGCACTTTTACCTCAGAGGTCAAAATGAGAAAAAATATACACCGATGGATACATAATCACCTTCACATCACAGCTATCCAATTTTTGTGCCATGTCAACAAACAGATTGGGAGAAAACTGCAAAAAAGAGGCAAAAAAATCACTTTCTGTCACCATTTTGACCCAGGCGCTGCACTTTTTGAGCGACCTTGGGAGAATGAATTTTTATCAGCCTTGGAGAGGAATTTTTTTTTCTTAATGAGTCTATCAACAACTAGACATCCTAATATTTCCAATGGTACCTTCAGATCATAATTTGGAGTTCAAGAAGGCAGTCAAAAGTTCCATGCAAGATGGAGCTGCGCTTTTCTCTGTTGGTCAATTTTTGGAGTTTCTTCAGTCAAATTTAGTTTTTCATGATGTAAATCCTCTTTTTTTTAGTTTATCTAAGGTATATGAATGTAAGTAGAATTTTTAATGACATTTTTATGCAATTATGAAGCTCATTTATGATGGGTAGGTCAGTTAAAGGCTAAAAGGAGAGTTTGTTTTAACCTCCCTAGTATTAGGTTTTGTTGGAGAAATTTGTGTAAAATGATCCTATCTTGAGGGATTCGACCTCTAAGAGAGGGGAATATGGTTTTGGTCTATTTTTATCTAGTTTTCATTCATAATCAAGGTTGGAAATCAATGAGTAGAAGGCTTGGAGTCTTGTGTACAATTGACATTTGCAGAAATACAAGTTCAGTTGCAGCTATTATATAGGGATTCACGTGGTATGATTTTGTGGCAATGTTTTTCTACTGTAATTCACTTTTATGAATGATTGATTCATCTTATTTCCATATCTATGATTTTTAGTTTTCTTCCTATAAGATGTTAAACATAATTCTTTATGCTTATGCTCTGTTTTGGTAGGAATTTCATGTTTATGTTGTTCATCTTCTGATAAATGAATTCATGCTTGTCATGCTAATTTTTATCCTTTGATTTTCCACCCTACACTACAATTGACAACCCTAAAGTGCCATTTAACATACCTTCCATGCCCCTTTGTATCCCTACAACTACAATCTTTAAGATTTGACCTACTTTCCTTGACCTCTCCTCCTGATCCAACAAAAACCCTAGAGCTCATACCTAGCCTAATATATTTACCCTTCTTTAGTCATATTTTGGCTACAAGATCACAGAGAGATCCATCTCTAATTTGGTAGTGATAGCTACCAAATCCCAAGTGGTTTGAGGTTACCTCCGTTAGTTTTCATTCTCAACCTTAGAAAACTGTGGAGGATAACAACACTGGCGTAATTGTAGTTGTATGCATATGGAAAAACTTACATTAATCTACCATGTTTCGATTACATGATATATACAACATATTCACCTTGTGCTAACTTGATTCACACATCCACCATCGACATGTGTGAGTTGCAAATATTTGCAACAAAGTTGGACCCCTCGACCCCCGATGGGATGATGGGTGAGTCTGCCCCACATTAACACATGCATTATTCAAATATTCGTTGTTGACATATTTGAGTGGTAAAATCATTTCAATAGGGTTGGACCCCCCAAAATCCCGATGGGGTGATGGGTGGGTCTACCCTGCGTTAACACGTGTGTTATTGACATATCCATTTTCAACAACTTTGTGTGGTAAACTCATTTCAACAGGGTTAGATCCCCCAACCCACGATACTAGGGAAATGGGTTGGTTCGCCCCACATTAATATATGCATTTATTCACATATCCGTTGCCGACACAATTGAATGGTAGGTTCATTGCAACAAGGTTTGACCCCTTGACCATCAATGCGGATATGGGTGGGTCTACTATTAATACATGTTTACACCCATATCTGCCATCAACAAGTTAAAATGGTAAGTCATTGCAACCAAGTCTTGGGATCCCTGACCCTCAATCGGGTGGAGAGTTGGGTCCTGTTGGCTTGTGGTCTTTGTGAACGTATAAGGCAGTATCAGAAGTTAAGCTAAGAAAAAGTGGAAGTGGCTAAAGTGGAAGTGGAAAAAATGGAAGTGGCTAAAACACTTGAATCACGACTTGGGAGGACGCCTCACAGTAAAAAGGTGAAAGAGCTCTTACCATTTGCCTCTTCGCATTGCCAACCTCTTCGCCCATCGCCTTTCATACCATTTACCCTTCACGTGATCATAACTAAAAATCACGATCTGCGATGTGTGAGCGGTCCCACTTCCACCTTTCCATGTCACCTTCTCGCCATCACACTTCGCAGATCGCCAACCATAACCTTTACTCTCGCTTTCTCATGTGTAAAACACTCTGATTGTGATTTGCGATGTAAGTTGGGCCCCACTTTCGCCTTTCCACGTCGCCTTCCTGCCATCGCAGTTCGCAGATCGACAACCATAACCTTTACTCCCGCTTTCTCATATGTAAAAAAATCCAATTGCAATTTCCAATGTAATTTGGGCCCCAATTCTTCCTTTCCACATTGCCTTCCCACCATCGCACTTCGCCCTTTACCCCACTGTCCCAAACGCTCCCGCTTGTGATCTATGGGCGACCCCACCTCCATGTGGTCATGTCACCCTCCAATCATTGCACTTTGCAAATCGCAAGTCTTAACATTTATCCCCGCTTCTCATACGTAAAACCTCCCGATTATGATCTGCGATATGAGCTCGGACCATACTTCTGCCATGCCATGTCATCTTCCACTCACCGCTAAACCTCTTCCATTATTCCCTCATCCCTGCTCCCTATCATACATCCGACAGATCATGACCTATTTTTCATCCCCTCCAACTTCCGAAGGTTAATGCCAAGGGGGGGGGGGGGTTCAAAATTGTTGGTTTTGGAAATCGCCTCCAGTGCTACATGTCAGCCTGTAGAGATTTCGCACCCTCCCATCCAATACCACAAACTGGACAGGCCCCCCTCTGAAATCCGATCTTCGGTTTTGCAATTCAATCAAAAAATGGGTTTTGGCGGGGAAAATGCAGTTATGGCGTCTTTAATTTGTCCAAGAACTCCCCGCCAAAGAGCTGGGCACACGGAACACAACTGGCCGTTTCATAATGGTTACTGTGAATCATGAGAACGAGAGAGTGAAGGCTTTTCCACAACAGGTAGAATCATGCGAGGGAAACCAGACTGCCCACATTTTCACCGCCACTCCTTGTCATACCCATTAAATATGACACGATCAGGCCCACGCGGCCTTTTGGTTTTCTTTTCTGTTTCATTTTCAGTTGTGTTGTAAAATCGGGTGAAATATCGATTTCACCCTAAGTATTGTTTAATTGTTATGTTTCTATTGTAATAAGTGTCAAAGAGTATTTCTTTTGATACGATGCAGTTATATCGCATCATTTTTTTATTTTGATAAGAAATAGTAAGATCTATAAAGAATATCCATTCGAGAAATATTTGGTTGATGAGCTCCAATGTAAGAACTATAAAGAGCGAACTTAGTGAAGAAAGAAGGTTTCTGATTTCTGTGGAAGTTCTGAGTTCATATTTTGGTATAACACATTTTGTAATGTCTAAGATAAGCTCATAATGCATATCTTGAAGAGTTGTTTTGAGAAGATAATAGAATAACGATTTGTTGCAAATGGATTCCAACTGGGACTTTTGAACAGTATGTATGCCTCTTCGGTGTATTTGTTTAGTTTTCTTATTCAGTTTCGCAGATTGTTTCTTCAATTATATTGTGTTTGGAATGCTGGTCACAATTTTTTAATAGATGAATTTACCTCCATCCTACTTCTGGGAATGGTACTCATAAGTTAGTCACTTGGTCACCTTAATTAGGCTTGACACAAGATTGTTGTTTCATAAACCTTATCACAACCATTTTCTTCTTTAAGTTAGCGAAGGGAAGATCCTTATAGTTCCGTAACCCTGCCTACCTCTGACTCTCCTCTCCCCGTTCACTCTCTTTTTCCTCTAAAGTCTGTTCACTGGTTTCATATATGGCCCATTTACAACGATTGAGCTTCATAACGACCTCAGGCACATTTTGAGTTATATCCAGCATACAATCAGAGTTAACACCATTTCTCTTCTCCCATTGTTATCTAGGACCACCAAGTAGATAAATCTTACAAAGGTTATATCTGGGGAGGTCCCCCCTTAAGTGAAAGTTAATCCAAGAAGACCTCCTATTCTTAAGATTTCCTAGGCACTGGTCTCCTGCAAATCAAGACTGTCTCTAGGAGTGACAAGAGGTCCCATTTGTATACTATGTAATTCTATTTGGTTTTCGACATGGCTAATGGTAAACTTCTTGTGCATTAGGATGGTTACAATGTATGATTATGTTGTATATTGGTATAACATGGTTTTTTATTCTCGGTATATACAATATAGTTTTAAAATATTTGGCATGTATACCATTTGTGTGACACCGATATATATATATATATATATATATATATATATATATATATATAGAATTCTTTCAAGATTATTTAATTTCTAGGGTTCCGACTTATGCAAAGCCTTTGCATATCATATTTTAACGGGAATTAAATAATTGCAGTTAGTGTACATGTTTAATATATAAATAACATGGACACAAATACCTAAATCATGTAGGTATATGTCTAAATTATAAGAAACATGACCTTTTTAACTGGAATTTGATGATATAATTTCAAGCAAGTATGTGATTTTTTGTTGTTTAAAATACATTTTTGATGCATACATGGATTCAACACCTTAAAAAATCCACGAGGCACTCAAATTCTACAGATAAAACAATTTATACTCAAGTTTTTAAAAATGTCTAATGGAATTTGTTTAAAATTAACTAGAAAAAATGCCTTGAAAAGGGCCATTTCCTCTAATAGTTAGACTACGTGTACATGTGTCCAACAAACCTCAAACTATTTTTGTGGACCTAATGGTCCACGTGGCATATCCAGGTTGTCCAAATCCAAACCCAGGTCACGTGACATGTTAGAGTGACATGGCCAACATTAATAATCTAGATCTTCATTTAAGCAATACTTTTAATCTGGGTCTCTGATTGATGAAACTATTTACATTGTCGGAAAGTATCTCATCAAGATGGATCTAATGGTTACATTAACATATACTTCCTCAAATTTTATAAAAATGACATTTTTGTAACTCAGTATATTGTTGATTATCTAGAGAATAGAGTTAAAACGTTAGTGACACCTCCCACAACTTCAAATATTACAATTAGGTGGTTGGTAGTGTTACAACTAACCATAAATTTTGAATGTAAAATATAATAAAAAAATAGAATTTGGTGATATATGAATCTTTAGATGAATGTTTTTTTTATACTAATTTATTTGATTATGGTTAATATAAAGTCTGTTGATTTTCTAATTTTGATTTTTTATGTTTTGAAACAAAAAATGAAATATGAGTTTGTACTCTTCTGTTTTCCAATTGATCTATCATTCTTGGAACCAAGAATAAATACTTTGATGTAGTAGTTAACCACGGATAATCTATATGTGCATATATATCCATTGCTATGTGTTGGTTGGAGAAACTATTTTGGAACGAAAGAAAAGAAACGACTGGAATGATAGAGTTGTCAAAAATAGGATCCCTCACTCCTTTCTCTCATTCATAACCGTGCATGGGACTCGAAACTCACGCAGTTCCTAAGTGATAAAGAAGGAAGAAAATAAGAAATTGATTCCTTTTTTTATTACCTTCCTCGCATATGTATAAGACCAAATCTATTGAATCAATAGAAAGTATTACCAATCCATAAAATATCTTTGTTCATTCAAAGATATTAGTTGTTTTTGACCTTACTTTACCCTAATTGTGATTTTACCGAAAACAAAATTTGATTGATTATTTATTTTTTCGATAAAAGTGATGTATTGGTCCAAGTGGAGGTAGGGGTAACCTTCCTTTTCTTTCTCTTTTCCACATGTCCATAGAGTTTTTAGAGATATAAGAAACATTTCTAAAAAAGAAAGGATATCTATTCACTCTATTTTATTAGAGGTAATAATTTGTAAAATGAATTGCACTTCTTCATAAGGCGTCCATTAATTAAAAGAGACTGGAAAAAGTTCGGATCCAATTCCTACAGTTATGGATATAAGCGCAATCCAAATTCCTGGAGAGTTATACATTTGTGTATCTATAAGATCATTTACTATTTCTTGAAGCTCATCTCAATCTTTCCCCCGGAGAGACCATATAGCCAAGAAAGACCATAAATCAGAATGGAATAAAAGCAAATGAAACTATTTCAAACGATCTCAGGGTATAATTGAAAATGAAATTTTCACTTTGTACATGTTAGATCATGAATTAGTAATTTCTTTCAATCTCCGAAAGAGTAGAAACATTTTCTAACTTCCAATTTTAGGAGATTTACATAAGCCTCATGAATAGGATCGAATATTCCTCCATAATCTATCTCCTTTTTCCTTAAGGAAGCCTCCCTAAGAGGACTTAGATCTATCTATGATTTAAGTTCTTTCCTCCTTCTTTTTTCTCTTTTGTTCCGATAAAAATATTGCCCGATCTGAATGGGAATCAATTTCTAATTTCTCAAAATATGTAAATCCACTATATAGATAGGAGGAGGGATCCAAGAAAAAGTGTTATATAAAAAATTAATTGTGCAAGTCTTGATGTAGTTAGAGGCAATGCTTTCAATCGGGTTATGGAGAGGTATCTTGAAACTTAGAAGAATATGCTTCACCTAAATAACGTACTAGTCTATTCAGCCATGAATAAAAACTATGCTATTAAAAAAAACCAAAAAAATATATTTAAAAAATAAAAAGGGCTAAATTTTCAAAAGTGAAACACACAAAGTAAAACACACTGAAACAATAATTTTTTTTCTATAGTACATCATCGATTACTATGGTTGGTAATGAACATTTTGTAGAATTCATATTTTAGTTTAGTGCATCCACCTAAATTAAATCCACACACCTATGGGGGGATAGGTTTGTGAAGCTGTATATGTATTTTTCCACACACACAGCATCGCCGAGCACAATATGCATGTTTTGGAGAACACTCTACGTATAAATTTCTACTGAAGTATTTTAATGTCACAATTACGTTTCTTGAATTTTCTCCATGTTTGGATAAACCTGCCAAGATTTGGATGGATTTGAATTAGTGTTTAGGCTGAAGCTAGTAACGAGTGTAGGGTTTGGTGCAACAAATAAATTCAAGTGCAATGGGCACGCAAGAACAAAAACTTGAAAAGATTATTATTAGGGTTTAGTGCAACAAATAAATTCAAGTGCAATGGGCATGCAAGAACAAAAAATTTGAAAGTTTATGATTAAGGTTTAGCGCAACAAATAAATCCGATTGATATGGGCATACAAGGAAACAAATTCGAAACTGTACCTCGAGTCTAGAAAACATTTTGGGTTTATGATGTTTGGGTTGCAAGTTTGCACTAAGAGAGATATTTACTATTACTAAGAGCTCTAGGAAAAAGCTATACAAAGAGGCACATTTGATTTTGTAATGGGATCTTTATGCAAGTGAATTTGAGATGATTGAAAGCATATATTTTATAGTTGGTGCTTAAATTGTATGGTTTATTTACAATGTATTTTTAAAATGGGTAATAATTTATTTTTTTATGAAATATTGTTTGTTAGAGAGTTTAGGTTTAAACAGTTAGGAATATAATAATAAGTTCTAGTTTTAAAATGTTTTAAGTAAGTGGGTTAGTATATAATTAATTTTTATGTAATTTTGGAAGATGACAAAATTATAAATTTATATTTTCTTTTTTATTTGTATGTAAATTGTTTTAGTGTCATCTCTTAATTTTTTAAGAGAGTAAAAACATATATTTTATTTGATTTAATGACTATTATTTGTTTTTATTTACCTGAGATTGATGATCATCGAAATACTTATCAGGCACAAGCACTTATCTTCTGTTTCAATAGCTTTTGACCCAAACCAATGGACCTCTTTCAATGGATATTCAAAATCTAGACTATGGAGTGCGAAATACATCTTTGCTCAAAAGGTTTCTTTATAGTTAAATTATGACATTTAGAAATCAAAGACTA
This sequence comes from Pinus albicaulis, assembly GCA_034641835.2. NCBI lineage: Eukaryota > Viridiplantae > Streptophyta > Pinopsida > Pinales > Pinaceae > Pinus > Pinus albicaulis. The sequence goes on along the minus strand of CM076570.1, from coordinate 306,834,708 downwards.
CATTCTCCAGGAGGGCCTGTGGTTTTAGGGTTCTACAGGACTTTACATCACCCCTTGGTTCCCGGATTTTGATGCTAACACAATGGTTGTCTCCAGAATGTCGGTTTGGGTCAGGTTATATAATCTTCCCCTACATTTCTTGAGTGAAAATGTCCTTCAACGCATTGGGAATGTCATTGGGCAATACATCAAAACAGATACTTAGCGACTAGAGGGGAGAATATTCACCTTCACATGTATTTATGTAGAAGTAGATCTCAAAAAATGAATTCCATAAAGCATACAATTGTTACACAAACAACAAAAATGGATGCAACATATAGAATATGAAAATACAACCTTTAGATGTAGAATATGCAGACAGACCGGTCATCTACAAAACACTTGTCCTGAAGCAAAGAGAGACAACTGAAGAAAGAAGAGGGTCGGAAAAGCACCCAAAGGATGGAAATTTTCCCCATGTGAATCAGAGGAGGAAATAGATGAAGAAGAGGAAGTTCCCACCACATATGGGAACAAAAAGTCAACCATTGTCCCAGACGCACTAGAAAAAGAAGCTGAGGATCCATTTGAAATACTAACAAAGCAGGACCCGCCCACAAAGGCACCAGAAGAAACAGACAATGTTGGGAACAAACGACATCATTTTTTAGATACCTCTGACTCAGACAAGGACGTTGGAGCGGCTACAATAGAAAATCAACTTTCCCTTGTCTCATCCACATCATCTCAAGGAGCATGGCGGAAGGTGGAAAAAAAGAAAGGGAGAAAAACATAGTTTTTCTCCCCATTTTATATTAATGATTTTTGTATGTTATTTTTGAACACCAGTCTTGGCTGGTCGTTGGCCTATATTTTCAGCTGATGCAACATGTAATTTTGTTTCTCATAATAAATTGTGATTTTTCCTGTGGAAAAAATACTATTATTTGTTTTTACATGGAAACATATGTTGGGTGGTATGCAATAAATTATAATTCCCCATATATATACATATATTTGAGATAAACAAATTTTCAATATATAGGTGCATTAATCATAGTAAAAAAATGAACATTTAGAAAAAATATTTTTTTAAAAATATTTCACTATATATACATAAAGATCTACAACTTCCATAATATCGCCATTTTATTTATAAATTGATTAGAAACAAACAACAAACTTTAATAGTCCGATGTATTGACAATACAAATTCAAAAATAGTTCATAAATAGTTCAAAGAGAAGTGTTGTAAAATCAACATAAATCCATCTTAAGTACAAATCTAACATGAGCTGAGAGGGATCAAATTTCTTCACGTGCAAATTTTTTTAGAGTGCAAAATACAGTGTGTTATATTTCATTATTTAAATTGTATTTTTGAATGATAAATAGAGTATATATGGGACTAAATAAAAATTGTAACCATGATTTTTTTTGGATCTTAACCATTAGGCCCACTCAAGCTATATATAAAAAAATGTTACAATATTTTTTTTTTAATGTTGTATAGATTTTGTTAATATGAATTAATATTGACGTATACTTAAAATATATTAATAACAAAAAAATCATTTTAATGTCTGATGATAAAATGACTCAATGCACATATTTTGTAATCTCTATAGCATTAAAAAATACAATTAAACGATGAAAAATTACACATTGTTTTTTGCACTCTAAAAAAAGTTTGCACCTGAAAAGATTTGATCCCTCTCGGCTCAAGTTAGATCCGTGCTTAACATTGATCTATGATGGTTTAAAAAAAAATTGTATATATCATGAAAAAATTATTTTTTTATGGTTAAAACATTTATTTGGTCCTATATATACTCTATTTAGCATTCAAAAATACTATTTAAACAATAAAAATAACACAATGTATTTTTCAATCTAAAGAGTTTGCATGTGAAGAAATTTGATCCCTTTCAACTCATGTTAGATCCGTACTTAAGATGGATCTATGAAATTTTATCCCTCTCGGATCAATCACTATTTTGCCATCTTGTACTTCTTCCAAGGAACCTTAAAGCAAGGGTATATTTGCTATTAAATCACGGGAAACCCTTGTAAAATGTTACTATGAGGATTCCTAGGTAGATGTCATAAGCACCATCCACTGGGAGTCAAACTTGGGCTAGTGGGGTAAAATCCCACCAATTTATCACTATGCCACAATTTTATTGACTAAATACATAAAAAATGGAGGGTGCAACACTAGGACTTATCGAGAGTTTAGTCACGTATCCTAGTACTACTCTAGCCTAGGTGCACTTTAGCACAAAGTTTTGATGGGATTTAGTGTATTATTTTTAGTATCATCACGTGTGTTGTGAAATTATGTTATGATCTTAGGAAAATTTATTTATCAACAATAATATGAAGTTTCTTGACATTTCTCCTTTATACAAAAATATAATTTGTCACTTTCCAAGAAAACATATTTTACTTTTATAGAACTTAAAAAAAAATAAAAATTGTTGTATCTCATTCCTTATTTTCAAATCCTTAAAGTGAAAATGAATACATATCATATTAATGAGATAAAGGCTCATAAAGTAGATATTTAAACATTGACAAATGGTAATCCCATTTTTTCCCCATGTTACATCACCCAAGAAAAACCCCGGAATGTTTCTCCTCATTCCAAGGATGGTACCCAAGGTAAGCCTTACAATATTTAGGGCATAATAGTAGTCAATAGTCAAGATTGAAGCCATTACAATAATATACCCAATGTGAGCTCAAAATGTCTCTAATGGGATTTGAACTTGGGTGGGGAGGATAATACTCCATCCCATAATCACTCGGGCCAAACCCAATTGGTAGAGATATACTAATGCCATATTTCAATTAAAGTTTGTTTTTCCAAACTTAGAAGCATAAACATCACAAAGTTAATTATCCAAACATGATATATTGACATCTCCTTAAGCTCTTGTCAAGCTATTCTTCTACTATCATCAAATTTTTTTATTTCTTTGTGAACCAATGACATGCTTTTTCAATAATATTATTTTCGAGCTTGCATATGTATCATCATTTTATAATCCATTTCTCATTTATTTGTCTAAAATATTTTGTTTCTTATTTATTCCAAAACAAATTTGGATTGAAAGATAGGGGAAGGAATTTTGAATGGAAATATAATAGGTTTCTTTTATGAATATTGATTTTGATTCTTGAGATCTTGTGTCAAATAACGATGTTTTGTAAACCATATGTATCATTTTTGGTAGGAATTTTGTTCACACATGATTTTTTAGGACATGTCGATGGAGTGTGATATCCCCTGTTTAATATTTCTCTTGTAAATAATTATAATTATTTTAAAAGGTTGAGAGAGGGACACAAATTCCATTGCTTGAGGCAGGTGTTACACAATAATTTGTCACCATCCCTGCAATCCCCATCTCGCCCATTGGAGGGTCATTTCTGTGACCAATAAGCAGTGTCATGCCTTGCAAATACCATCATTGCATCCCTTTCCATGAGGACAAAATTCCTTCTGTTGATCATTTCCTGAGCAGACCCCTTAAAACACCTGTTTTTGCCTTGGCGCTGGTAGCCCGTTATGTACTCGCGCCAATGGGGGAAAATTAACACTGAGCCCGCGCCAATTGGCGCTTTGTCCCAGTTAAGCACCCACGCCAATATTCTTTTGGAAAGTTTTTAAAAAAAGAGGCGAAGTTTCGATTACAACAACTTCGTGGATGAGTCATCAGGAGTGGTTTCTACTGAATAACCACAACCTTCCTCCTTTGGCCTCTTGTTTCCACCTTATGGGGAACCTCCCAAGGGATAAGGCCTCCCTTCCACTACTGTAGGGATCCCAACCTCCTCCTCTCCTCTATAAATATAGCCTTCATCCATTGATGAAGGGGCTGAATGGCTGAATGGATGAATAGCTGAATGGCTGAATAGATGAATGGCTGAAGGGCCTTGATTAATTCCCTTAAGGCCAAATCCAAGCAAGGAGATTATTGTCGAGACATCCGAAGAGAGAGGCTTGTCCCATCCTCGACAGGATTTTTCGAGACGTGTTCCGCTGGCGACCCTCCGAAGGAGAATTCAGCGTCAGAGCCAGGTTGTATCCTCCTTTGATTGATTAATGATAAGCGACTATTGGTTATGGTTCCACTCTTGTTGATGATTATGATGATGAGTTATGTCTTCTCTGACTGACATATAGTTGCTTATACTGGATTTTACGCTTGCGTTTGTTTTGTTTCTTGCGTGTGCAGGTGTCCGATCATGGAGATTGTGAGGATTGTGATCTGCCTGAGCTAAGGAATGGGAGCGCTACTTTCTCTACGAGCGACAGCGTTGGATTCTAGGTAAGCCTTCATTCCTAGTTGGTTTATTTGCAATTAGGAACCTGCACTGTAGCATGTTTGATTGTTGCTAGACCCGATCTGGGCTAGTAGGGATTGCCTCTGTCCACAGAGGGGATTTACCTCCACAACAAATTGGCGACTCCGCTGGGGATCGTTAGCTTGTTGTCGTTCGTTTTATGAGCTATAGACAGAGCCTGAAGTTGGCCAGATAGCCTTCGAAATTATTTTGCTCTGCAATTGCGAAGTAGATCAAAGCTGCTTCAGTCAATCTCCGGTTTAGTTTGTAAACTTAACACTTGGAGTATTGTCTTGTCTTTTCAGTTATTTCTCGATTCTTCTGCCGATCGCTGTAATGGCTCTTCGAGTGTTCAAGCTGGGTTCAGCCCCCAGAGGATCAGATCTGACCTTTGTGTTTCCGAATTTTCATCTTTTCATGGTTGGCTTGATTGGCGCAATTTCTGCCCTGACAGTCGCGCCAATTGGCGCAGGTTGCCAGTTCATCACTCGCGCCATCCCCTGTCTGGCGCGGATTACAGCCAGACAGTCACACCATCTCCTGTAGGTGCTAGGGTTTACCCTTGTTCGGAAGTTTCTTTTGGTCAGTACTTTGCTTCTGGGTTTGTTTTGGATTCTGCTTGAAGTGGTGAGTCTGGTCTTGGTTGGGAGAAATTCTTTGTTTTTTCATTTTTAGGCATTGGCGCTTGTTGTCAGTTAGCAACCCGCGCCAATTGGGCATTGGCGCTAGTTGTCAGTGAGCAAGTCGCGCCAGTTGGCGCTAGTTGTCAATGACAAAGTCGGGCCAATTTTAGGGTGTGTGAAAATTGAGATTTTTTCCCTAAATCCTTCACCAGTGTGTCTTTCCCTTCTGGTCTTTTCACTGTATGAGCATAGATTACATTGCTCGTTGTTTGAAATGTCTTCTCTCCATGATTTCTTGATGTAAAAGGGAATGGATGCCTTGTTTTGATCTCTTGCTTTGGAAGTCCTCTTTGTGTTTGACCTCATATGTCTTGTCGCCTTTTGAGGGATTTCGCGAAAAAGTGTTTGAAACAACAATTGCATTCTTAGTGTTTATTTACATCTCTTTTGCATTCATCCTTCATTAAGAAGATTTGTGTTTATTTAGTTTTCGTCTCAAAGTGTTCTTTTTGTTAAAATGCATTAGATCACATTGCATTGAAGAGTATTTTGAGATTTATCATTGAACTTAGATCACATTGTTTAATGATTGAAAGCTAAAAATCGCTTTGAGTGCATTCTCTTTCATTGAAAGCATGCATTAAGTAGATTCTCATTTCGTCGAAAAATGCATTGAGTGCATTCTTATTATTTGAAAAGGAAAAGGGGAAATTGTGCATAGATTAAAACTGCATAGTTTTCGTAAAAGAGGATTTTGCATAGATTACATTGCATTGTTTGCATTGTTGAATGTTTGAAATTACTTTCGGCTAGTGAAAGTCATCTAGTTTGGAAAAAGTTTCGTTTTCAGTGTTGTTGTTTGTTGCATCATTGTTTGAAGCTCTTCCCTTAACTAGATAGCATTCATCGAATTGAAAAGTTTTCTTTTCTCATATAGCTGCATATAGGAGATTGTCATATGGCATTCGGTAGGGCCTGAAAACTAAAACATAATTGAAGATCAACTTTAAAATTTATTCAATTGACCTAAGGAAGCATTGAAACAGTAACGCAACATTTAGAGGTCTAGGCTAGAGACGTGTTCTGGCATCTTTAAACCTAGTAGCTGTCGTTCGCCTCTTGGCTTTAGACAACACTAGTACGGACTTGTGCTCCCCGTACCGTCGTGTATATAAAGGGAGACTCCACTAGGTTTCTATCCTTTATCCATAGGAAGCCGAGTCTGCTACCTTATACCCGTGATACACTAGACACATCATTCGGGGAGATTTCCTGCACGTACGTTAAGTCCTTGGTTGATTTCTCTTTCATTTTGAAACCAAGGTGTATATTGCAGTTCACGGTTATTTGGTACACCCTTTGCCTAGTATTCCCGAGTAGTCATTTTGATCTTTTCTGACTCTTTAAATTTGAAGGGATCATCAAGCGCTTGTCATTTCATGCTTGTTTCCAATCTGAAAGTGATAGAGTCACCTTTTCCCTGTTTCTCGACTCTTAAAATATGAAACGGTAGAGTTTTGTTTCAATGTTTTAAAAATTAACTGCCCACGAAATATTCCTGGTTAAAGTTAGTTTCCTTAGGGTGTTGTTCTGAAGATCGTTTCCCATGGCAACTTTTCCGGAGTTCACCAACCAAGGAATCCCCTTCGATGGGAATTCGGGTCCTTTTCCTCCTTTTGGGAATGTTGGTGCTCCTTATATGGCAACGTTGTCCCTTCCTGGGTTAACTGTTGGGTTGCATGTTTGGTTGTTTTCAACCTCTGTGGTCCCGAATGTCCCAGCTACTGGTCAATCAATTCCTCCGCCTGAACAACATCATGTTGATTCCAAGGTGGACCTCTCCCCTTCTTCACCTGTTTCTGCGTCTTCATCTTCTACTTCGCCTGGTGAAAGTCTAGATTCGAGTAACGAGGTGGCTAAGAAGAAGAAGAAGAAGACAAAGAAGAAGAAGTCCGATAAAGGAGAGGCTAACTCTGTGGCTATTGCGCCTAAGAAGTCTCCTCTTGATAAACCTTCCAACCCTCCACGGAAAGTCAAGTTCCCTTGCATGCTGTGCACGGGAGACCATCTTCTTCGAGATTGCCCTGGCATTCCCAAGGTGCTTGAAGTATGGTCCAATGGTCGTCCGCCGTTGCCTTTGGCTTCCGAGAGTCAGGTTGGGGGAAAATCTTCAACTGGTGCTGGTAAGGCTCCTAAGAAGCAGGGTAAGATCACCAGTCCCTATAAGTTGTGTGAAGGGCACCATGCCATTCACCTTTGTCCTTATATGGATGAAGCTAAGCGAGTTTTGGACAACTTGACTGTCTCTACACCATGCCTTCCAGCTGGTTACAAATAGCTTTCTTTGAGTCCTCCACCAGCTGATCCTACGATTGGTCAAGAGTACTCATCCTTGGTCGATCCCACTCCCCCGGAAATTCAAATTCAGGAATCCATTCCTGACCAACAATTGGTTGTGGGATCGGTTGAACTGGCCCCGTCTGCGGTGCACCGTGTCTTTTCCGTAGAGAGTGGACCTCACATCCCTCATGTTCTTCTTGTTTCTTTAGATTCCTCAGACTTGGAGAAATATTCTCCTGTCCCTGTACCTCAAGAAGCTGCTCCTCCGCCTCCCGTGATGGAGGTCCCGGAGGATGCCCCTCCCACCTTCGAGATGGAGGTCGAGGAGGATGCTCCTTCTTCCGTAACACCAGGGGAAGACCATCTTGGTTCGATGGTAGCCCCTCCGAGTAGTTTAGTTGCTTCCTTTGATTGGAATCGATTTGCAGGATACCGCCTTCCGTCTTATGTGCCTTTTGAGATCACAGTACAGGCTTTTGGTCTGGTCGTACCCAGCACCATTATAGACGAAGGTGCGTTTGTTAGTATTCTATCCTCAACTACTTGGCAAGCTTTCGTTTCTCCGCCGCTTGGCCCTGTTACGCAGAATCTGTTGGCATTTAATAGAAGAACTAGTCAACCATTGGGGATCCTTCCAAGGTTACCTGTTACTTTGAGAGGTAAAACCGTCCATATGGACATGATGGTTGTTCCAGGCCCTTTGGATTTCAATCTGCTCTTGGGGCGCGATTACACCTATGCCATGGGAGCGCTTGTCTCCTCCCTTTTTCGTGTGGTCTGTTTTCCACATGAAGGACGTATCATGACCATTGCTCAGCTTTCATTCTTTGGTCTTGATATGGCATCTGGCCTGCCATCATCCCTTCCTGGTTTTTATCCACCTGTTGTATCTGCCCCACCGCAGGTCAACTATGTGGCTACCTATCCCATGCCTGTACCCAGTGATAGTGCCATTGTGCATCAGGTGCTGGGGGCATTGGGTCCTGACTTCTAGGATGTTTTCCTTCCATCGGGAGTGGAACTCTTGGAAGTGATGAATTCTTGTTCATTATGATGAATTTGGTCGGAGCATAGTTCATTTTCTTGTGTCAAGCTCCTTAAAAAATGAAACAAGCTGTGGAGCAGAGTTCCTTGTCTTGTGTCAAGCTCCTTAAAAAATGAAACAAGGTTGCGGAGTAGAGTTCCTTGTCTTGTGCCAAGCTCCTTAAACCATGAAACAAGGTGTCCTAAGGATAGTTCTTTTAATGTGTCAACCTCGTTAAAAAATGAAACACGTTCTTGTTCAATTCGAGTCTCTGATCAGATCTCGTAAAATCCCAGTCGAGTCTTTCTCTTAATCTCGTAATTTGAACCTTCACTCCATCTGCCTTTCATATGGACTGAAGGTTGGGGGGCATGCACCTCGAATTGAGTCACCATGCTGGGGGGCATGCTCACTTTTTCAGGCATAGTTTGTTTCCGTTTCAAGCTTGTGTAAAAATGAAACCGGTTTCAAGCATAGTTTATCTTTGTTTCAAGCTTGTGAAAAATGAAACCAACTTCAAAGCAAAGTTTCTTGATTTAAAGCTTTTGTAAAAATGAAACCATGCCCATTTTACCTCTTGTGATTTCCATTTTATCAGCCTGTTTTTCTAGATGAGCCTTGGTTTTCTCACTCCATCGTCACTATCTGCTTGGCCGATCATATGCCTTCACTTGGTTGTTTTACCCGTTCCTGAGGAACCGCTGCGATGAGTGGTCTTTGTTAGCCAGCCTCTTGACCTTTATTTTTTTTGAGCAGTTCCACCATTACCGGAACCAGTTGCTACCCTTTATACCACTCGTTCCTCCAGGAGGAGTCATCTTTCAGCTCTTTTCTGACTCTCTAAACATGAAAAGATTACCGAGTCACTTGTTGTTTTGATCTCGTTAAAGTGGCTACGAAATGACATCTACCCAGTATACGTTTACCCCTTTTTCGGGCTGGGATAGATTACTTACGAAAAAGGAATACCCTAGCCTATCGCGACTAGGAGGTTTTCTCAGATATTGTTTTCTACCTTTTCGGGTCTGAGTAACTATTTACGAAAAGGGACCATTGGAGTTTACTTTTCCGCTGTCTTTTCAAACTCTCTAAATATGAAAAGACGCCGAGTTCTTCCTTTGTCAGACTTGTTAAACACTGATGACATTGGATTCAGTCATGATGACGATATTCGAGTTCCTCCCTCCTAGGGCTCGTTAAATGTACTAGGATGGATTCGTCCGAAGGACGAATTTATATAACAAGCATATGGTATCCTCTTCAAGATTGTGTAAAAATAAAGAGGTACTCACCGAAATGGTAGGGAAAATGGAACTAGCATCATTGTCGTGTCGGCAGTATGTCGCTCTTGAACATGGCACTTGTCTGCATTCGTGTCGGGTTGGGGACATCTCATCTCGTTTTCACTTGCCTCTGTGGGTTTGGGTGATCCTTTTTGACCTCTCATCTGCTCTTTGCCTCGTCACTATGACCTTTGATATTTTGATGTCAAATACTGCCAAGTCCACTGTCGTGCCGTTTATATGTTCAAGAGAAGTTGACCTCTGCAAATATCAACCTTCCTCTGATTCTCATTTGATCCTGATCACAAAGACATTATGTTCCTCTGTCTTGTGTCGATGATGTGGGAAACACTATGGCCCACCTTCGATCAAGGTCACTTCCTATCGACTTCAGCTCATTATCCAGGAAGCTGATCTAGAGACTCCCTTCTGGTACCTTGGAGCCTGCATTCCTTACTGGCAGGTTCTTCACATTCGACGTGAGGTTTTCATCATTGGCCTCCGATCGAGTGATTCTGCGGGTGTTCGACGTTAGCTCACTATTCACATTCCGTAGATTGTACATGTAGTACCTTGAGGACCATTGGCATTAATGGTGGTACCTCTCACATCTGTTAACAACTTTCATCATTGGCTGGTAATCAGGCGATGTTCTTGCATGTTCGACTTCAGCTCACTTATTCGCATGCTTGAACTTGTACTTTGTTCGGGTTGAGATGGAGTGCAAGACCCTGGATTCTGCCTGTTATAATCCAGGCTGTGATTTTGTGGATTATTATGATTAGTTACACAACTCACTGATTGGATGGCTGCGACCATACCTGAGTCTATTTACTGATCCTCACTGGATGGCTGCATCCATGCCTTGGATCTGGATTATTACATACTCTGTTATGGATGGCTGCGCCCATACCACATATATCATGTATCTGAGATATCAGTTGTACTTCTCTATGCAGGTTTTCCTACGGTGGTGTTTTTAGTTGGACACGTTCTCGTAAAGCATTTCACCCCTCTCTCTCTTTCGGGCCTCATGCTTTAGGGGGCATCTGTTACACAGTAATTTTCCACCATCCCTGCAATCCCCATCTTGCCCATTGGAGGGTCATTTCTGTGACCAATAAGCAGTGTCATGCCTTGCAAATACCATCATTGCATCCCTTTCCATGAGGACAACATTCCTTCTGTTGATCATTTCCTGAGCAGACCCCTAAAAACACTTGTTTTTGCCTTGGCGCTGGTAGCCCGTTATGTACTCGTGCCAATGAGGAAAATTAACATTGATCCCGTGCTAATTGGCGCTCTGTCCCAGTGAAGCACCCGCGCCAATCTACTTTTGGAAAGCTTTTTAAAAAAAGAGGCGAAGTTTCGATTACAACAACTTCGTGGATGAGTCATCGGGAGTGGTTTCGACTGAATAACACAACCTCCGTGGCCTCTTGTTTCCACCTTATAGAGAACCTCCCAAGGGATAAAGCTTCCTTTCACTATTGTGGAATCCTAACCTCCTCCTCTCCTCTATAAATATAGCCTTCATCCATTGATGAAGGGTACCGAATAATTTGAATAGCTAAATGGTCGACTAGTTTCGAATAGGTGAGCCTTGATTCATTCCTTTAAGGCCAAATCCAAGCAAGGAGATTATTGTCGAGACATCCAAAGAGAGAGGCTTGTCCCATCCCCGACAGGATTTTTCGAGACGTGTTCCGCTGGCAACCTTCCGAAGGAGAATTCAGCGTCAGAGCCAGGTTGTATCCTCCTTTGATTGATTAATGATAAGCGACTATTGGTTATGGTTCCACTCTTGTTGATGATTATGATGATGAGTTATGTCTTCTTTGACTGACATATAGTTGCATATACTGGATTTTACGCTTGCATTTGTTTTGTTTCTTGCATGTGCAGGTGTCCGATCACGGAGATCGTGAGGATTGTGTTCTGCCGGAGCTAAGGAACGGGAGCGCTACTTTCTCTACGAGCGACAACGTTGGATTCTAGGTAAGCCTTCATCGCTAGTTGGTTTATTTGCAATTAGGAACCTGCACTGTAGTGTGTTCGATTGTTGCTAGACCTGATCTGGGCTAGTAGGGATCGCCTCTGTCCGCAGAGGGGATTTACCTCCACAAAGTAAAGTTAATAAGATAAAGGCTCATAAAGTAGATATTTAAAGGCTCATAAAGTGAAAATGAATACATATCATATTAATGAGATAAAGGCTCATAAAGTAGATATTTAAAAATTGGCAAATGATAATCCCATTTTTTCCCCATGTTACATCACCTAAGAAAAACCCCGGAATGTTTCTCCTCATTTCAAGGATGGTACCCAAGGTAAGCCTTACAATATTTAGGGCATAATAGTAGTCAATAGTCAAGATTGAAGCCATTACAATAATATAACCAATGTGAGCTCAAAATGTCTCTAATGGGATTTGAACTTGGGTGGGGAGGATAATACTCCATCCCATAATCACTCGGGCCAAACCCAATTGGTAGAGAGATACTAATGCCATATTTCAATTAAAGTTTGTTTTTCCAAACTTAGAAGCATAAACATCACAAAGTTAATTATCCAAACATGATATATTGACATCTCCTTAAGCTCTTGTCAAGCTATTCTTCTACTATCATCAAATTTTTTTATTTCTTTGTGAACCAATGACATGCTTTTTCAATAATATTATTTTTGAGCTTGCATATGTATCATCATTTTATAATCCATTTCTCATTTATTTGTCTAAAATATTTTGTTTCTTATTTATTCCAAAAAAAAGTTGGATTGAAAGATAGGGGAAAGAATTTTGAATGGAAATATAATAGGTTTCTTTAATGAATATTGATTTTGATTCTTGAGATCTTGTGTCAAATAACGATGTTTTGTAAACCATATGTATCATTTTTGGTAGGAATTTTTTTCACACATGATTGTTTAGGACATGTCGATGGAGTGTGATATCCCCTGTTTAATATTTCTCTTGTAAATAATTATAATTATTTTAGAAGGCTGAGAGAGGGACACAAATTCCATTTCTTGAGGGAGGAGATTGCTCAAGGGAATGTTGTTTCAAATATCAGTCCTAGTTGGTTGAGTGGGATGACTATGCCACAAATTAACTGAAATAAAAGGGACAAGGGCAAGTTTCCTTTGACTCACTTAGAAAGTAAGAACACGACCAAACATTAAAGTAGAATGGATTTCTCTTTCCATGAGAAGGAGGACTACTACAACATCATGGCAAAGAAGGCAATTGGTTGAGGGAAAAAGAGGAGGACCCAAAGGTTATTCAACCAATGGATACATGCGATCTCAGGGGGGGGGGGGTATCAAAGAGCACACATCCACGTGGAATACACAGAGGAAAAATAACCTCTTGGGACACAGAAGTTTCCGAAGAGGCAAGAAAAGGTAGCATCTCGAACTACGTTACTGGGAAATGAAGATAGATATAAACTAGCTGAAGAGCCTTATTGAAGCTTATTGGGCATAAGAATTACAAAAGAGTAGCGACATTCCTTGAGGATGAAGGCATGGTGGCTTGGTGGTGTTCTGGTTCAACTGTGCTTTCATTGAAGGCTTCCCTCTAAAATCAGTCCACCTCAAGGTTTGGAATTTGGATTGGGGGTGACCACTACAAGTAATAGTGGCTATAGATTGTCTAAATTTGGGTGGAGAGTTGAAGTCATACTCTCACTAGGAACACTTTTTCACTGTTAAGATACGTGCTTCTTATGCTCTTTATTCACAATAAAATATGTTTACATTTTTGGTTGAGATGGTGTTAATAATGCATGAGGTATGTATGCATGATTAATTATAGGAGTGACTAATGTGCTATGTTAATGTTTGAAGGCAATGGGATGGCATGAAATAATATCGGTTAATATTTCATAGCAATATTTAGTATGGGAACTCTTTCTTGTTACAACATGGTGATCATTGTGATTACAAGTTAGTGTTGCTTATGTTGCAAAGTGGTGATATTTGGGATTTCCTCATCTTTTATCCTTATTGAACTGTAACTTTGTTTGGTGATTTCCTCCATGTCTTGAGTAAATTATACCCTAGTTATGGGTTTATATTTCCATGCTAAGAAGAGCTCAAGCTAGAGTGAACCTTGAATTTGGTGTTGCGGATGGCACTGCTTCATGGGCTTGAATGAGTTGACTTACGTTCCTACACTTCACACAATGTTTCATTTTTGATATGCACACAATGATGTTGAATTACTCAATGTTGGGTTTTATATTCTATATGGTGTCCCAATGCTACAAAAATCTGACAAATTCCTATTTGAATGGATAGTATATTCACGGTGTTCAACTAGGCTTGTACTCTATTAGTGTGAATATATATATTCTATGATAGTAATATGTATGGAAGAAACATCATGGATGGTAGGACACAAAATTTCTTCGATAATAATCTCACTTCAACACTACATACAATATGGGGTAGCATATTGGAGATCCCTGTTTCCTTGCTAGTCTGTTAACCTGTTTATTTGATATATGTTGATCTAGGGCTTCCCATAGTGCAAACCCCACTGGGGATTCACTCGATGAACCTGTAACATATCACGTGCGATCATAACATATTAAACAATAGTGTTAATTTGAGTACATATTGGAAAATTCCTCTAAAAATCACATTATTTAACCCCCTACCAATATAAACCCAATACAACTTCCCAATTTAAAAAGTCCCTACTTTCACTATATATTGTAGGTATCCATTTTTCATTAACATTTTTTATACCTCTTTATATTTTTTCATTAACTTCGAGCTCCATTTTTTTATACCTTCCAAAATAAAAACCCTTTACCCCCTATATATCCCTCGATACATTATGTCATTTTCCCCTCATTATATATCCCAAAAATGAACCCACATGCTATAATATTTCTCTCGTAGTGAAGACCCTGTGGAAAAACCTCAGTTTTGGGTCGTTGTCTTCACTCTTTCCAAGCATAGGGAAGAGATAGGTTTGTTCTCCTTGTTGAAGATAAGATTACCTCAAGAGATGAGGATTCAGTTTTATACTTATTGGATGGACACAAAAATTCCTTCAAGCCACATGCATGATTTAGATATGTTCCTAATGGAATTATATACGTTTGCATGACTTTGATCACACATAAAGGTGTTGGTATGCTGATTTTATCATCAAGGATACCTTACACCTATGAAAATATGAATGGAAAAGTCCCTGGCCTAGATGGACAACTCCTTGTTTTGTGTCTTGTGTTTCATCCATAAAGAACCTAAAGGGGGTAGTCTGATTGTAAGCTTGGGAGGGATAACACCTATGCATGCTCCATAAAACCCCAAGGGTAGGAGTTAGAATTTGGTGCAGGCCCAAGCTCCCATAGAACCACTGTGATCTAGCCATGGTCAAACCCTTCACAAATGGATTTTATAGGTTTGGATGGCCCAAGCTTTGGGCAGAATTATCACAGCTTCAATAAAGAATATTCATCTGCATGCATGTGAAGGATTCACTTATCCTATTCGTAGCTAAAATCATTGCATTACCATGAATATATATAGGCGGGAGTAGCCTATAAATAACTTCTTGATGTTAATGACCCCTCAATCTAGTCCTCATGACCAAGTGCATAACTGTGGCTTATTCCTAAGATAGAGTGGGGAAACTGATGACTCACAAGGGATCCGAGATTACATAAACCCGAAATCCACATAGGGTCACACGAGAGGAACATATTGGATGATGAGGAATGAGTTTGAGTGGCAAGGTTAGTAGTAGGGAATAAGCTAGGATGAATTGGATGCCGTGCGTTAGCTAATGGGAGGGAAAAATCCCCTATAGGAAAAGCTTAAGGCGAGTCAAGGAGAGTTAAGGCGGGGAAGCTAAGATGATTCAGTGCGGGGTTTCACAGCAGGAGCTGATGGTGGACCAACTGTGAGCAACGACATGTAGAGAGGTGAGGACCTAAAAACGGGTTACCCTGGAGGGTCAACCCCAGAGCAAACTTATAATGTGCCAGGGTGAAGGGTCGAGTAATAGAGCCCAAGAGACAGGAAGCACTACAAGGAAAAGACCCTCTAGTGAAGGTTATAAAGGAGGTTTTTAGTGTTCTAAAATTGGCCAAAATTGTCAAAAAAACATATGCTACCACATCTGTTTCTGGTAACGGAGTTTTTGGCAGAGCTTTTAACAGAAATTCAACACAACTAAAAAATAATGGGTGGCCGAAGGTTATTACGAATGTTTTTTCATCGGTGCTCTTATCAGGTTTTAACGCACCGGTGCGTATTGGTAGCGAGCGCACTGGGGTGGTCGAAGGAGAATGCATCGAGCTGTTAAGGAAAACAACAACACTGGGCCTGGTGTTGGTGATACAATGCACGAGGCCATTCTAATTGGTCTTGGGATTTGAGCGGTGCCCATAGGTTGTATAAGCTCACTAGTGCATGTATCTTTATGAGGCACCGGTGCTCCGTATCACAAAAAGGAACCGAGATTTATAATCGGTATCGATATTCGTGCGGTGCACATGGCATCTAAAAATTCACTGGTGGTTATAGATACATAGACGCCCCGGTGCACAGTATCACACAAACGCACCGATATTTATAACTAGAATCGGTATTAGTGTGGTGCCCAGAGAATCATAAACGCACCAGTTTTCATTTTATTTTTTTTAGAAACATCCACCTCTGATAGTCCAATTATTGTGATTGTTTTAAATTCATTATTCATCAAAAGTCGACACATCTTATAACAATATTCATATTAATTACATTTATATTAATGCATTTGAATGTGCTGTTTGGATTAATTTGTTATATCATATCATAATTATTGTGGTTTTTTAAAATTCATTATTCATCAAAAGTCGACACATATATATAATATTATAACAATATTCATATGAATTAAATTTTTATTAGTGCATTTGAGAACGACAATGGAGAATGCAATAGAATAAATTAAAACATATTTTATGATTATATATAAGACAATCTTTATCATACATAATGGGACAATTATTCGTATCCCTTTGTCTTTCAATTGGGACACTATGTCCATTACATTAAACAAAATGTCTGATTTCACAGACATATTTCAAAAAATAAAACGCCTTGCTTTGATATCCAAATTACATAGTGATCATCATTCTTCGCTTGAACTACTGTCACTGCTAGAGCTACTTCCATGACTTGGGTTATTTTCAGGAATGTTGTGTTCATGACATTGATTGTTTTCTTCTTCTTCACTTTCCATCTACAAACATAAAAATAAACTGAAATGAGTGTATATACATTGGTGAGAATAATGAAAATCCCAATATTAAATAATATACATCAATGTAAATCTAAAGGAAAAATGACGTACCATAGCAACAATTGACTCATAAACTATACACATTCTTTCCAAACCATGTACCATGCCATCTTTCAAAATTTCATCTGTTGGCGCAGTTCCATACTTTGTTTCCTGCAAGTTTTATACCCCATAACAAATCATATATTTAATATAAAATATGTTTTTGTTCTATTAATTATAGACGGAGCTAATTAAAACAAGATCGATAGATGCTTACAAATTCCACAATTAAATTCTGATATGCCAACATATACTCATAACCCATATTTAACCCAATTTCAATCAATTCGTCTGATCATTCTTCTTTGTATTTTAGCGCCTGTTTGAAGACATTCAATGATGATTTTTGTAAAACAACTTAAAAAATACAAAAATGAAATCTAGTTAAGTTGTTATAAGGAAGTAACAATTACTCACAAAATTAGAGATCAACCATTTTCTTCCTTGTCGTCCTATTTTATGTGCTGAATGGGTTTCATTTTCTTTTCTTTTCTGCAAGGAAATTCTTGAAAATTAATATTTAATGCTAAATTGTTTATTTATTGTACCTAATGATAAAAAAATTCAATGATTACATATTACATTTGATTCATGTTGTTGTATACGTTCCACTAGATCCCTCAAACTTTTGTAAAAGTTTTTCCCCCTTTCGTTAACTTCCAGCATCATTCCAGATGAGCCAAGGAGCAATTCATTTTCATTTGCATGTTATATTTTTTTTCTTTTCTTAGAACAACATTCCTTTTATGAGTTGTTGGACCCTGTAGAAAATTAAACATAGGTGAATTAGTAGACTGTTTGACACATGTTATCTAATAATTTTAAGTATATTATTAATGATAATTAAAAAAAGAAACTCATATTGGATCGATAGTATTGTTTCATTCACCTGATTCATCTTTTTGCAATTTCTCCATTAAAATTTTACACTCTTCTGGTGGTAGATCAGAAATAATCATATCGAGCTTCGTCATTTTGTGGCTCTGCATGATACACAGTAAACAATACATATTAGTTAAAGTTACATATAGTTCAAAAACAATATTTTTTATAAAGAATTTACAAAGAACTTGCCATTTTTTCTTTTCTTGATGTGTTAACAGTATTTTTGTTACTTGATATCTTGTCAGTCATTTCTTTATCATTCTGAAACCTGTATCATATCATTCATTAATATATTTATAGATAAATTCTCAACTTTTCAGGTAGAAAATAAATCTTGAGACACCAGTGCGCCTTTCCTGAAATCCGCACCGCCACCGGTGCGTGGATATATTAATAACCGCAAAACAGTATAATACACCATACAGTGCGTTCGGTATTATAAATACACCACAAAAACAGTGTAATAGACCTAGCAGTGCATGGGGTATTATAAACGCATTGCAAAACGTTGTAATACACCATACAATTCTTTTCTAGTTAAAGAGAGCACCGGTGCCCTATTTCAGATTTGGCGCACAGATTTAAAAAAAATGTTTTCAATTTTTTACGACACAGAACTTGCGCAGTGCACTGTAATAATACAGAGCATCGGTGCGGTGGCGTACGTAGGGTGCACCGATAAAGAAAAATCCATTTTTTCAAAAATTCACACAATGGCCGAATGGATTGGGATCCGACTATGTAAGTCGTCCCGTGGGTTGGATGCCAATCTAAAATGAAAAGCCCTAATTCTGAAAGCACAGAAATAGGGAGAAGAAAGGGGAAAAAAAATGAAGGGTTCAGGGTAAAAATGAATAAAACTGCAGGAAAAAATAAAAAACTACAGAAAAAAGTAAAAAAAATAATTAAATTTAATCACGAAATGGTTTGAAATTCTATGATAAAGGGCTTGAATCACCAGATTTTTGGTTTCTGATTGTCTAAATACTTTTGTTCGAACGTATTTCACCATCCACAATGCCCTCGTGCTCTCTTGCTATAGGTTTGTCTCCTGCAAAAATCTGACTGAAAATTTTTAGCAAAAATAGTGAAATAATGAAAAGTGTTTAGTATTTAAAGAATTATTTTATCAAATTAGATTTTCGAAAATATTTCGCTGCCCATTTTTCAAATTGCCCTTTTTTTTTTAACTTAAACAAAATAGAGTTGTGTTTTTTTTTATTTGTGTTTATTCGTTTTCGGTGCGCGTAAATGTGACGCATCGGTGCGTTGTATTAATACGACGCACCAGGGCCTGTTAGGATGATAAACACACCATAATTTTTTAAGTTTTTTTTTTTTTTTTTGGTTGTATGTAAGATCATAATAAAATAATGATAATTATAAAGTACATGAATTTATTTTCATTATTTTCTAAACTTTATGTTACAAAAATTCATATTATTCTAGATTTATTATTTTACAATTATTTGCAAATTTACAAATTTGAATATTTTAATAAAATCATTTCACATTAATACAATTAAAATTTTCACATTAATAGAATTAAAATTTTACAAATTAAAATTTTACATACAATTACATTAATTAAAATTACAATTACAATTAGAATTAAAATTACAATTACAATTTTACATTAATTTCACATACATGAATTACGATTAGAATTACAATTACAATTTTAATTTTACATACAATTACATTTACAATTTTACATATAATTACATTTACAATTACAATTACAATTTTACAAATATTTTACAGACGATTCAATTAAAATTACAGTTACAAATACAATTACATTTACAATTCAATTAAAATTACAATTACAAATACAATTACAATTTGTGAAATTTACATACAATTAGAATTAGAATTACAATTTTACAATTTCGAAACACGTCGGTTCCAAAATACATAATATTTAATAAATATGATGGTCATTTAATAATATTAAATTAATTAATAAACATCATCATGATCATTATAACCATCATACAAACATCATATTCGACTAATAAACACATTCAATTAACATCAAATTAACGTTATATATTAACATCATCACAACACAAACATCAAATATACATCTCAATATAATGTCAAATAACTCATGCGCCTATCACATATACACATCTATCTGCAAGCTAAACATTAAATGAACACATCTAACATGACTAACAATATGCGCCACATCATGATGATCATTAACATGAAAATTAAGTACAACTGCAACATGAACATAAAATACACGGACCATATATATATATATATATATATATAACTGAATAATGTTAAAAATATACAACTATAATATAAATGTCATGGATCAGGCGTTGGTGGTAGTATAACAACATCAATAACACTAACACAAGTGGATGCAGCCTGCTCAGTAAAGCTGGGTGCGGCCTCGACAGTCGATGGTCGTCTAGCCTGCTCATGATCATGATGATCAATAGTACTGATGGATGCATCTGCTGGTGGTAGTACAACATGATCAATATGGGGCACATTAGTAGTGGAGGCCTGCTCAGTCAATAGTACTGCAGCCTCGGTGGTCGATGGTCTAGCCTGCTCATGATGATCGTGACTAGTACTCATGATGGATGCTGCAGGCTGCTGACAGGATGTGGCCGATGGTCCAGCCTCATCTCCATGATGACTAGTGTTAGATGCTGCCAGTGGAGCCTCATGCTGATCATCAGGCGCGCCGCGAGGTGAATGATCACGAGATGCATTTGAATTGCTGCTGGTGGACTGTCCATCACGTGCTGCAGCTCGACTATGCCTATAGCTACGGACAATCCTCCTCAATTGCGTAATAGCTGTCGTAGCTCCTACGACATGCCGCATCAGGCCGTACATGTCACGTGCCATGCCTATCCACATTTGTAACAGTCTATCATCGCCCTATATCTCTCTGTAATGAGAGGGCCTGATGCCCGCATCTGAAATCAATCCACAGGGTTGCCTGCTCAACTCCATCCGGTATCTGGTCTCAGGTCGACCATGCCTAGCAAAAGGCGGTACCGGTGCACCATGAGGTGTAGGATCAGCACATCTCTCTGCTGTGCCACCGACCTCATCCTCTAGCGCATCAGCCATCTCCTGATCGTAATCATTAGGATCAACACCTAGATCATGTGGTGGATCCAGCATCTCATCGCCATCAAAAGAGCCAATGTCTGCAAAATATATACAAGTACACAACAATAATTAGACAATTTCATTACACAATTTAATAAAAACAAGTTAAAGAACATGTTAGAATAAAT
Organism: Pinus albicaulis; assembly: GCA_034641835.2. NCBI lineage: Eukaryota > Viridiplantae > Streptophyta > Pinopsida > Pinales > Pinaceae > Pinus > Pinus albicaulis. The sequence continues at coordinate 306,813,595 of CM076570.1, read as the reverse complement.
ATAAATAAAACAATAATATTACCTCTATCATCTGGCAGCTCATTAGGAGTGAAGAGGATGTTGGGACACCCTCGCCAATCTAGTCCAACATAAGGACATGGGACCATAATGAAGGGATGTAGCCCGCCAACACTGGCTAGTAAGTCCAGCGAATCATGTGATATCCTCGTTGGAAACATAGTGTCTCCCCTCTTGGGCATCATCTGCCGCCACATGCGCATCCAAGCCTTGAACATCGGCCTACGAGGCCGTCGAACAAAACTAGGTCTCATCTCTTGAAACCTCTCAAAAAATAAACAAAACAACTCTGAAGCAAAAGGGAAGTTGACCCTCCCTTGTGCATGAGCACGAAATCTATCTAAGGCCGTACAAAACTGTTGCAAACAAATGGCAGACCACCTGACAAGTCATGGCTGCTGTATTAAAGAATCAACGTACTATAAAAGTGAGCAACTAATGCGTTGCCCGTCACTGGTGTTGTGTGAAATGATCGAAGCGATAATATAGAGGCACTGCATGTCCCGTCTACCAAAAGCACCTATACGTAACTGACCTCCAGCTACCTGAAACTCTGAATGAGACAGTACATGTGCTCCAATGTATCTCTGGGAATAAAATAATTGAATCCTTGCTACACAACCAGCTGGCACATTTGGGAATTAGGGAAAATCCACCCATCTCCTTGATAGTCCTGTAATAAAATACATGTCTTCTTCAGTGTGTGTGTACCACTAGTCATGACCAACCTGAAAAGCCTGTCGGTGGGCATTCCACCTGCCGATAAGATGTCTCAAAAGCACACTATGGGCCTTTAGGCCGGAAATATCCTCCTCATAGAACTTGAGGAGGCCTACCTATTTAAGGATCTCCTGGGTATCTACAGTAATAGGGCGAGGGCATCCATCTCTCTCCCTCTCTCTTGCCTCCCATTGGCGAATCATGTCATATTGTTCTGCTTGTTGTTGCTCATGTTCTCTCTAAATCATTTCCATGTTAAATATTTTTTTTTTATTAAAACAGAAATGTATTTATAAATATACATATATAATTTTTTTTGAAAAAAATAAACATACAAGTCGGTGCTCCATCAAAACAGTCACGCACTGGTGCCGGTGCGTCCTAATATTTTAGCGCACCGTCACCGGGGCCCCTAATGAAACAAACCGCAACGGATTCGGTGCAGATGTCTATTTTTCAAGCACCGTAGACTGTTTATAATTTAGAATAGCGATGTGCTGACTGCAATATATGCCCCGGTGCGTATAGTCGTGTCAGCACACCGACTTCATGACAATGACATAGTTGACGGTGCGGTCTTTTACTCGGCCGCACTGTTCACCCTCTTGGAATGAAAAATGCGGTGTGCTGACATAAACTGGGGCAGTAAATGAAGTCAACGCACCGCACTGTGATTTCCAGGGTCAATTGCGTGCCTAGATAAATGAGCACATCGCTTTTTTTCTTTTTTACTTTTAGTTTAAAATTATTTGGGGCGCCTTCCGGCACCGCCTCGGAAACGGTCCAGTTACCATTAGCAATGGTAGCGGTGCTACCTATAAATTTTACAGGTAGCACCTCTATTCGGTGCGAGATGAACAACTCAAGCGCACCATGTGATAATTTTTTTTTTTTTTTTTCCTTTTTAATGTTTATTTGTAATTTTTTTTCAATTTCTAATCCGCTAAAAGGCTTAATTATAAAAAAACTAGAAAAATACCTGTACATTTCGTGGTTGAGGAGGCATATTGGCTATAAAATTTGGAAAATAAATTTTTCCCATTGTTTTTCAAAATGAAAGCTGGATATTGGTGGCCAATGTAGAGCAGTAGTGCATGCAATGGGTGCAATGAGAGCACCAATGTCAGGGCAGCTCAGAAATAAGGAAATAGCACTGGGGCTTAAGAGCTCTAGAGCACTGAGGAAAGTGAATAATGAAGTTTTTGGCCGTATTTATTTTTTAAATAACCCTTTTTTGGTGCGTGGGGTTTTATAAGTGCACCGGTGCAGTTAAATAAAACCACACCGGGCGGTATCAATTTTGGCGCGTTGTTTATAATGCGCCGAAGTGTTTCCCTAACCGCACACCGAGATGTTCCAGTTTCGGTGCAAAAATTTGATGATGCACCGAGGTAGCATAATGGTAAAGCAATGGTGTGTAATAGTCGCAAAGCACTGGTTTTTTGGCCTTAATTTTTTTTTTTTATATAACACTATTCCAGTGCGTGTGGTTTCTGGCACACTGGTGCTCTTAGAGAAGAACACATTGGTTCGTTTCTATTTTGGTGTAGTGTTTTATGATGCACCGACACTGAAGAGTATTAACGCCCTGGTTCGTTACAGTAATTGGATGCCCAGCGGTGTGTGTACTTCACGCATGCTATCTGGTGTGCCAATGTTTGGTGCGCACCGGTGCGTTCTATGGTATCGTACGCACCAATAATTGATAGCTCAGGAGCACTGGAAAACTAAAAAATCTGAGTTTTTTGTCATAAATATTTTTTAATTTAACCCTTTACCGGTGCGCGTTGTTTATAGGCACACCAGTATTGTTTTCTACAAACGCATCGACCGGTTCGTGTTTTGGTGCATTTTTTATGATGCACTGGTGCAGTTTCTATTTACCGCACCAGATGGTTTTGTTGTTGGCGTTGTGTTTTATAATGCATCGACGCAGATGAGTTGTGAGGCACCGGTGCTCTATTATATTATGATGCACCGGTTGGGTGTGTATGGAGTGAACAGTGTCTGGTGTGCCAATGATTTTTTCTGCATCGGTGCTTTCGTTTTTTGAGAGCACTGGGGCGAGTTGTAACGATAAGAGCACTGATAGGAAAACATCCGCAAAACCCTTCGCCTGCAAACCTCCTTTAGTAACCTCCACTAGAAATAGATGTATGGGGTATTTTTCTTTGTGGTTCCTCAAAAGCATCTGCTAGAGGGTCTTTTCCTTGTAGTGAAGTTTGATGACAGATAAGAAACCATCGAGTGGTTGATAACATATATATATGTATATAGATATACATATAGATACACACACACACACACACACATATATACATACATATACATATATGTATATATATACATATATATATGTGTGTGTGTGTGTGTGAATTGAATTGTAAAGCATAGCGCGAGGATATTGAACCTAATCCCATGAACGAGATGACAACCAATAAATGCACAAGGGTGAATGGCCGAGTAACAGAGCCTGGGAGACATGAATTTTGATGGAAGATAACAACCCATATATATGTGTGTGTGTGTGTGTGTGTGTGTGTAAGAGAGAGAGAGAGAGAGAGAGAGAGAGAATTTCATTTTAAAGCATAACATGGGGTTGTGGAACCTAATCCCATGAACGGGTCAGCAACCAATAAGAAATTTCCAAGTGGTGCTGGGAGGATAGCCTGGGGGTATAGCTGCGTGGCCAATTCAATGAGGTAGCTCTCTCTGAATCACCAAGTCTTTAATGGTCACATATCATGATCCAAATCTTAGAATGAGGCAAAGTTTTATATCACCGGAATCGTCTCGACGAGACGAAAAAAATGGTGATGTCAAATTAATGTTTTGAGTAGGTTGAAAATATTGAATTTTTTAGACCCCATTTCCATAACAACACCTTAGATCTCGGGTCAACATAATAACTTCCTCCTCTTAATCAGTGCTATGGTAAGGAATAAGAGGGGGGATGTTATATAGTGGTATCCAATCATGCATGTTCAACACTTGGACTGGAATATGGCCTTAATCATGGGAAATTGACAATAGAGTTCCCACAAGGGGTTTCATAATGATTTTTAGAAAATTAACTAAATTAGTGTTTATTAGGTGTTAAAAGTCGAACTGTGATTGACTGATTATATGCATGATTGACACACTTACCTTTTGATTATGTAACATGGTACTAATGCATGAATCCCTGGATCTAGGGAGGACCTCAATTATTTGTGTAGAAACTGAGCATGAGCATGATGGTATATTACTCATAACATTTGATCTGTGTTGCACACTAAGTGAAACGATGTTCGGTGTGTTATTTTGATAAATTACTTGGAAATGCATGCTCTTTCTATTGGACATATTGAAGGCTAGACAATTGGTGGTTGTGGCCTTGGAAGTTGTCTTCTCTTTAATTTTGCATAACCACGTATAGGGAAGTGAGTTACTTATAGCATACCATTACCATTGGTTGGGTGATGCGATCAAGCGGTAAAAGGGAGTTAATTAACCTTTACCATGTTTCACATGTGTTTATATATGGTATACACAACTATGTTATATTATCTAAATATGAAAATTCCATTTTGTATGGCAAGGTTTTGTGAGGAGCCATTCTTGTGGAAGAATGTTTGTTTTAATTTATTGAATGCAGATGCTAATGGCATAAAAATGTTCTTAGTTCTATGAGGAAACAAGTGGACAAAAGTAGCCTTGAGTGATTTACGATTTTAATAACATCCGAATATGATTCATAAATTATGCCCATGTTTTTTAAATAGTAGGGAATGTTGAATGATATTTCAGCAGAGTGAAAGAACTATGATTTGCTGTATGCTAGGATAAGCTTGAATAAACCTCAGATCCTGGATTTGAATCATGGATGCTATTGAAAAAACGTGGGAAATACACTAGAGGCAGTGTGCCCTGGTGTCTATGGATAGAGACAAACTAGACTATGGGTTTGGAAATATTACTGTGTACATATTTTATTGTGCTATGTGTATTGTGTTGTACCTATGCATTCGTTGTGTGTATCATGTGTGTATGTGTATGTGATGTGTTGTACACTGTGTATATGTGCATGTATTGTGTAATGTTTTTGGATAAACATATATGGGATTTTTTGGCCCTTGTGTAATGTGTTAGGACATGTAGGTATGTGACTGTCTGGGAATGTTTCAATTTAGGACATGTATATTTCCACGAATGGGGGTTTGCTAGGCCTACAAAGGTGTGGAATACACCTATATTTCCTGTCAACAAAAGACTACCTCGTTGGTAGTAACTTGTTCGGTCCCCATAATACTAGTGTAGCCCCTTATTATTGTTAATGTAGCCCCCTTATTGTTATTTTTGTGCCCATGTATTCCCCATATTGTTATTATTGTTCCCCATAGAAGCCCACTATTGTTATTTTTGTGCCGTTACATTATTATTGTTATGTCGGCTACGATTATATTATGACCCCTTGGACTCCTATGTATAGAAAGGAGGTTTTTTCATTTGAATCATCCAAGAATTGTTCATTTATGTAATGTAAAAGAGGTTTTCCCCTCGAAGAGGCTTAATTCTAAGTCATTGATTTATATTTTCTTCTATTTTGTGAGCTGGTTTCATAACATTTGGTATCAAAGCTTTGGATTCTACAGTTTCGCTGCTGTAAACAAGTCATATTGGAATTTTTGTTATAAATGTTTTTTTACGAAGGTTCAGATGCTGAAAAAAAACCCATTTTATATGCCATCCTGAGGAACTTCTTGTAAAAAATTTAGATCTTGTTTTGCTATAATTCGGGAGATATGATTTGAGTAATTTAGGGGTTTTGCAAGCTCCAAAATTTCATCTCAAATAGGTGACTAATGGAAAATCGTCATAACTTTCGTTTCATGCATCAGATTTGAATTTTGTAAAAAGTAGCTGAAATTGCACAGAATATGGTTTCTTTTTTATTGATGTCAGAGCAAAAGGACAAAACAATGACACGTGGAAGATCATAAAATTTATCTCTACTGAACCAGTCCATAATTAGGTCATTGTGGGAGATTGAGCATAACTTTTCCTTGAAGAATACAAATCAGGTTTGACCTATGGCATTATAAAGAAGACTCAGAGGGATACTACAATACTAAAGTTCAGATCTTGGAGATATGAAATTACAGAGTTACAACCGTTTCAAGATAGAGCTCCTAAAAGAAAGAAAATGGTGTGTATTTTTTCAAAACAATTTGCATAACTTTTCTTTAAAAAACCAATTGGAATAATTCCAAGGGAATATTGAAGCATATATATCAGTATTTATTTCTAAAGTGCCTCAAAAAAATAATTCTACACCAATTAAGCCCTTAGAAAACTCTACTATGGCGCATGAAGAAGAATAATTGCAACATGATATATCAAAATTATGAGACCAAGTGCAACAAATTTCGCTCTCACATAGAACAACCAAAAGTGAACTAAAAGGTGACATAGATGGTTTTAAATCAGACATGGAAGCTAATGTAGATGTGTTGAAGGATGGCATGAAAGGAGTGGAAGCTAAGATCGATGGTATAGAAGGTAACATGGAAGATTTGAAGAAAGACATGGAAGGTTTGGCAAAGTTGCTACAAGAAAAGCTTCCTAATGGCGGAAAGGTAGTAGAGGAAACTCATGATGAGAAAAAAAGAAATGTTAATCATGATTTCATAGAATATAATGTTGGATTATGACCCACCATATTCCAAAGATAGATATGAGGAAGTTTTATGGCAATGATCCAATAACAAGGATACCACAAATGGAGCAATACTTTGAGCTCCATAATGTGAAAAACACACAAAATGTATGCATTGCAACTTTATATTTATAAAAAAATCAGTTTGTATGGTATCGATGGATTTGTTCTCGTAAACCACTGGTCACTTCAATTTTACGAAGGAAATGATAGCACATTATGATGATACAAAGAGCAACACCTTCTTTGGCCAGTTGATAAATATCAAACAAAAGGGTTCAATGATGTAGCACATTAAGGACTTCCAAAAATTGAATATAAGGATAAATGACATTTGAGATGAACATATGATTGATGTTTTCATAGGGAATCTAAAGGATAACATCCAACATGAGGTTCACCTTTGGGAACCTGATACATTGGAGAAGGAAACTAGGTTGGCAAGAAAAATTGAAAGCAAAATTATGGCGATAAGGAAGCATACCACTCACAACTATAAATATGGAAGTGTTTCTACTCTTAGACTTCCACAACCTACAAGTCTGGCACCACAAAAATTGGAAGAAAAAAAGAGAAAAAGGGATTTTCTATAGTTGTGATAGAAAATACACTAAAGGTCATAAGTGTGCCGAGAAGAAATTATTTTACATAGATTGTGAAGAGGAGGAAGAAAAGGAACAAGAAACTTCAAAAGACGAGGATATACACCAGGAACAAACCCTAGAGGAAGAAGAAATGAATCTGACCATATTATGTAATGCATTCACAGGAATTACCACTCCTTAAACTCTTAATATAGAAGGACATATCGAGAAGAAAAATGTAATAGTGCTTATTGATTCGGGTAGTACCCATAATTTTATTCATTGTAAGGTATCCAAGGAATTGAATTTCTTCCTATACCCAACATTAGAGTGTCAAGTGATGGCTGAAAATGGAGGAACTATAAATTTCTCTGAAAAGTGCCATAATATCAAGCTAACCATGGCATATTATGTACTGAATAGTCCAATGATCTCCATTCCAATGAGTGGTGCTGATGTTGTACTAGGAGAACAATGGTTACAATCTTTGGGGATGATAGCTTTTAATTTTCAAGAAATTTTCTTGAAATATTTTTCTGAAGGAAAGGAAGTTGAATTACAGGGTATCACAGGGAATCTAGGAAATATAATCAGATATAATGTCATGAAAACTCTTTTGAAGAAAGAAAAATGAGGTGTAATTGCACAATTATGCTCACTAGAGATTCAAACATCAAAATCATCTATTTCTCCAGATCTCCAAAAAGTCTTGAACAATCATTCCAAGGTGTTTGAGACTCCCAAAGGACTCCCACTTATTCATGATCATGATCATGCTATTCATTTAATTCCAGGAAGTGTTCCTCCAAACATCAAGCCTTACAGATATCCTTATGCTCAAAAGAGTGAGATTGAACGTATGGTTACAGAAATGATATAGGCTGGTATAATTCAACCTATTCAAAGTTATTTCTCTACTCCAGTAGTATTGGTGCATAAGAAGGATGGATCGTGGCATATGTGTTCAGATTATACGGAGCTTCAACAAGCTCACTATTAAATATAAATTTCCCATTCTTGTCATTGATGAATTATTAGATGAATTACATGGAGCAATTTACTTCACCAAGCTGGGTCTTCGTTTTGGATATCATCAAATAATAATGAAGACCGAAGACATTTCAAAAACAACATTCAGAAATCATGAGGGTCATTATGAATTTTTGGTCATGCCTTTTGGCCTTACTAATGCACCTTCCACATTTCAATATTTGATGAATTCTATTTTCAAACCCTTAGAAAATTTGTGTTAGTATTTTTTTATGATATACTAATCTACATCAAGTCTTGGAAGGGTCATGTTAAACATGCTGACAGGGTGCTCAAACTATTGGAGGAGAAACAATTATATGCAAAAAACCTCTGAATGTTTCTTCGGAGTACAGGAGGTGGAATATTTGGGTCATATTATATCTCATGAGGCTGTTAAGGTAGACCCTAACAAAATTAAATCCATTAAGGAATGGAAAATACCCACCACCTTAAAGAATCTTCGAGGATTTCTGGTATTAAGAGGGTATTATCGCAATTTTGTTAATAATTGTGGGAGAATATAGGAACCTATAACATCATTACTGAAGAAAGATGTGTTTTCTTGGATTCCAGAAGCAACTAAAGCCTTTGAACATCTTAAAGATGCAATGTGCCAAGCACCGGTCTTAGCTATGCCAGACTTCACATTTTTATTTTATTTTATTGTGGAATGTGATGCTTCATGAAATGGAATTGGTGTGGTTTTAATGCAAGAAGGAAGACCCATTGCTTTTGAAAGTCATCCAATCAAAATAAAGTATTTATAAAAACCTATTTATGAGAAGTAATTTTTGGAAATACTACATGCACTAAATCAATGATGGCCTTACCTAATGGGAAGACACTTCAAGGTAAAAAAAAATAATTATAGTCTTAAATACTTTTTGGAACAAAGATTATCTTCATAAGAGCAACAAAAATTGGTCACAAAGATGTTGGGTTATGACTTTGAAATCATCTACAAAAAAGGGAAGCAAAATGTGGTTGCAGATGCACTCTCAAGAAAGGATCAGGACGTGGAAGCATTGTTTTGGTCCATTTTTATTATCCAACTTGAGTGGATAACCAAAGCAAGGGATGAATGGAAGAATGATGAAGAGGTGTGGACAGTCATTCAAAATTTGCAGCAAATTCCCAATACATCTAAAACATTTAGCTAGAAAAATGATTCATTATGGTACAAAGATCGCTTATATGTTTGTAAGAATTCCCAATTGAAACAAAAGATTATTTTGGAATTTCACACCTCTCCCTTAGGAGGGCACTCAGGAATTTTAAAAACTTACCACAGGGTCAAGAAGGATTTTTTTTGGGATGGCCTTAAATATGATATTCAAAAGTTTGTGCCGAAATGTTTGGTTTTCCAACAAAATAAAGTTGAGACAATTAAGACCCTGGGTTTGTTACAACCTTTATCCATTCCAAGTCAACATTGGGAGGAGGTTTCAATGGATTTTATCACAGCTTTACCTAAGTATGAAGGAAAGACTGTCATCAAGGGGGTAGTTGATATAATTTCCAAGTATGCACTCTTTTGTGCATTATCTCATCCATTTAAAGCAAGTACAATTGCTACTGCAATTATGGAAGCAATTCAAAAGCTACATGGAAACCAAAAGATTATTGTAAGCGACAAAGATCCCATTTTTACAGGAAATTTTTGGAAGAAATTATTTTCTTGTTTGGGTACTCAATTATCTCGTAGCTCATCATATCATCCTCAATCTGATGGGAAAGTTGAGATAGTGAATTTTTTTTTGAAAGGATATATTTTTTTCTTTGTATGTGATAAACAAACACAATGGGTAGAGTGGCTACCTCTGGATGAATGGTGGTATAACACTTCCTTCCATTCTACAACAAAAATGACCCCATTTATGGCACTTTATGGATATCATCCAATTTCCATCACATCATCTTTAAGAGACAATTATAAGTTTCAAGCAATGGAAGATCACATCAAACATTAACAACAAGTTATCCAACTCATAAAGGACAACCTCAATTTGGTGCAGAATCGAATGAAACAACAGGAAGATCAACATCACAATGAAAGAAGTTTTGATATAGGTGATTGGGTATTTTTACAGCTAAAACCATACAAACAAATTTCCCTCAAGAAAGCTAAGAAGGATAATAAATTATCACCAAATTATTATGGTCCTTACAAGGTGTTGCAAAATATTAGTACTATGGCATACAAATTGGGGCTTCCCGCATCTTCCCGAGTGCACCCAGTTTTCCATGTTTCATTCTTAAGGAAGGTTATAGGTGATAAGCTCCTAGTTTAAACAATATTTCCAAAATTTTACGAGGAAGTGTTGAAGCCTCGAAAATCGCTGCTACAACATTGGGGGATAACCACCCGGTCCGGACCTTAAAGCAGCTCCTTTTCCGTTTATGATAGTGGCTCCGACTAGTTTAACTAGGTCCAGTTACCTTTTCCCTATCGCTATTGGTTTACGATGTATCGTTAACTACCAATAGACAGGGATATCAGATCAATTCTTCTTGCTGATCAGGCAAGAAAATGACCCTTAAGCTGATTTGGGTTCAGCCAAACCACAACTAAGATTTTGCTCTTTGTTGAGAGGACTTAAAAGAATGTAGAACTTAATATAAATGCAAACTTATTCTATAATGAAAGAAAAAAAAACTAATATAAATCCTATCTCAATCAGGTAGATATAAATCTAACCCAATTAAGAGCAAGATAATTAAATAACGAGGATTAAAATATGTCTGGCTTTAAATTAATGTTAAACTAACAAAGAAATTCAATTAGCTCACATTTGTGAGTACCAAAACATATTCTATCGAGACCATTTGACTGAAATAATAAATCAACAACACTTCGGAAGAAATTCACAAGAATGATATCGATTATCAAATCAGTCAAGCCAATAATTAAACAATAATATGTGGAAGAAATTCACAACACATTACTATTTAATAAATCAGTGTTATACGACAAATTTCTAAGTAATGGTTACTCAGAAATAAAAGTTTAATTCATAAGAGCAGAGATACATAAAAATTTGCGACAAATTATCCATATCAACAGAAATGCCAAAACACGAATAAAATGAAACAACAATTTTATTAACATAAAAATGAAATTGGTATCTGATACAAAAATGCTAGAAATACCAGTTAATTGAATTTGCTTCTCTGATCCTAGTCTCTAACAGTACTTTACATTACTTGAATTTCTGTTTTCAAAACTGAAGCTGCAGAAATGCAAACTCTGCCCATCATGCATAATTCAAGATATAAAGGAAAAACCCTCATTAATGTTCATATCTGAAATTTTCTCTCCTCCCCATCTACAACTCTAAATTTCTATTACAGAAATTATTTTAAAAGTCTAGAATTATAGAGGAGAGTAGCCCCTTTTACATTTTGCAATTTGCAATTTATAACCTTTTCAAAAGTATTTTGAGAAGAGAATTTGTTGAAGAAAAATCTGCCCAATCCCATTTTAATTGCTAAAAAATTCTAGTCTTTAATTGCTGGAGTCTTCTCATTGATTGAAATCTTTTTCCTCAATATCCCTTCTATTGTTTTTCCTACAAAAAGAAATTAAAATGAATTAAGATGCAACAATAAAATCCAAATATTATTTCTAACATTAAAACAAATCCAATCAAATTCTATTTAAATAAATAAAAAGGAAATTTGAGCTCCTTATTTGATGCTAATAATGATTTTAATCAACCAAGGATATTATTGATGCATGAATCTGCAATTAGAAGAGGCTGGGCAAATGAAAATGAAGAAAACAAAACTCAGAAAATTGATTTTATTTTAGAAATTCAGAGCTTGATATTCTGTCTGATTTTTGACCCAATAAATGATCAAATATGTTAGTGAAACCTCCTCAGAAATGTTCTCCTTGATTTTCTCTTTCCAATGAACTGTCTTGGGCCTCATTTGGGAAAGTAAAACTCAATCTATGAGCCTCCAAAGTTGATAAGTCAAAATGCAGTATAAATGGGGGGGGTCGATTCTTGAGCTTCAAAAAATCAGAATTTTAATTAAAATCTAACCCTAAATTATTATAATTAACTAATAATTAATTCTAATTTAATTGCTAATTATAAATTAAACTAATTAAATATTAATTTAACTAATTATTATAATTAACTATTTATAAACAAATTAATCTAAATAATAATAAATTTGATTAAATTAATTATATTTTAAATATTAATTAATTTAATCAATTTAAACCAATTATTTTAAATATTTAAAAATTAAATTAATTATTAAACTAAAACTAAATTAACATTATATTAATTTAAAACTAACCTAATACTAACACTAATATATACTAATGCTAACTTTAATATTATAACTCCTACCTCCTCTTGACTCGATCGCATCGGAAGATTTGAACATTGACTTAATCGCATCGGAAGATTTGAACATTGACCTCATCGCATCGCATAAGTTCAATGTGACTCAATCGAATCGGAGGTAATAGGCTCAATCGCTGAAACTAATGAGCCTCGATCGCATCGGGAAAATCATTTTGCTCGGTTTTAAAAAGATGTTTCGCATGAATATTCCGGAAGTGCGATGTGTTCTGTCTAAAGAATAATTTTAATTTTTTTATTTTTTATATATTGTTTTTAATATAAAATTTTAATTAAATTAAATTAATTATATTTAATATAATAATTAATTTAATTAATTCAGGTATGTTAAGTGTTTTTGTTTTTTGATGTTATTTTAGAGATGTTAAATTAGACTACGAATTTATCTAAAATGATGATTTACCTAAAACAACCATTTTGACATTTGGGTTTTTTCGAGATTAGAAATTTATTTGAAAATTGGAAAATTGGAATATTGAAATCACGATACTTTGTAGTTTGTTTGTATAAGTAAAAATAAAAATTGTTAGTAATAATTAATCTGAAATTGAGTATTTAAACTAAATGCATTATTAAAATCCGCATTTTTTAACCCAGACGACATAAATGATTAGACTTCAAAGGAGTGTCATTTACAAACCAGTTGACCAAATGAAGTGAAACAAGCATCAATGAAAAGCTTATAAAAAATCGATTTCAACCAAGCAATCAAAACAAGAATCTAAAGAAAATGAAAAATCAACAAAATCGCGAGGTAATTAACTTAATAAAAATCTTAAAAGGCACTTAGCCGAAATTTTATAGAAAGGGTCCCTATTATTTGAAGTGAACAAGTTAAAAATTTGGGGGGGGGGGAGGGGGTTGTTGTACCATAAAACAATTGTTGATTCACTGGAAGAAACAGTTATCTCTGTTTGATATGAATGAAATTTTCCTAAAATTAAAGTTAAAATAATTAAAGAAGAGAAAATTATTTTTGGAATGGTTGACTAGGTTCATTAATCTGAATAAAAACAAGAATTATCTTATTGTAATTTTTAAAAATTCCTCATAAATTAAAATATTTCAAAACTCTATATCAGTCCTTAATTAGTTGTAGAGATAAAGCAAGGGTCACTTTACAGCTTAGCTTTTAAAATGTACTCATTTGTCACAAGTAGAGCCATTGCTGCCAACAAACATCTATAGTCTCGACAGGGTTACCTTTTAATTATCAATGATTCAAAATCCCATCTATTTAAGAATTATTGACTTAGAGATAAATCTATTTATATATGTTTATTTTTTATTTTTAATTCTTAAAAGCCATTATCCTGGTTTGGTAGCCAGATAGTTGACAATGCCATTCACTGGTTATAATTGGACTGAATAAGCTAGCTCGTGATGAGACCCCTTATCTTACAATTGTTTGCAATTATAAGCCATTACCCTGGTTTGTTTAGCAGTGTTGGTAATGTCAGCCTATTTTTCCCCTATGATCATGGTAAACAGGCTACTGATGAGACCTCTTATCTTTTAAGTTTTAAATATATTTTTGGATTACACTCTAGAAAAATAAAACTCTTTTAAATAGAGAGAATCATTAACTCCTTAAGAGTTCAGAATGACAATTTCAGAGTTAAAAATGTTTTGCTGTAAAGTGTCTTTACTTGGTTAAAAATAACTTTTTTTGACTCATAATAGAATTTTGAAAGATCTTAATAAAATATTGAAATCTCAAAATAATTACAATTTTGATGAAAAACAAATTTCTCAGATTTCATGATATTTTGTCAACTTCTCTTGTTTTGTAATCTCTTCCTTAAGTATGTCTACCTTTATAATAAGAAAAACAAATTTTGCTAAGAGATTTAAGAAAAAATTAATAGGAGACTATTAACAATTTTTCTTATGTATGCCAACCATTGTTAGGTAACAAAAAGGTCTTCCATATAAATTATGGCAAAGTCACCAAAATCAAAACTGAAAACCAAAGGAAAAGACTTCTTAAGCTAAAGTGAGAAAAGAAATCAGCAAACAAAAAATAAAAATGAAGAAATTTAAAAGTGAAAAGGAAAATCTAAGTTTTGAAATACAAACTCTAACAAGAATGTTTATACCAATGTCTCAACAACATGAAGTAAAATAAAATAATAATGTAATCATTTCTTCTTATGTCGAGATTCACATAAAATATACCTTGCAAGGTTGTAAATGTTTTAGGCTTTTTAGATAGCAGTGATGATAAAATTCGGCCATAATGAAAAATTTCTGTCTAATGTCAATTTTCTTGTTTCAAAGCATTATCTTAATCATTTTCTAATAAAAGGAATACTTTAAAGAAACAAATTAAAGGTTCAAAAACTTCCTAGTGTAGCTGTTTCAACGATGACTATCGCTGCTTCTTGAAATAAAACCAAGAAAAGAGCATAGGGCTTCCAAAATATGATTTTGCAAATGATTGAAAGCTTTTATGAAGCGCTGCAAAATAGATTTTTATATCAACATAATTTAAAAACAAAAATGAAACTAAATTAATGAAATGGAAATTAATGAAAGTGGGTACATAAATCTTACCATTGGATAATTGCATTTGATCTTCCTAAAGGTATCAATTTCTCCAATACTAGCTGACTTCTTTTTTTAGTTGACATTAAAAATATGAAGAAGGCAAACTAACCAAAATCCTATAACCCAAAATCATTATTTATTTTATTTAATTTAAAGCAAGCAGTAAAATGTAAAAACAAAATGCTTTGTGTTCAAGGGAATTGAAATTAAAACAATTGCAATAGCAACGATGCGATTTTTATAATAATCGGTGATGAGCGAAGAATGATAAGCAATGAACAATCGGCAATTAATGAAAAGTGATGAGCAATGAGCATTCAACGATTAATAAAAATCAATAGCGATAAGCAATTGATGATGAATTATTGCATCGCAAATTTTTTTATTGTTTTTATTTTTATTTTTATAAAATGAGCACACAAGGATGTATTCAATTTTCATCCCGATTTGCGATTTGCGATTAGACTTGTTGCATCGAAAGTCTTTCAAAAATAGTCCTTGACTAATTTAATAATTTGCGATTGCGATTTGAACTTCATCGCATCGGAGTTTTTGCAAATGGATTAACTTTATGTTAAATGTGATATGCGCGTTGCTATCCATTTCATCGCATCGAAGTTTTTATAAAAAAAACCTTTCAATTATTCAATGCGGTATATGTGATTTGATATTTTATGAAAAAATTGAATGATGAAACACATCGAGGAGATCTTGCATCGGAAATATGAAAATCAAGTTGGAACATTTAAATATGAATCTTTTGGAAATACGTTTTAATTTCAATTGGATTTTTTAAATGAATGAAAGCAAAGTTAAAGAAATATATTAAATTCGTGAATCATAAATACAATTTTCACAGACTTTATTGCAAATTTTGAAATGGGTTTCTTGCTTAGCGAGGTTTTGAAAACAAATGAAAACCTGCAAATAAAACAGAACAAGAATAAAAAACAAACTAAGGGAAAGAGAAACTATTAATAGATGGAAATGAACTAGTAAATGCGTACCTGGAAGAGAATTCTCTATGGATTTTACCTTATGAATCTTTCATTTCTTCCTTCTATTTATCAAAATTCTGACTTTGTTCAAACTCATCTCATTATTTATTCTAAATCAGAGTGTGCAATCAGCCTAAATAAAATATGTTTATTCATGTTCAGGAAATCTGAAACTCATAAAATTCACCAGAAATAAATATGAAAATAGGCTTCCCTTTGAATTGCAACAACAATTTATTACCTCTGCTCATTCCGAATTAACTTGAGAAAAAACTGTATTGTTATAGTGACTTTTTAATAATGCCTTTAATAAATAAATATGATACACATTGCAACATCAAATAATAAACTAAAGATCAGAATGGGATAAAGCCACTAATTGTGGAAAAATATCAACACAGATTTGAATGTGTACATACAGCAAAATGGACACCTTTAAAGTTATTTTAACAAATTTCAAAGAAGATAATATGAACGTCATGTGATTACAACAAAAGGTTAGACTGACTAATCATGATTAAATTGGAATTAAGCTTATAATAGACAGTCATACATTTCATGGGATAATGAGATCATGAAGCTTTTATATCCTCAAAACCTTTAACAAATATATTTCAGAAGAAAATCGTATGAGAATATTTCAAAATAGAGAAAAGTGGCTTTGAGGTGATTGGTGCCAAGTGCAACCTCAATTTAATTTAGTCAAGACATTATTCAAAATAGGCAGAGTAGAGATATTGTTGCAATAAATTTTGATTTTAAAATGGGAAGAAAGAATTAGAAATTTTCTGATAAGAGGCAAATATTTCCCTGAACATGTATATGATATAAGAAGGGTTGATTGCTTTCTTTATTTTATATCTTCAAAACTATTAAAAACAAATTAACTAAATTAATTCTACTTCTATTCTAACCATATACATAAAAATGACTAGGTATAGTCATATTTCCAATGTAAGCACTCTCTCATTTTAATTCCTGCATATATGTACAGTTCAAATGTTAGTAATAAAAATACAAATCTAATTGAACTAAGAAAATTAAATCTATAATCAGAATGTACAGTTATTATTAACACCTTATTTTCAATCACCTTCTTTTGAAATGTCTTTTTCAATTGAATTCCAATTGGATCATAAAAATATGGATGGGTTTCTATTAATGATTGGAAAATATTTAAAAGAGGAGATGACAGGCTAGATTGTGGATATGAGTTTTTAAATTCAAAGGCCTGAAAAAAATTGTTAGCGTTATGTGTAAGTGTTAAACTATTAACAATTTTCCATGAAAGAAAACTTTCCAAACAATTTTCAAATGGGCTAATGAAAAATGGAGGGAAATCTGTCAAATAAGATGGAAAATTATCAATTGGATTAGACATCTGGCTAGATTGTAAAAATACATTCTCTTGTTGACACTGCCTTTGGGAAGATAGAAGCTTTTGATAAAACATTAGCATTGATTGAAATTGAAATATTAATAGCTTTTGATGTTCATGATTATAATATGAAACTTCAATTTCCCAATAAGGCAATGTATCAATTGAGTGTTCACTATTAAAGTGCTCAATATGCCAGCGTAGAGTGCCAAAAATTTAAAAAATAAAATCAGAAGACAAATCTAAATTTGAACAAAATAAGCGTGAAAAAAATATTAAAGTGAAATCACTATTGGTACAACTAATGTTACAACACAATTGGAATTGTTTTGAAATAATTTTTTTTTCACAAGGATTGACGAGAATAATGGAATTTGAATTATTGCCAATTCCAACTTGTGAATAAAAAAGAGAATTATGATTATGAGCAGGAATGGGAGTTCGATCATGATATGAATCATAAATTGGAATGTTTTCCCGAATGGTGAAATCATGAAGATAATTTGTTGCTTTAAAATGAGGATTGGTTGGAATAATTTCTAAATTAAAATGTTCCTCATTCGTATATGTTACTTGAATTTTATCATGAGGATTCTCTTGAGAAGAACAGAAATTAACATCCTTGATATCAGAGTAATTATCGTAAATGACTTCACAATATTCTTTAGAATTCCCTTTGATCTCGTCCAATATATCAAAACAAGGAGGAATAAAAATTTCATGTTTATTAATGGCAACAGAATGATCATTAATTGCTTCTCTATCTTGATAAAAATTTAATGGTATTTCATTTAAATTATCCTCTTTAATTTCTGAAATATCATTAATACCAAGAGGAGAAAAATTACCATCATTAAAAATATCAGGATAAAGGGAAAAATGTGAATCTGAAATAATGCATTTAAAAATGTCCCTGTTTGGGAAGTCTTGTGCATTAAGCCCATTGTAAATTTCAGATTCTAAATCATTCCTTTGCGTACTCACGCTTTTTTGAAGAATATTGCTTTGCTGTTCTGATTTCAGCATTTGCTCATCATGAGAAAATTCAGAAATTTGTACAGCAGTTTGCATTTTATTATTTACTTTGAATGTTGTTTGCACTTGCTGATTGAAAATCTGATTTTCTGAATTTAATGCAGAGAAACTTTCAGATTCTAATGCAGGTCTTTCTCCAAAATTGCTGTTGTTGTCTTCTTGCATTTGATTAGAAATATTTTCCAAACTTTCTGAAACCTCTTCATCACAATTTATTTGTACATCCAAATTGGATTTCTCATTTATATTGAAAGGGGATGGAACAATGCTTGAACTAATTTCATATGGATCGGGACTAGGGGGAAGAGAATAATTATGTTCAAACCAATCTAGTGATTCTTCTTTCATAGGTTCATTTTTGAAATTAAATTTTAAACAATTTAAATGAAATCGAATATTAAAATCTCTAATAGACTCATTTTCATTTCGTAGATATTCAATTTCATCACATACCTGATCATAATCATAGTGGTCAAATTTACAAACGAAAATTGTAACAAATTGATCCCAGCTGTGAATTGAGGCAACCGGAAGAGTTCTACACCAGTTTCTGGCTTCTGCCGCAAATGTGAGAGTAAAAATTCTGCATAATATACCTTCATCAATTCCTTGAAAATCATAATTTGAAACATTTTGAATAAATTGAAGGACATGAGTAAAAGCAGAAGAATTTCTCTTACCATTAAACTTTACCTGAGACAAGAGTCTTACCACTTCGGGTGGAGTATTGGAAGATGCACGTCCATGTATACAACTCCAAATTGGAAGTTTTAAAGGAGCCATTGTAATAAAAATGAAATGTTAGAATTCAAAGACTCCAAAGTAAAACAAATTTCAAGCCCTCCTTCTAGCGCCACAAATGTTGAAGCCTCGAAAACCGCTGCTACAACATTGGGGGATAACCACCCAGTCCGGACCTTAGTATAGCTCCTTTTCCGTTTATGATAGCGGCTCCGACTGGTTTAACTAGGTCCAGTTACCTTTTCCCTATCGCTATTGGTTTACGATGTATCATTAACTACCAATAGACAGGGATATCAGATCAATTCTTCTTGCTGATCAGGCAAGAGAATGACCCTTAAGCTGATTTGGGTTCAGCCAAACCACAACTAAGATTTTGCCTCTTCGAGAAAAGGACTTAAAAGAATGTAGAAATTAATCTAAATGCAAACTTATTCTATAATTCAAGCAAAAGAAACTAATCTAAATCCTATCTCAATCAGGTAGATGAAAATCTAACTCAACTAAGAGCAAGATAATTAAGTAATGAGGATTAAAATATGTCTGGCTTTTAATTAATGTCAAACCAACGAAGAAATTCAATTTAGCTCACATTTGTGAGTACCAAAACATATTCTATTGAGACCATTTGACTAAAATAATAAATCAACAACACTCCGGAAGAAATTCACAAAAATGATATTGATTATTATTTCAGTCAAACTAATAATTAAACAATAACATGTGGAAGAAATTCACAACACATCACTATTTAATAAATCAGTATTATAAGACAGATTTCTGAGTAATGGTTTCTCAGAAATCAGAGTTTAATTCATAAGAGCAGAGATACTTAACAATTTGAGACCAATTATCCATATCAACAAAAATGCCAAAACATGAATAAAATGAAACAACAATTTTATTAAAATAAAATTGAAATTGGTATTTGATACAGAAATGCCAAAAATACCAGTTAATTGAATCTGCTTCTCTGATCCTGGTCTCTAACAGTACTTTACATTACTTGAATTTCTGCTTTCAAGACTAGAGCTGCAGAAATGCAAACTCTGCCCATCATGCATAATACAAGACATAAAGCATAAACCCTCAATAATGTTCAGATCTGAAACTTTCTCTCCTCCCCATCTACAACTCTAAATTCCTATAACAGAAATGCTTTTAGAAGTCTGGAATTGCAGAGGAGAGCAGCCTCTTTTACATTTTGCAATCTGCAATTTATAATCCTCCCAAAAGTATTTTTAGAAGAGAGTTTGTTGAAGAAAAATCTGCCCAATCCAACTTTAATTGCTCAAAAATTCCAACTTTTAATTGTTGGAGTCTTCTCATTGATTGAAATCTTTTTTCTCAATATCCCTTCTATTGTTTTTTCCTGCAAAAAGAAATTAAAATGAATTAAGATGCAACAATAAAATCCAAATATTATTTCTAACATTAAAACAAATCCAATCAAATTCTATTTAAATAAATAAAAAGGAAATTTGAGCTTTTTATTGATACTCATAACGATCTTAATTAACCAAGGATAATATTGATGCATGAATCTGCAATTAGAAGAGGTTGGGCAAATGAAAATGAAGAAAACAAAACTCAGAAAATTGATTTTATTTTTAGAAATTCGGAGCTTGATCTTCTGCCTGATTTTTGACCCAATAAATGATCAAATCTGTTATTGAAACCTCCTCATAAATGTTCTCCTTGATTTTCTCTTTCCAATGAGCCGTCCTGGGCCTCATTTGGCTAAGTAAATCTCAATTTATTAGCCTCCAAAGTTCATAAGTCAAATCTGAAATAAATCTGGAAACTCTGTTGCTGGGCTAAAAAAAATCAGAATTTAAATTAAAAAATTTAATCCTAAATTAGCCTACAATTAACTAATAATTAATTCTAATTTAATTGCTAATTATAAATTAAACTAATTAAATATTAATCTAACTAATTAATATAATTAACTATTTATAAACAAATTAATCTAAATAATAATAAATTTGATTAAATTAATTATATTTTAAATATTAATTAATTTAATCAATTTAAAATTAATTATTTTAAATATTTAAAAATTAAATTAATTATTAAACTAAAACTAAATTAACATTATATTAATTTAAAACTAACCTAATACTAACACTAATATATACTAACGCTAATTTTAATATTATAACTCCTACCTCCTCTTGACTCAATCGCATCGGAAGATTTGAACATTGACTTAATCGCATCGGAAGATTTGAACATTGACCTCATCGCATCGCATAAGTTCAATGTGACTCAATCGGATCGGAAGTAATGAGCTCAATCGCATTGGGGCTGACAAGCTTAATCGGATCGGAGGTAATGAACTCAATCGCATCGGGAAAAATCATTGCATCGGGGTTTTTAAAAGGATGTTCGCATGAATATTTCCGATGCGATGTGTTTTATGCAAAAATTTAATTTAATTTTTTGTTTTTTTATATATTTGTTTTTAATATAAAATTTTAATTAAATTAAATTAATTATATTTAATATAATAATTAATTTAATTAATTCAAAATTTTATGTTAAAAATTAATTTTTTGTTTTTTGATCTTATTTTAGAGATGTTAAATTAGACTACGAATTTATCTAAAATGATGATTTACCTAAAACAACCATTTTGACATTTTGGATTTTTTTTCGAGATTAGAAATTTATTTGAAAATTGGAAAATTGGAATAAATGACTGAAATCCCGATGCTTTATGATTTGGCTGTATAAGTAAAAATAAAAATTGTTAGTAATAATTAATCTAGGGGTTAGTATTTAAACTAAATGCATTATTAAAATCCGCATTTTTTAACCCAGGCGACATAATTGATTAGACTTCAAAGGAGTGCTATTTACAAACCGGTTGACCAAATGAGACGAAACAAGCGTAAACAGGAAGCTTTATAAAAAATCGATTTCAACCAAGCAATCAAAACAAGAATCTAAAGAAAATGAAAAAAATAACAAAATCGTAAGATAATTGACTTAATAAAATCCTAAAAGGTGTTTAGCCAAAAATTTTATAGAAAGGGTCCCCATTATTTGATGTGAACAAGTTAAAAAAATGGGGGGTTGTTGTACCGTACAACAGGAAGGAAAAATCATATTGGAACCTAAATAAGTCATAGAAGCAAGAACTTGGCAACTATGAAATCGATCAATTTCCGAATATCTCATCAAGTCGATGAACTTTCCTGCTCAATATTCGACATGGGAGGATGAGAATTTTATACAGAAGCAACCAAAAATACTCAAGCATTGAGGGCAGCACTTGTTTGAAGGAGATGGGAATGTTAGGTCCCCATAATACAAGTGTAGCCCCTTATTATTGTTACTGTAGCCCCCTTATTGTTATTGTTGTGCCCTTACATTATTATTGTTATGTCGGCTAGGATTATATTGTGATCCCTTTCAATCCTATATATAAAGGAGTTTTTTTCATTTGAATCATCCAATAATTGTTCATTTATGTAATGTAAATGAGGTTACACCCTTGAAGAGGCTAAATTCTAAGTCGTTGATCTATTTTTTATTCTATTTTGTGAGCTGGTTTCATACCATAAATACCTGGTTTTGTAGTGCCCATATTTACAGGGTAGCGATTGGGATCATTCATATATTTTTGTTACTAAGTGTTTTCCTTAGGGCCAATGAGCCACTTAGTAAATTTAAAATCAAAGAGAAGAGAAGAGTATACACTAAGTTCTTGCCAGGTTTGGTAACTGATACAATGCGTGCATGTGGAAAAATAGAAGAGAAGGCACTGGGTGCTTGCTAGGATGGTCAACCAATCCAGTGTGTGTAAATAAAGAAACACATAACAAATAAAGATAAGTATCAAGATTTCATTGATTTATGAGCTTTTAAATTATGAATCTAATTCAATATTATGATTTATGATGGTTTGGGTTATAAGCTAACCTAGTTTTTATGTGATAGGAATAAAATTAGAATTCAAATATCACCTCATGAAATGAGGTATGATTTAAAGTTATTACATTTTCCTCAAGATCAGAGTCTCATGAAATATGTGTTCCCATTGCGTAAAAATGGATACGTGATTTCCATTCGAATGAACGAAGTTGACCACAAGGTGGAATGACAATAACATGATAAGGTCAAATATTTTAGGAACAAACCATTGTGTGGCACTAGTCCTCAATGGCGCCTACTGACTACCATGAAGCATGATATGAAATATATGATTATTTTGGAGGAAGGGATACGCCTTGGATTATAAATCCTTTCGATGTGAGGAGGCCTTTCCAAGGGATGGATCACCCGAGGGACTGAGAAGCAGAGAAGGGGATGCCTGAACTTGGAAGGCGAGTGACTACACAAAGAGGGAGTAACCAGATGGCCCAAGGGATTGAAAAGTAGGGAAGGGAAGGACGAAAAATAAAATTTTGGGTTTCTTAGTCAAGAGAATTGCTGATTTGGGTTAGAAACACATTGGGGGTGTGCCTAGAAACAATGAGCTAGAATTTTTTTGTTGAGGGAATAAAGGGCTCAACATAGCAGCATCAGAAAATATAAATCTAAATTGGTTTGGACACACCTATAGCATTCAAATATTTTAAATAGGACCATTGAAAAATGGGTGAATTATAACTCGATGTCTATCATACTTATGTATTATGGTTGAAGAAAGTGCATAAAGTATTGCAAATGATGTAAATATTTGAACATATAAAGCTCCATGAAATAGTATAATTGTTTTCAAGTATGTATTTTTGTATAGGGTGATTGAACACCGAGGACGATGTTCCCCTCAAGGGGGAGGGGATTGTGATATCCCCTGGTTAATATTTCTCTTGTAAATAATTCGAATTATTTTAAAAGGCTAAGAGAGAGACGCAAATTCCATTTCTTGAGGCAGGAGATTGCTTTAGGGAATTGCTATTTTAAATATCATTCCTAGTTGGTTGAGTGGGATGAATGTGACATAAATTCAATGAAAGAAAAGGGACGAGGGAAAGCATCCTTTGAATCCCTTAACAAAATAGGAAAAAAAATTAAGGTAACATGCGCTACGTTGTCTATGAGGACGACTGCTATGACATCGTGGAAAATAAGGCATTTGGTCGAGAGAAAAAGAGGAGGACTCAAAGGTTATTAAACCCGAGGATACATGCGCTCTTGGTGGGGGGGTGGGGTCAAAGAGCACAAAACCATGCAAAATATACAGAGGTAGAAAAACCCCCTCACACACAAAATCTGTAGAAGAGGTAAAGATGGTGGAATTTTGAGAACTGCTGCAGAAGAGGCAGGAAAAGGTAACATCTTGAGCTACATTTTTGAGCGCCGAAGAGAGATATAAACTAGCTAAAGAGCCCTATTGAAACTTTCTAGGCATAAGAATTACAAAATATCAATGACTTTCCTTGAGGATGAAGTTATGGTATCTTGGTGGTATTCTATTTTAGCTGTGCATTTGTTGAAGGCTTCCCTTTGAAAGCAATCCACCTCAATATTTAGAATTTGGCTCGGGGGTGACAACTACGAGTAATAGTAATTGTAGCTTGTCTATGGTTATGTGGAGAGTTGAAGTCCCACTCTCAGTTGGAAAAATTCTATAATGTTAAGAAAAGTGTTTCTTCTACTCTTTATTCACAATAAAATATGTTTACATTCCTGGATGAGATGGTTTTAATAATGCATGAGGTATGTATGCGTTATGATTAATTACAAGAGCGAATAATGTGTTATGCTAATGTTTGAAGGAACTGAGATGACGTGCACGAATATTGGTTATGTCATAGAAATATTTAGTATGGGAAATCTTTCTTATTGTAATATGGTGATTACATTGATTACAAGTTAACGCTGCTTATGTTTCAAAGTGGTGATATTGGGGATTTCCTCCACTTTTATCCTTATTGACTTGTAACTTTGTATGATGATTTCCTCCATGTCTACAGTAATGTATAGCCTAGTGTTGGGTTTATATTTCCATGATAATAAGAGCTCAAGCTAGAGTGAACCTTGCATTCAGTGCTCCGTATGGCATTGATTCATGGGATTGAATGATTTGACTTATGTTCATGTACTTCACACAATGTTTCATTTTTGTTATGCATATGATGATGTTGAATTCCTCAATGCTTCATGTTATATTCTATATTTTGTCTCGGTGATGGAACAATGTGACAAATACTTGTTTGAATGGATAATATAGTCATGGTGCTTTATTCTATTTGATCCAGATTGGATCATTATATTGTTTTTCATCTATCTCGATGCATTAAAAGTGGAAAAAGTGGAGGAATTAGCTCACGGGAACCTTCCAAGACCGTTTTGAGGCATCGAATGATGTTTTTTGGGAGTAAGAATTTTCTTATTTAGCACAAAAATTTTTCATGCTATCTTACACACACATATTTTTCCAACGATGCAAGAAGAACATCAATCAGAGTCCTTATCTAAAAGTTATGCCACTCAGTCGAAGTTGACCTTCTTGTTTTCATCACCATGGTTAGAGAGGATGCTACTTCAACCCCCATGATTCATGGAAAAGGGGCTAGCCATGTGATTGTGATGTAAAATACTCTAGAAGAGTCTATATTGTAACTCTAGTTAAGAGTTGAGGTAGTCAAACTTAACCACTAGTAGGCTATCAAACCATGTTATAACCAGGCTACTAGGAGGAAGAGGCATTCCATTCTTCAAAGTACATTTATTCCATAGTTAAGAAAGAATATCCCATAGGGATAGGAGGTAGAGAAAAAATAGGTGACATAGCAACCCACGGGGCATAGGCCATACTTCTTTGTATCTGCAACCATATTTCAAAACAAAGAAAGAGAGTGGAGCGACCGCACCTTCTACCAGGGTTTTCTCCCAAAAGGGTTTCCCAAAGCATATATTGTGTCTTATGTGTGTGTGAGAGATTTTTTTTTGTTGTTCTCTATTTTTTTCTTGATTTCCATTCACATTCATGCACTAATTACAATAAAATATACCGATCTAAAAATTTAATAAAATTGTAATAATGTAGAATTTCATATTTTTAATTTAATATTATCAGATATGTTGTGACGAACTATTTAGTGGAATATCCAAGGAAATTTACATATCATATTGGTATTAAAGCGAGTTTATTTGGGTATTTTGTGAATATTTGTAGGTGATCTAGATCGGCGGGGCCGAAAATCGTAAAACCCTAATCATGGCTGATGAATATGTAAAGGACCCTCGTGATCCTACAGAGGTGAGGTTTTTGCAACTGGAACAACAAGTCATAGATATGAATCACAATATAAACCTATTCATGGAAAACCTAACCAATAATATTGAGATATTTGAGAAATATGGGGGTTCAAATGCAGAGGAAAAATCATAAGGGGGATCAGGAGATCAGGAAGAAACACAGAACCAATCGAAGAAGGATTCCGGAAAAGATCAACCTAGTTTGAGTTTTGTAAAACAATCACAATACCTATTTAAAATGGAAGGAAAAGTTGATTTCAAGTTGTACCATGACGAGATCAATGCTATGAAGCTGAATCACTGGTTGCAGCAATTGGAAATTTATTTCAACATCCATCAAATTGAGGAAGGACAAATGATCTAATTTGTGTGGCTGAAATTAGAGGGCTATGCACTAACCTAGTGGGAGAGCCACATAGTGACCCTAAGGTTGGACGAAGAACCTCCAATGACTAAGTGGGAGGACTTCAAAACCCTCATTAAGTCACAGTTTTATCCCATTGGGTACAGAGGACTAGCAGATCCAGTGGCACTACTTCAGGGAAAAGTCAGGCCAAAGCATGCAGGAGTACACTACAAAGTTTAGAAAGATGGTTATAATATTGGGTATCTCTCCAAAGAACCCATATGTACTCCTAAAGTATTTATGGGTTCTGCAATGCCATCTACATGAGCAAGTGATGCTTGTTCAATCCCAAATCGGTGGATGAGGCTTGTGTATATGAATAATACCTGGAGAACATAGGCCTAGAGAGAGCATAATCAAGTGGATCGAAGCAAAAGTTGAAACAAAATTCTTATAAGGAGGGAAATAAGAAGAAAAAATGGGGAAAATATTAAAATATAATAGCCACAACATACCCGTGCAAATATCCTAGCAACCACTGCAAAATTGATGGCTATACAGAGGAGAAGTAATGGAAGTTACATCCAGAGCTAAGCTCAAAGAACAATAAGAAAGATAATAATAAGAAGAATCTCATGGCTATTTATTTGAGCAACCAAGTTGAAATAAACTTGGATGTGGATGAGAAGATCATTTGTATGTCAGTGTAGAATGAGGTAAATATGAGTAGCATTCAACAATAGGAAGAGAAATAAATGACCACTCTTCCATATAAAGATACAGGTCAAGAAGACAAATATTGATGCTCTGTTTGACTCAAGATCGTAGGAGAATCTCATTGCAACAGAGCTATTCAAGAATTTAGGGCTAAAAGTTTGTGATCATCCAAACCCATATCCACTAGGATAGTTAAATAAGGATACATAGCTGAATGTAAAAAAACAATGAAAAATTAGATTTTCTATGAGTGTTGATTTTATTGATGAAGTAGATCTAGATGTGGTTCCCATTGATGTATGTGGGGTCATGTTTGGGAGTCCATACATGTACATGTGAGATGAAATTTTTATGAGGAAATCCAACCATACTAGCTCGTCAAGGATGGAAAATTGTTCATCATTAACGTGCACAAGGGTAAGTCAAAAAATTTAATGGTAAGTGCCAACCAAGCCAAGAAACCAACTAGTTTCAGCAAGAAGTATGTTTTATTATTTTTAAGAGAAATTCAGTCTATAGAGGAGTAAATAAGAGGAAAGGCATCCCTAGAGGCATGTACTATGAAAAAAACAAAAATTGGAGGAATTTTTACAAGCATACAAGGATGTGTTCTAAGAACCTAAAGGGTTACCACCTAAGAGAGAAGTGGATCACTATTGACAGATTACCCATTTCCAAATATTGGATTGTATAGGCGGTATGTTATATAAGGAAGTGAGGTGAATAAACAATTGCAGTAGTTATTGGAACATAGTTTCATTATACCGAGTACATCACCATGTGGGTCACCCATCATCATTGCGCCAACACTGGATGTGTATAGATTACCGAGCGTTGAAAAAATCATGTTTAAGAACATATACCCCATGTCCAGGATAAATGATTTGATAGATCAATTTTAGCAAGAAAAATAATTCACCAAGCTAGAATTAAAGTCTTGATATCACCAAGTTCGAGTCAAAGATGAAGACAACTGGAAGACTTCCTTCAAAACTAGGCAAAGTTTGTATGAGTGGTTTGTCATTCCATTTGGCCTATGTAAAGCACCAACTACGTTTATGATATTAATGAATAATGCATTGCGCCCTTTTATAGATACATTTGTTATTGTCTATTTGGATGATATATTAGTATATAGTGCTACCTAGGAGGAGAAAATTTCACATTTGACACAGGTGTTGGAAACATTGAAGAAGCACCAACTGATAGCAAATATCAAGAAGTGTGAGTTTGTGCAATAGTCTTTGGTGTATCTGGGGTATGTGATTGGTGGAGGAGAGATGATGATAGATCCTTCCAAGGTGGAGGCCATCATCAAATGACTGGTGCTTACTAATGTTTCTGAGGTCAAGAGTTTCATTGGGGAAACACAGTACTCGAAGAACTTCATAGCCTCATTTTTAGCAGTAGCAACACCGCTCCTTGCCACAACAACAAGTGGTAAAGGTTTCCAATGGGGAAAATGTCAGTATAATGATTTCAAGGAGCTAAAGAAGAAGACGAGTCAAGCACCAGTTATGACATTGCAAAACTTAAAGTGACCCTTTGAAGTGGAGAAAAATGCGAGTGGGTATCCTATGGGAGTTGTATTTATGTATGGAGGAAGGCCTGTATGCTACCATTATGAAGTATTTCATGGTTCATTACTTAAATACCCTACCTACGACAAGGATATCTATGCCATGCTGCAAGCTATGAAGAAGTGGAGGCACTATCTGATGGAAAATGAGACAATAGTCCACACAGATCATCAGTAGTTATAGTACTTCCAGGCCCAAAGTAAGCTACAACAGACCAAACATTACAAGTGGATGGGGTTTTTACAACAATTTCATTTAGTGATCAAGTATAAGAAGGGAAGCACAAAAAATTTGGTCGACATGCTTTCAAGGCCACCCACACCAAATATCACAACTTTGGGGACTCTTATGCACATGGATCCATTCACCCATGATGCATATATAGAGGCATATTAAGAGGATCGAGACTTCAAGGAGGTGTATCAACAATTTCAGAGTCAGAGTCATGTGCACGATGGAAACAACATTGTTGACTACCATAGGCTAGGATGGGTTACTCTATAGGCTTAATAAGCTATGTGTTCCTAAAGGTGAGCGATTGTAGCTGATTAAAGAGGCTTACACCTCCAAAGTTGCAGGGTACTTTGGTGTAAGAAAGATCGTGGCTAACTTGCAAGGGTATGTGTATTTTCCCAAGATGCAAGAGTAGGTAGCTAGGTTCATAAGAGTATGCATGGTTTTTTGTAAAACAAATACTAGAAAAAATAAACATGGTCTATATTATCCCTTACATGTACCTACTCATCCTTGGGAAATTATTTCCATGGACTTTGGGGGAGGTTTACCAACAACGAGGAAGGGTCATGACTACCTGTTCATGGTATTTGATAGATTTAACAAGATGTGTGTTCTTGTTCTTTGGATAAGTCTAGGTACACTTTGGGATACCAAGGAGCGTCCTTTCAGACAAGTGTACAATATTTCTTAGTTCATTATGGACTACATTATGGGAGAATATAGACACAAAGTTGAAGATATATACAACATTCCATCCATAGACAAATGGGTAGACAAAAGTAGTCAACAAGACTTTGGTGCAAATTTTGAGGGGATACAACCAGAAGCATCTAAAGACCCAGGGTGAAAATATAATGTATACACACAATTCTTACAATAGAGAAGTCCACAATTCTATAATAAATTCTACATTTGAAATTTGTTTTGGATATTTTCCACCTTAACCATTTGATATTGCATATGGGAAGCAAAGAGGAGTGATGGAATATCTTATAGGATACGGTTTGAGGGCCGAAAAATTTATAGAGAAGATAATGCATATCCATCTATATGTAAAAGAAACATTGCAAAATTCATAGGAGAAGTATAAGGCTAGGCATGATTAGCACAAAACAGATAAATCGTTCAAGGTGAGAGACAAAGTATGGCTACAATTGAACAAGAAGAGGCTGTAGGGGTATGGTAAGAAAATCAAGGCTTTGAGGTATGGTCCCTTTGAGATACTGGAAAAGGTGGGTGATAATTCCTATCAACACAATTTAACACCATATATGCACATTTACTCAATTATGAATGTAGATAATTTTCAACTCTATGAGCCTTACATGTTGGATCAGGAAGAAAAACATGTCCTACCTTTTGTGTAGGATTTGGCACTAGATTCTCAGGAAGAGTTGACAAAAGACACAATTTTACAGAAGAGGTACAAAAATACAATACAGGGGAAACATGAATTTTGACAGATTGGGTTGAAGGGCCAACTTCCAAGCAAAGATAAATGGTACACCAGAGGGAAGGTGGAGGAAAAATTTCCCCACCTCATTTAGTGGGAGGATTTGGGGACCAAAAGCCTCCCAAAATGGGGAGGTGAGATCTATATTAGATAATTAGATTGTTTTTCATCCATATTGATGCATTAAAAGTGGAAAAAGTGGAGGGATAAGCTCACATGACCATTTTTACCCATGGGACCCAGTTTAGCAAAACGAGGTCTAAAACCTTTTGGGAGCGTTCAAGAAATTAAACATTTTTTTTTTTGGGATAAAAATTTTATGCTTTAAATGGAACCATTTCATGCTATTCTACACCCAAATATATTTCCAACGGTGGAAGAAGCACATCAATCAGAGTTCATATCCAAAAATTATTCCTTTTAGAAGTTGACCTTCCTGTTTTCACCACCATAGTTAGAGAGGATGCTGCGTCAGCCCCCATTATTCATGGAAAAGGGGCTAGCCAAATGATTTTGGCATAAAATACTCTAGAAGTGTCTATATTGTGATTATGGTTAAGATTTGAGGTAGTCAAACATAACCACTAGTAGGCTATTGGGTTGTGTTATAACTGGGCCACTAGGAGGAAGAGGCATTCCATTCTTTTGAGTGCATTTGTTCCATAACTGAGAAAAATAGCCAAGAAGAATAGGAGGTAGAGCACAAAAAGAGGATTTGCGTACTTTACTGAGTCCACGGGCCACAAGACATAATTTTTTGTACATGCATCCATATTTCCAGACAGAAAAAGAGAGTGGAGCAACCTCACCTTCCAACTAGGTTTTCTCTCGAAAGGATTTCCTATAGCATATATTGTGTCTTCTGTGTGTGTGAGATTTTATTTTTCTGTTCTCTATTTTTGACATAATTTGCATTCACATACATGCATTAATTACAATAAATTATACTGATATTGAAATTTAATAAAACTATAATAATGTATAATTTCATATTTTTAATATAATATTATCAGATCTGTTGTGAAGAATTTTCTAATGGAATATCCACAGAAATTTACATATCACTATCATTGTTTATATATGTGTGTGTGTGTGTGTGTGTGTGTATTCTATTATAGTAGCATGTATGGAAAATCCATGATGGATGATGAGACATGAACTTGCTTTGATAATAAGCTCACTTCATCACTGCATACACTCTTGGTAGCGTATTGGAGATCCCTCTATCCTCATTAGCATTTTAACCTATTTATTTTATATATGTTGCTTTAGGTCTTTCCATGGTTCAAACCCTTAGTTTTGGGTCAGTGTCTTCACTCTTTCCAAGCATAAGGCCAAGAGAGCCTTGTTTTACTTGTTGAAGATAAGATTTCCTCATGCAAGAGTTTGGGGATTTGGTTTTATACTTCTTATATGGGCATGAAAATACCTTAAAGTCACATGCATGATTGTGATTTGTTCCTCATGGAGTTATATACATTTCATGATTCTGATCACATGTAAAGGCTTTGTTATCTTTATTTGATCATCATGGAGACCTTATTTCTCTACAATTATGAATGGACAAGTCCCTGGCCTAGATGGACAACTCCCTGCTCTGTGTCTGGTGTTTTTTCCCTCAAGAATCCAAAGGGGGTATTTTTTTTTGTAAGCACTAGAGGGATAACACCTATGCATGCTCCGTAAAACCCTAAGGGTAGGAGTCTAAACATGGTGTAGGCCCAATCTCCCTTAGAACCACTATGATCGAACCATGTTCAAACCCTTTTCGAATGGATTTAGGAGGTTTGTATGGCCCAATATTTGGGAAAAACCATTATAGCTTTGATCAGGCATATTCATTTACACACATGAGAGGGTTTCCCTAATCATATTCACAGCTAAAATAATCACATTACCTTGAATATCTATAGGTGGGAGTAGCCTATAAATAGCTCCGTGTTGTTAATTAACCCTCTCTCTAGTCCTTGTGACCAAGTGCATAACCGTGGATTATTCCCAAGATTGAGTGGGGAAACCAATGAATCACAAGGGATTCAAGATGACATAAGCCCATAGGGGTTGCACCCTAGAAGCCACAAAAGGCTGTGTGATAGGAACAACTGGGCTAGCGTGGTAAGGTGGGTAGTAGGGAATAGGTCAGGATGAATTTGAGGTTGTGTGTTGGATGAAGGGAGAGCCAAATCCCCTGCAGGATAAGCTTAATGTGATGCAAGGAGAGTTAAGGCAGGGAATCTAGGATGATTCAGTGTGGGGCATTGTGTCAAAATATGGAGGTGGACCAATCGTGAGCAAGGGCGTGCAGAGAGGTGAGAACCCACAGATGGGTTAGCCTGGAGGTTCAACCCCAAAGAAAAATTAGAATGCGTAAGGGTGAAGGGCTGGATAATAGAACTCGATAGACGAGAAGTTTGATGGAAAATAATGGCTCATCAAGTGGTCAATAACATATATATATGTGTGTGTGTGTGTAATAATTGCACTATAAAGCATAGCGTGGGGTTGTGGAAACAAATCGCATGAGTGGTTCGAAAACTAATAAGAAATTCCAAGTGGTGCTAGGAGGATAGACAAGGGGTATATCCGTGTGGATACTATGTGGCCAATTCGATGAGGTGGCACTCTATGTATCTCTAGGAATTTAATGGTCACATCTCATGATACGAAGGTTGGATTGTAGTAAAATTTTATATCACCGGAATTGTCTCAACAAGAAAAATGCAATGGTGATGTCAAACTATGATTTTGAGTAAGTTGAAAATATCATAATTCTTATACCCCATTTCCATAAAAACACCTTGGATCTTGGGTAAACATAGTAACTACCTCCTCTTAATTGATGTTATGGTAAGGACTAAGGGAGGGGGTTGTTACATGGAGGTTAGTTTATTGCATCAATAATCACACATTGAAATGTGCTATCATTGATACACAATTAAAAATGCAACAACAAGGTGTTGGCTATAATATTTGAATAAGTTGATCCAACATTTACCATGTTGAGGGGATAGAAACAAATTATGAACCAAATTTATGAAAAGGGATGAATAAATCTCTCCATATTTTATAGGGTGCAATTCAATCATGGACATAAACGACTATAAGTTACAAAGCAAGGGATACTAGGGAGATATTCCTATTTATAGAAAGTCATTTATCTGTAGAAATTATATACAAGATGCATGTATATATCCAGATTCTCTTGATCTAACAATATTTATCTTCGTTCTAAATACAGAATCCTTCCACTGTTAATATTTTGCGGAAATTAAAATCAATTGCAAACACATGAAGCAAATAAAAACAATCGCACATAACAAAATTGTTTAATGGGAAAGCCTGAAGCTGAAAACCCCAACTATCATATATTATGTATCATGGAGATCATGTAACAATATCATACAAAGCTTAGTACATCAATCTCTCAGTACAATCAATCGTCACACACTAATCAGAAGAAATCTGCAAATCCATGCACCGATTTCTTGCCACATGCTAGCCTACCTCAACTGCGCAATCCCTGATGAAGAATAGCTCTGAATGAATTCGAATTACCCTTGCCTTGACTGCGCAATCCTCATTGGCAACTCCAATGTGTGTGTGGTGCAATAAATGTATCACTATAGTCACAACAGATAGTCCATCTTTCCCTTTCACCTATCTCTCCATTGGGTCTCCATTGGAACTGGCATGCACTGTATTTAATTGCTGTATTGTTCAGTTGATTAATGAGTTATTATTTGTGAATTAATTAACTAATTAATTCACTCCACTCTCACTAGTGTATCATTCAGTTAGACTAGATACAACTAGCTCAACTGAGTTTAACTCCATCAACCGAGTTAAACTAAATAACGACTCCATGAACTACTCTTCCAAATCTGTCATAACTTTGCCACTTCAGTTCTAATTGAGTCCTCCATGCATGAACCACCAGTAAACCCTAGGAATTGCGTAATTCCTTCAGCCCACTGATTTTCCAAATCTGTGCATTGAAATTAAGTGCTCCAAGAGAATAAGTTGCTGTTTATTGTCAGATTATTATTAAGAGCTAATAATAATCGACACTTATATTTTTAGATCGACAATCTATAAATAGACTTCGCCCAATATTCTAAAAATAGAATTTCATCTATTTTTCCAACTTGACCAAACATCCACAAATAGCATCCTGTAACTTTTGAAATACGATCATCTTGTCTAAAAATAGACTTGCGCCAAAAATAGCTTGCAAGCCCACTTAGTGAAGGCGACTCATTTTCACTAAGCTCATCATCTTGTTGAATCTCAACACTCCCTCTCAACAAGATAGGGATTATCCTTCACCCCGATCCTGCCTCTATGGTATTCGAATTTTCTCTTGGTGAGCGCCTTCGTCGTACGTGTCGCATCCCCGATCTTCCGTAGGAATGTACTGAAGCAACATGATCTTCCACTGCACACAATCTCTGATATGATGATACCGGATATCAATATGTTTAGATCTATCATGAAACATAGGATTAATCAAGAGTTTAATGCAACTCTGATTATCACAATGTATCACTGTAGGATCTAAATGTGAACCGAACAAACCAACCAGGATCTTCCTCATCCAAATAGCCTCACATGCAGCTTGAATTGCTTCCATGTATTCTACTTCCGCTGAAATGAGTGCCATGGATCTTTGTTTCCTATTATACCAATAAATTGTCGTAGATCCGATACTGAAAATCCTTCCTGATGTGCTCTTTCTGTATGTTGGGTTGCCTGCCCAATCTGCATCTGTGAAGCCATGCAACTTCACCTCATCCGTCTGTTTGTACAATAAGCCATACTCAGATGTTCCCCTGAGATATCTCAGGACATGCTTGCCTACCTCCCAAAAGAGCTTGGTAGGCTTAACCATCACTTGTGAAATATAGTTCACCGCATAGCATATGCCTGGTCTTGTATTAACTAAATACATGAGCAAACATACCAACTATCGATAAATAGTGGCATCCACTACCTCTGCCGATGTAGCATCTTCTTTCCTCCAATTTTCTAGAAGAGGAGTGTCGATAGGCTTGCAGCCTTGTGTTGTCCAGGTAAATCCCTTTTGTGAACAGAGGTGATCCCTCTAGCCCTAGGGTGGGTCTAGCAACTACGGGGACATACTAACATCTACCTTCCTAGATTGTAAATGAAATTCATATCAAGGAAGATGACCTACCATGTTCTAATGCTATGTTGTCGTCTTCCGTCGAAGCTTCTTTATCTTTCGCTCTTCTGAAGCTCGACACACGCTGCTACCAATGTTCGATTACCTATATAGATAGTCAAGACAACACAACAAGCGTAAAACCATGACAAACATAAAACAATTACAATGTACATAACTGATCAAGGAATGCTAGAAATCTCATTATAATTGTAAACAAGAATGGAAGATAAACATCAGATGCATTTTATTATGATAAAGACGAGGGCAGTTTACAACCAAGCCTTGATGTTAAGGCTCTCCTTTGGCAGGTATATATCCAAGCACGTTTGCCACACCCTCATGAACAAAGGTCCAAGATCTCACTATGTTCTCAACACACACAAACAATCACACTTTGCACTATTCTCCCGAAGCTATGATTGCTTCTTCTCTATGCTAACTTTTTCAACTATCTCTTCAACTAGACTATGTTCAAATAGCACATCAATGGAAGATGGATATATTTATAGAGGAGAGGAGGAGGTTGGGATCCCTACAATAGTGGAAGGGAGGCCTTATCCCTTGGGAGGTTTCTCCATAAGGTGGAAACAAGAGGCCAAAGGAGGAAGGTCGTGGTTATTCAGTCGAACCACTCCCTATGACTCATCCACGAAGTTGTTGTGATAGAAACTTCGCCTCTTTTTTTAAAAAAAGTTCCATAAACAGATTGGCACAGATGCTTAACTGGGACAGAGCGCCAACTGGTGTGGGCTCAGTGTTAATTTTCCTCATTGGCGTGAGGGCATAACGGGCTACCAGCGCTAAGGCAAAAACAAGTGTTTTTAGTGGCCTGCTCAGGAAATGGTCAACGAAGGGAATTTTTTCCTCATGGAAAGGGATGCAATGATGGTATTAACAAGGCATGACATTGATTATTGATCAAAGAAAAGACCCTCCAATGTGTGAGATGGGGATTGCAGGGACAGTGAAAAATTACTGTGTAACAGATGCCCCCCAAAGTATGAATTCCGAACATGAGTGAGGGGTGAAATGATTTACAAGTACGTGCAAGGAACCAGATGTTGATGTCAGGAGACCTGAAAATCAAGCATAGATACATATACATAACTGAAATCTCTATTGAAAATACATGAATCCATGGTATAGGCGCAACTATCCATCAAGAAAAGGATCATGTGAATGGATCCTCGGCATGGACACAACCATCCAAATAAAGGGATCATATTAAATAGATCCACGGTATGGGCGCAACCATCTGTCTAAGGAATCATGTATATAATCATGAATGACTCATCACTCCTCGCAACCTGGACTTTTGTGATCGAAGCCCAGGGTCTTGCGCTCCAACACCACTCGATCAAAGTACAAATTCCAACATGTGAATAGATGTGTTGAAGTCGAACATGCTAAAAAATCACTTGATTACCGGTCAATGATGTGAACCGTTAACAAGTGCGAGAGAAACCACCCATAATGTCAATGGATCTCAAGGTAGTACTAGTACAATCCACAGAATGTGAATAATGAGATGGAGTCGAACACCCGTGAAATCGCTCGATCGAAGGCCAATGATGTGAACTTGTTGTTGAATGTGAAGAACTTGCCATTAGGGCATGCAAGCTCTAAGGTACCGGAAGGAGTCTCTAGATCAACTTCCCGAATAATGAGCTGAAGTCGACAGGAAGCAATCCATCAAAGGAGAGTCATAATGAATCCCACATCATCGACACGAAACAGAGAAGGTAATATGAGTGTGAATCAAGACTGAAACAAAGGATTAGGGAATGTACAAACTGCAGAAGGATTTTCTCTTCAACATATCGGCAACACTACTCTAGAATTTGGCAGCATTTGATTCAAATAGGATCAGAGGTCATGTTGACAAGATTTATAATCAAATGAGAGGCAAACAGATTTCCCAAACCCATGGAGGAAAAGTGACAGAGTGAAGATATCCCAACCCGACATGAATTGCAAACAAGTGTCATGTTCAAGAGTGACATACTGCCGACACAACTGACGAATAACTTCCATTTTCCCCCACCATTTCTGGCGAGTACCTCTTTATTTTTAC
This sequence comes from Pinus albicaulis, assembly GCA_034641835.2. NCBI lineage: Eukaryota > Viridiplantae > Streptophyta > Pinopsida > Pinales > Pinaceae > Pinus > Pinus albicaulis. The sequence continues at coordinate 306,775,652 of CM076570.1, read as the reverse complement.
ACAAGCTTGAAGAGGATACCATATGCTTGTCATATAATTTTTTCCTTTGGACAAATCCAACCTAGTACATTTTACGAGCCCTAGGAAGGAGGAACTCGAATAATGTCATAACGACGGAGTCCGATGTCATCAGTTTTAATGAGTCTGACAAAGGAAAAACTCGGCATATTTTCATGTTTAGAGAGTTTTAAAAGAATGCAGAAAAGAAAAATCCAGTAGTCCCTTTTCGTAGGTAGTCTCACAGATCCGAAAAGGTAGAAAACTATGTCTGAGAAAACCTCTTAGTCGCGATAGGCTAAGGTATTCCTTTTTCATTGACTAGTTCCTCTGTTAAACGCCAGCAGATTCTACGTAACAAGCACAAGCAGCGGTGAACCGAAAACTTACTAATAGATGCACCTTCATCTATAATGGTGCTGGGTACGACCAGATGGGAGGCTTGTACCGTGATCTCAAGGGGCACATAAGAAGGAAGGCAATAACCTGCGAATTGACCCTAATCAAAGGAAGCGACCAAACTGTTGAGTCTCAAAAGTGTTTTCCATATTCATACATATTTCCATTATGTCATAACCATTTAGCTCTTATTTCATAGCCATTTGACCTAAAACCCTACATCAAGTAACTATTTTCATAAATATATGGGTTAGGATCCTTGTTTTCCAAAGTTATTTATTTTATGTATTTTAAGTGAATTTATGATTAGAAACTAGAAAATTAACATAGTTTCATATATCTATATATGTGTTATGAGTTTTGTGACATGTGTAAGTCAAAAGGAGACTTCTAGAAGACCCTTATGTGGCACTCTAAGGCCAAATTCGAATTTGGTTGGAGAAGATTATGGGATCAAGAGGATATGTGTCTCACTTCCTTGTTGTATTGAAACTCTAAGAGGATATGTGTCTCATTTTTTAGTTGTGTTGAAAATCTAGAAAGACATGTGTCTTATCATTTCCTATTTTGATTGTAACTCTAGAGATGGAGGGAGAGATTCATGGACTCTCATTAATGAGATGAGTCCTCATATTTTGTATAAATAGGAGAAGCTTTCTCCTATCATGGGTAATGAGGAAGTAATGAAAAAGTAGTGAAAAATAGGAGAAGGAGAGAAAGGAATAGAGAGTCTTTTGTAACAAAGTTCAAGATGGAATGGGATGTAGATTTGTGAGTTTTTCAATAGAGAAATTCAGTTCTTTGATGCTGTTTTGATTACAACTTTAAGGAGTTGAAGGACTTCACCAAATTGGTAGCAGAGGGCCCCTGCTATCCAATGAGGCTTCTACATGCTTTTTAGATAAGTAGCTTTTAATTCATGTCTTGCATGATTTGTTTAACTAAAATATCTTCATTATCTTACAATCATTCTTTTTCTTAAAACGCTCTTCCAACATATCAATATTAGATGAAAGAGATTTGGTTGTATTATATTGAGTTAATTAGCATTTTTTGTTTTGCAATTAGATTAAAAGATCCTCATTATCTTACAATTATTCTTTTTCTTAAAACGCTCTTCCAACATATCAATATTAGATGAAAGAGATTTGGTTGTATTATGTTGAGGTAATTAGCATTTTCTGTTTTGCAATTAGATTAAAAGATCCTCATTATCTTACAATCATTCTTTTTCTTAAAACGCTCTTCCAACATATCATTATTAGATGAAAAAGATTTGGTTGTATTATATTGAGTTAATTAGTATTTTTAGTTGCAATTCCTTTCGTTAATTGTCACAGTTAGACTTACTCTAATAAACTCTTCCAAAATATCAGTATGATGAATAAGGCATAACTGTGGTGTTGTAGGTTTTAGTTGCTTTTTTACACTAAGTGGCATAGCCATTCTTACTCTTACAAAGCTCTTCCAAAATATCATAACAATGAGTAAGAAATAGCTGTGGTGTCTTAGATTTTAATTGTATTTGCTTTCATTTTTACGTTTATGTTCAATTGCATTGGATAATACAGCCAAGACTGTTTTACAAACTCTTCCAAAATATCATTCATCATGAACAAGATGGGCTGTAGAATTCCATAGACTAGTTGCATGTTAATTTAGTTAGAGCACTCCGGAGGTAGATTACATTTAGTTTAGAATGTTCTGTTCCCAAACACAATAAGAAAAACAAATACAACGAAGTAAGGAAGAGGTCACTTAAGCACATATAGTGCACCACACTTCATCAGTTTACTAGCCCTGGTTGATAATTTATGTTAGCAATTTAGGACGCTAAATTGACTACACATTTTGGCGCCGTTGCCGGGGAAGTGTAATTATGAGACCTTATTTCTTACATCTAAAAAAAAAATTAATAATTCTTGAGTATGCTCTCCTCCTGCACTTTGTGTGATCTAGAGGATCAGAAAAAAGATTGTTAAGTAAAAAAAAAAAAAATTTAATAATTCTTGAGTATGCTCTCCTCCTGCACTTTGTGTGATCTGGAGGATCAGAAAAAGAATTGTTATGTTAAAAAAAGAAAAAAGAAAAAAAGAGAAGGAGACAAAATAAACTTCATCATTTCAATTGATTAAAAAAATAATAATAAAAAAATAATAAAAAAATTCCAATACATTGTTTTGTTTAATGAAATATATATATATGTATTTTTAAATTTTTGAAAATATAACATACATAATTTTATTAAACAAATCAATTATAAAAAAAATGAATTTTTTTTTTTTTTTTTTAATTGTTTTGTTTACTAAAATATATATGTATATTTTAACAGTTTTTGAAAATATATATATAATTTTAATAACAAATCATTTAAAAAAAAAAAAAAATTCAATAAATTGTTTTGTTTAGTAAAATACATATGTATATTTTTAATTTTTGAAAATATAACATGTGTAATTTTATTAACAAAAACAAATTAAAAAAAAATAAAAAAAAATAAAAAAAATCAATAAGTCATTTTGTTTAGTAAAACATATATGTATATTTTTAATTTTTGAAAATATAACATATGTAGTTTTATTAACCAAAAAAAAAAAAAAAAAAAATCAATAAACAACCAAACATAAACAAAAACCAATGAAATGGCCATGGCATTTTGAAAAAATTTTGAACAATAAAACAAACGCCAAAGTTTTTCCTGTAGAAAATAACACATCTTCAATCTGCAAAATTTCAAGTCATTTGAAATAGCCAAACTGCTTCTTTCGATTCGCATATGCACAGACCTCTAAACCAATTGATCCAAGTCTCTCCACGTAGCAAACACAGCATTAAAGCAACAATTCTCTAAGCTATAGCCAGCAACGCAAATCTTCATGTGAAACCTGCTTCGACATTTTACCTGTAAACAAAAACATGTAAATCCAAATGTTCTGTGTATAAAATGCAAATAAATCTCAACAAAGATGGATATGCAACTCGAAATATGCGTGGAACTCTTAAAGAGACAAAACAGAGTTTTAATGATTCAGCTGTTAGAAGAAAATATGCAAATGGTCTCAACAAAGATGAATATGAAAATCGAAATATGCATGGAACTCTTAAAAACTGGATCAGTTCAACTGCAGAAAAACATCATATTGTTTGGCCTCCAGTTGTAATCATTGAAAATATAAGAACCGGGTTTGACAAGAATATAACCGATTTGGTCATTGTCGTACTGCTTGAGAACTATAGTTCCCTAAGTTTTATAGGTTTGGTGAGAATTTTGAAAAAATATGACAAAAGAACGGGTGCATTGTTACGTTTGCCTTTCACCCAAAGTGTTCTTCAGCAACCATTCTTCACCATTGAACTGCTTTCAAATCTTGTTCGTGAATGTGAGGCTAAACTTCAAAGCATCTTTCCTTCCATTCCCATAGATGAAAGGGGGAATTGTGCTTCTGAACAGTCCAGGGATGAAAACAATGATGCACACGAAAACTGCTATTGACACGTGGATTTGAAACGAATTTTCTGATTGATTGAGGATAATGACAAAGCTGAGTTTGATTTCGAATTGAATACAAATGTTGCCATGCTGCCACCTTGCATTTGAGTTGCATTTGAATTTTCCTATTAAACCATTTTCATTTGTTTCTCGGTTTAATTGGGATTTTGCAGAACAGAAATCGTTTTTCACTTCCAGAAAAAAACGCAACTCTTTTTGACAGGTGCTTTTGAAACACGTTTTTTGGCTGATTGAAGATGAATTTCAAAAAACCGAGACATGGGTTTTTCCGGGAATGTGGGAAATTTAATAACCCAGAAATAGTTTTAAGAAATTCGTGGCGGTTTGGGAAAATTTTCCGGTTCTTCAGAGCCTTGTGTCGCTGTCTGCGTGAGAAAAAAAAAACGGTTTTCATTAATTCCATTAAACCAAAAAAAAAAATATATGGTAACATCAACTTGTGGAATCAAATCATTTCACACAGTACGTGAGATTTTTGTTCACCAAATGATACATACCATTGAGTCTGTATTAGGTGCCGTCTCCAACACTGCATCTTATCTTCGGCTTTGGGCCCTCAGCTTGGCACACTTAGAGTTATCAACCATTTTCTATGAGAAGGTTCTTCAATTTGCATGGGGCTATAACAACATCTTCATACGTATAGTTGGATTTTCTATATTTGCCTCTGCAACTACGATGGCGTTGCTCCTTATGGAAACTCTCAGTGCTTTTGTCCATGCATTGCGTCTTCACTGGGTTGAGTTTCAAAATAAGTTCTATGAAGGGGATGGTTACAAATTCCATCCATTCTCTTTTACTTTACTTAGTGAAGAGGATGATTAATATGTTGGCTGTTTTACAACTACAATCTTCAATGCCTTTTGAAGCTCACTTTATTCTTGTAATTTTAGCACAAAAAGGGAGGACAAAATTCTTACAATAAGGAAAAAGAAAATGGCTACAAAATTGCAGTTTAGGTCCAACGTTTGTTCAAAGTGGTGTGTTGGCAATTGGTTAACCAATTCTAACTGATGAGCGGAATTTCAATGAGGAAAGGTGTGAATAATAGAGGAGCATTGCGCAAAATTGTATTGTATAGCAAGTTTCATTTTCTAAAATCATACTCGGACTTCATATGATCAGTCCACCTTCCATCTCTTGGATTGTGGAAAGTTGCAAACATGGTCTTAAGTTCCCACTGCCTATGAAATCGCAGTGATGCTATAGAGTCATTCTTCTTTTCCAAGTTGGTGCAACATTTAAAAAAAAACAAAAAAAACAAAATATATATATATATATAAAAAAAAATCTGCATTTCTCTTTTTCAATTTTATTTTGATTTAAAAAAAGAAAGAAAAAAGAATTGCATTTCTCTTTTTCAATTTTGTTATTTAAAAAAAAAAAAAACTAATAATTTTGAATCAATGAAATGAATAAGTTATTTGCTCACTTTTTCTGAAGGTATTGATTAATTTTGGACTGATGATGAAAGATGAATGACTAAATTTTTATTCAAGATTTTTAGCTACAAAAACCGTCGACATTCTGCAGCTAAAGTCCAATTCTGCAGCTGATCTCCAATTCCGCAGCAGAAAAAAACCTCATTGTTCAAATCGGCCTAACTTTCTCATAAAAAAATCAGATTTTGATGATTCAAGTATCGTTGAAAAGGTCTCAACAAGATCTACACAGTGAGAAATCCATCATTAGAGTCTGAAATGATAAATAATGAAATAAATTGCTGAAAAGAAGTAACATTCAACTTGAGGCACTAGTTCCAAAACATGTATAAATTCTTTTGATTTTTCCTTTGAGAACTTGTTTCATTAATACAAATTCTTAGTTTTGTGTGTAAATATCATAACTAGAGAGATTGATCACCTCTTTCCTTTGATAATCTTACATTCCATTGCAGAAGAAGTATTAATTTTTTTGCAGGTTCCAGGAGGAAGGACAAATGACTACAAGAGAATGGTGTCGCTCTAAGAGACCAATTTGTTTCATAAGAGGATGATTAGCAACAAAGAGGAAATATGGTGATACAAAATCAGATCCAAACACTTGAAAAACTTTCAGATACTATTGTCTCTATCACATCCATACCTTATAATAAACCATTCACCTCATTTCACTTCATATTTTCCATTTACATTCACATCCACTTTCCATTTCCTTTTGTCCATTCATAACCCACAAATAAAAGCAAGAGGCTCATTCACATGCTTATTGCCCATTTCCATTTCTACTCTCCATTTCCATCTTCCATTTCTTGTCATTTTCATTCCGCAAATAAGCCCTGCTTCAATGCAAATTATTGAGTCCATAGTCCTTTGAGTCTAAGTTCTTTGTAAAAACACCTTGAGGCTTGCATGTCTTAATGGCAAGTTCTCATGTTGACAAACAATGGGAATACATTAATGTCCCTTGTTCGTCAGATCTTCTAGGTGACTCGACATCAGCAAAATCATTCGTACCTAGCAAGATGTGTTTGAGCATCTTGACTCTCATTGTCATCAATGGTGAGAGTTCTCGTGTTGACTAGTGGCATCCATTAATGGCCACTAAGTCAACAATTTCCTACTATTTTCGACATCAAAACATCTTTTCACATAGTAAGAATTATGCTAATGAGTTTTGAAGACATGAAGACTATTATTTTCAGCATTTTGGAGCAGATTCAACAAGTTTTAGTAGGAGCAATAAAAAGTCATCTTATCTCTTTATCCATGACTCCTCTTGTTCAGCCACTTGAAGAAGAATATGATCAGAATTTTGTAGCCACCACACATACACAACTCATCCACATTTAAGGTAAGTGAAGGTATGTTGTTTTCTAATTTTTAGTTATGTAATTCATTAGAATGCTAAAATTGTAACTTTGGAAAAATTCCTCACTCCCTTTTTCACATTGTCATATCTTTAGTTGGGGGGGAAGGGATATCATTTCATATCCACATGTCATACACTATCACACATTTTCATTTCATTTCCACCCACATATACTTCCCAACCAACTATTTTTGCAACATGATACAAAAGATTATATGCCTTGCAAATAATCAATTCATTGACGAAGTAATTGATTCTAAATGTTTTCATAAACTTTGATGCAACAAAGAAAATAAAGCATTGTTACACAAGAACCATTGCTCAAAAAAAAAAAAAAAATTGGTTGTCACACAAAAACCAACCATTCAAAAAATGTTGCAATCAAATGTATTATACTTTGCCAAAAAGAAAATATCAAGAAGCAAAGTTTGGAACGAATCTATATGAGTCAAAGATCAACTCATGGACAAATGAATCATTGTAATAGTTGCATGAGGACATGCAACAACTTCAGTTGGGGGGTATGTTGAGTCTCAAAAGTGTTTTCCATATTCATACATATTTCCATTATGTCATAACCATTTAGCTCTTATTTCATAGTCATCTGACCTAAAACCCTACATCAAGTAACCATTTTCATAAATACATGGGTTAGGATCCTTGTTTTCCAAAGTTATTTATTTTATGTATTTAAAGTGAATTTATGATTAGAAACTAGAAAATTAACATAGTTTCATATATCTATATATGTGTTATGAGTTTTGCGACATGTGTAGGTCAAAAGGAGACTTCTAGAAGACCCTTATGTGGCACTCTAAGGCCAAATTCGAATTTGGTTGGAGAAGATTATGGGATCAAGAGGATATGTGTCTCACTTCCTTATTGTATTGAAACTCTAAGAGGATATGTGTCTCATTCCTCAAGTTGTGTTGAAACTCTAGAAAGACATGTGTCTTATCATTTCCTATTTTGATTGTAACTCTAGAGATGGAGGGAGAGATTCATGGACTCCCATTAATGAGATAACTCCTCATATTTTGTATAAATAGGAGAAGCTTTCTCCTATCATGGGTAATGAAAGAGTAATGAAAAAGTAATGAAAAATAGGAGAAGGAGAGAAAGGAATAGAGAGTCTTTTGTAACAAAGTTTAAGATGGAATGGGATGTAGATTTGTGAGTTTTTCAATAGATAAATTCAGTAATCTGATGTTGTTTTGATTACAACTTTAAGGAGCTGAAGGATTTCACCAAATTGGTAGCAGAGGGCCCCTACTATCCAAGGAGGCTTCTACATGCTTTCTAGATAAGTAGCTTTTAATTCATGTCTTGCATTATTTGTTTAACTAAAAGATCCTCATTATCTTACAATCATTCTTTTTCTTAAAATGCTCTTCCAAAATATCATTATTAGATGGAAAAGATTTGGTTGTATTATATTGAGTTAATTAGCATTTTCTGTTTTGCAATTAGATTAAAAGATCATCATTATCTTACAATCATTCTTTTTCTTAAAACGCTCTTCCAAAATATCATTATTAGATGGAAAAGATTTGGTTGTATTATATTGAGTTAATTAGCGTTTTCTGTTTTGCAATTAGATTAAAAGATCCTCATTATCTTACAATCATTATTTTTCTTAAAACGCTCTTCCAACATATCATTATTAGATGAAAAATATTTGGTTGTATTATGTTGAGTTAATTAGCATTTTTAGTTGCAATTCCTTTCGTTAATTATCACAGTTAGACTTACTCTAATAAACTCTTCCAAAATATCATTATGATGAATAAGGCATAACTGTGGTATTGTAGGTTTTAGTTGCTTGTTTACACTAAGTGGCATATCCATTCTTACTCTTACAAAGCTCTTCCAAAATATCATAATAATGAGTAAGAAATAGCTGTGGTGTCTTAGATTTTAATTGTATTGCTTTCATTTTTACGTTTATGTTCAATTGCATTGGATAATACAGCCAGGACTGTTTTACAAACTCTTCCAAAATATCATTCATCATGAACAAGATGGGCTGTAGAATTCCATAGACTAGTTGCATGTTAATTTAGTTAGAGAACTCCGGAGGTAGATTACATTTAGTTTAGAATGTTATGTTCCCAAAAACAATAAGAAAAACACATACAACGAAGTAAGGAAGAGGTCACTTAAGCACATATAGTGCACCACACTTCATCAGTTTACTAGCCCTAGTTGATAATTTATGTTAGCAATTTAGGACGCTAAATTGACTCTACACAAACTACTTGGAGGGGCTACCATCGAACCGAGATGGTCTTCCCTTGGTGTTACGGGAGAAGAAGGAGCATAATCCGCCACCTCCATCATGGAGGCAGAAGGAGTATCCTCTGAGACCTCCATCATGGGAGGCGGAGGAGTAGCTTCCTGAGATATAGGGACAAGAGAATATTTCTCCAAGTTCGAGGAATCTGAAGAAACAAGAAGAACCTAAGGGATGTGAGATCCACCCTCAATAGAAAAGACCTGGTGCATCGCAGATGGGTCTAGCTCAACCGATCCCACGACCAATGGTTTGTCAGGGATGGATTCATGATAGTGAATTTTCGGGGGAGCGGATCAAGCAAGGATGAATCTTGACTGATCATTGAATCAACTGGTGAAAGACTCAAAGAAATCTGTTTGTAACCAGTCTGAAGGCAAGATGTAGAAATAGTCAAGTTGTCCAAAAATCTCTTGGCTTCATCCATATATGGACAAAGGTGAATGGCATTGTGCCCTTCACACAACCTACAGGGATTGGCAAGCTTACCCTGCTTCTTAGGAGCTTTACCAGCACTAGCTGAAGATGTGCCCCCACTTTGACTCCTGGAAGCCAAAGGCAATGGTGAACGACTGTTGGACCATACTTCGAGCACCTTGAGAATGCTAGGGAAATCTCGAAGTAGATGGTTTCCCTGGCACAACATGCAAGGGAACTTAACTTTCCGCGAAGAATTGGAAGTTTCATCGAGAGGAGGTGTTTTATAAGCAATAGCTGCAGAATTAGCCTCCTGCTTATCTGACTTCTTCTCCTTAGTCTTCTTCTTCTTCTTCTTAGCCACCTGGGTATTAGAATCCAAAATTTCACCAGGCGAAGTAGAAGATGAGGATGAAGAAACAGGCGAAGAAGGGGAGAGGTCCGCCTTGGAATCAACATGGTATTGCTCAGGCGGAGGAGCTGATTGAACAGTAGTCGGGACATTTGGGACTACAGAGGTTGAAAACAACCAAACAGACAACCCAACAGTTAACCCAAGAAGGGAAAACGTTGCCATATAAGGAGCACCAACATTTCCAAAAGGAGGAAAAGGACTAGAATTCCCCTCAGAGGGGACTCCTTGATTAGAGAACTCTGGAAAAGTTGCCATCGGAAACAACCTTGAAATAAAACACGAAGGAAAAAAAATTCCAACCAGGAATATTTCGTGGGCAATTAATTTTTAAGACAATGAAACCAGACTTTGTTGTTTCATATTTTAAGAGTCGAGAAACTAGAAAAATGTGACTCTATCGCTTTTAGGTTGGACACGAGCTTGAAAGGACAAGAGCTCAATGATATTTTCAGTTAAAAGAGTTAGTAAAGATCAAAGTGACTGCTCTGGTAATCTAGGTAAATGGGTGTACCAGATATCCGTGAACTGCCATATACACCTTGGTAAAAACGAAAGATAAATCAACTAAGGACTTAACGTACGTGCAAGTAATCTCCCTGAATGCTATGTTCGGTGTATCACGACTAAGAGGCAGCAGACTCGGTTTCCTATGGATAAAGGATTTGCAACATAATGGGGTCTCCCTTTATATACGCGATGGTACGGGGAGCACAGGTCTGTACTAGCATTGTCTAAAGCCAAAAGGCGAACGAGAGCTACTAGGCTTAAAGACGTCGGAACACGTCTCTACCTTAGACTACTAAAAATGTTTCGTTAGGTTTCAATGCTACCTTAGGTTAATTAAGTAAATTTTAAAGTTGATCTTCAATTTACATTTTGATTTCAAGGCTCTATGGAATGTTGAATCTCATAAAACCTCTAGATGCAAACTACATGCCACAAAATATCATTTTGTTCAATGAAGAGCTATCTACGGGAGAGTTGAGAGCTTTCAAATGACAACAAAATGAAAACACAAAAACATCCACTATTGTTTCCAATCCAAGCTAATGAAACCAGAAAAATTTTCTCTAGAGTTATATAACACTAGTAATACGAAAGAGCTTTCAACTTTCACTATGCCAATCGAAATGAAAAAGATCTTTTTTTTTTGTATTTTTCAATATATTAGAGAAAATGCACTAAATGAATGAAAAACTAATGAAAACATCAATTTGAGAAATGACAAAGAGAGAGCTGAAACAAAACAAGTTCACTCAATTCAAACGCACACAATCAAGACTCAAACTGATGGCAAAGTGAAGAAGAATCTCGAAGGAGACTCAAACAAATCGTGTAATCTAGGCTTGGAGTAACACAAAGCGAAACTAAATGAAAGAGAGGAAAATCATTCAATTAAAGCAATGATCCAATAGAATCCACCAAGATGAATGCAAAGAAGCAAAAACAAAGTTGATCAGGAAAGAAAAGACCCAAAACTCCCATAGGAGGCTCAACACACTGAAGCACCTAGAAGCCTTAGGGCTAGAATGCAAAACTGATAGAAAAAGGCAAAAAACTAGAGGACAGGGGCTAAACACAGTAAAAAATGACTTCAAAGCACTCAAGCAATCAGAAAAAGTGAACCAGGGCCAAAAATCAAGCTAATAAAGTCCAAGAACAGGAAAACCCTAATACTAAGCACGGTTGGCACACTTGTTTGGCTGTAATCTGCACCAAACAGGGGTTGGCGCGGGGGCCTAAATAGCAACTAGCGTCAGTTGGTGTGACTGTCAAGAGTATACCCGCGCCAAGCCATTTTACCCTAGAAAAAGATGAAAAAAGGACAAACAGAGGCTGGATTTGGTCTTCTGGGGCTGAACAAGGGTTTAACACCAAGGAAGGTGAACCAGACAAGCATACTAATCAATCAAAAGCCAAAAAATAACCCAAAGGAGGAAGGAATAACTCCCACTGACCCCCAACGGAGTCACCAAATTGTTGACTAGGTAAATCCCCTCTGCAGACAGAGGCAATCCCTCTAGCCCTAAGGTGGGTATAGCAACTACGGGAACATACTAACATCTACCTTCCTAGATTGTAAATGCAATTCAGATCAAGGAAGATGACCTACCTCGTTCTGATGCTATGTTGTCGTCTTCCGTCGAAGCTTCTTGATCTGTATCTCTTCTCAAGCTCGACACACGCTGCTACCAACGTTCGATTACCTGTACAGATAGTCAAGACAACACGACAAGCGTAAAACCATGACAAACATAAAACAATTACAACCTATCTAACTGATCAAGGAATGCTAGAAATATCATTATAATTGTAAACAAGAATGGAAGATAAACATCAGATGCATTTTATTATGATAAAGATAAGGGGAGTTTACAACCAAGCCTTGATGTTGTGGCTCTCCTTCGGCATGTATGTATCCAAGCACGTTTGCCACACCCTCATGAAAAAAGGTCCAAGATCTCACTATGTTCTCAACACACACAAACAATCACACTTTTCACTATTCTCCCGAAGCTATGATTGCTTCTTCTCTATGCTAACTTTTTCAGCTATCTCTTCAACTAGAATATGTTCAACTAGCACATCAATGGAAGATGGCTATATTTATAGAGGAGAGGAGGAGGTTGGGATCCCTAAAATAGTGGAAGGGAGGCCTTATCCCTTGGGAGGTTTCTCCATAAGGTGGAAACAAGAGACCAAAGGAGGAAGGCTATGGTTATTCAGTCGAACCACTCCCTATGACTCATCCACGAAGTTGTTGTGAATGAAACTTTGCCTCTTTTTAAAAAAAAATTTCCATAAACAGATTGGCGCGGGTGCTTAACTAGGATAGAGTGCCAACTGGCGCAGGATCAATGTTAATTTTCTTCATTGGTGCGAGGGCATAACGGGCTACCAGCGCCAAGGAAAAAACAGGTGTTTTTAGTGATCTGCTCAGGAAATGGTCAACAGAGGGAATTTTGTCCTCATGGAAAGGGATGCATTGATGGTATTAGCAAGGCATGACACTGATTATTGATCACAGAAAAGACCCTCCAATGTGTGAGATGGGGATTGCAGGGACAGTGACAAATTACTGTGTAACACCTTGCATGTGAAACTTCTCCAGTATCTCCTGGGCATACTTGCCTTGAGACACAAATAGTTCACCTTCCCGTTGCCATATTTTGAATCCAAGGAAATAATGAAGGAGGCCCAAATCCTTTATCTCAAACTCCTTTGCAAGATCTGCCTTGCATGATTATATCAACTGGTCATCACCCATTAGTATTAAATCATAAACATAAAGAACAATGATTAAAAGCTTACCCTCCACCACAATTTGGTACAGGTTTGCATTCGCCTCACTCTTGGTGAAGCCAAGTCTAGTGAAATAGCTGTCGATCCATGTGTACCAAGCACGTGGTGCTTGCTTCAGCCCATACAATGCTCTTTTGAGCTTGCACACATGCGACTCGCTGTTGAAGATATCAAATCCTTCAGGCTCAATGTACACCTCTTCCTCAATGATCCCATTAAGGAACACAGTCTTCACATCCATCTGATGAATGTGCCAACCCATCTACACTGAGAGAGCAAGGATGGTCCTTATGGAAGAATATTGTGCGACAGGTGCAAAGGTTTCTTCATAATCAATCCCCTCGATCTGTGAGAAGCCCTGGGCAACAAATATTGCCTTATACTTCTCAACGCTCCCATCAACAACTTGATTTACCTTGTAGATCCATCTTTATCCTACAACTAATTTTCCCACCGCCTTGGAAAAATATCCCAAGCACTGTTTTTGACAATGGAGTCATACTCCTCCACCATAGAATCTACCCATGTGGGCTCTTGCACTGCTTCTTCAAAAGAAGATGGCTCTGTCACGATACACTTGCTCATTAGAGCCATGTATCCGGTAAATCGGTCAAGTGTCTGTCTCTGTCTGCACTGTGATGTAGGGACTCCTACATTTTGTGTTGCATCAAGCTTCATTCTCTCAGCTTCTGTGGTATGCTTTCTGCCTTGTCTGATGTTTGGTTCTGCATGAGTGGACTCCTCCACTCCATGAATCTCCTCCTGTGGCTGATCCACATCTAGAGGCTCATCTTTGGGAACAAGAAGTTCCTCCTCTTCATGCAAGTGTAGTTCCCTATCAAGTGAAAACTTCATGGCTTTCACCTCATTGAATTTTATATCCCGTCACACCACAGTCATCTGACTATCTAGCAAATACACATGATAATTATGGGGTGTTTTTGTGTACCCCACAAATATTCCAACTTCTGCAGTCAGATCCAGCTTCTTCCTGGCATCCTTTGTCACATGAATGTAAACAGATGAGCCAAAAATCTTCAAATGAAAAATATCAATCTTCTTACCAGTAAAAGCTTCTTCAGGTGTACTCATGCCAAGTACTCTATGAGGACAACTATTTTGCACATAAACCGCAATGTTGCATGCTTCCGCCCACAAGTGCATCGGTAGGCCCTGGTCATGTAGCATCACTCGTGCAACACCCATGATTATTCTGTTCTTCCTCTTAGCGACCCCATTCTGTTGTGGGTTATGAGGCGCTATGAGTTCTCTTCAAATTCCTTCTTTGCTACAGAATTATTTGAATTCGCCTGAGATGTATTCACCACCATTATCGCTCCGTAGAGCTTTCACTTGCTTCCCCGAATCCTTCTCCACCAATGCTTTAAACTCATAGAACTTTGAGAATGTTTCACTCTTCTACTGCATGAAGAAGATCTAGCATCTAAGAGAATAGTCATCAACAAATATAACATAATACTTGTTTTTTGCTGCTGAAGCAACCGAGAAAGGTCCACACACGTTTGTGTGAATTCTCTCCAGGATCACCGAAGCACGTTTCTCCTTCTCATGAAAGGTGGTCTTCACAAAATTACCCATGGTAAATTTTTTGCGCTGGTCTAACTGCGCAAGAGTACCCTTGGGAAGTCCAGTAGAAATCTGTTGCAAAATATTCAAAGTGCCATGGTGAAGATGGCCCAATCTCCTGTGCCATAATTTGCCCTCATCCTGGCTCACCACTTCTTCTGCTTTGCCCACCATTGCAGTGCAGCCATCTACCTCTAGCTTGTAGATATTCTTAACTTGAATCCCTATCCTCTTGGTTTGACCCATTTTTTTATGTCGCAGGAAAGCTTTTCCATCACTAAAAAAAACGTCATAACCTTTGTCTTCCAACATTGCGATTGAGACCAAGTTCTTCTTCAGACCTAGAACATGCATAGAATATTTCAACAAGAATGGATTAACGGATTATCTCTCAAGGGTAATGGTCCCAATGCTGGTCACACTGTATCGACCATCGTCACCCATCTCTATATGCATTTGAAGGTCCTTCTCCTCCAAGTCACAAAACAACTCCTTGTCTCCCGTCATATGGAAAGACGCACCACTATCAAGATACCACAACAATCACATATAGCTTGAAACCAAGCATGTGATCAAAGAGAAATCAAGTTCAAATTGCCAGGCTAATTCCTCTCTAGTTGTAGCTCCAACAACCTTCTTGTTCTTCTTCTTCTCTGGGAAGTTAGTGGCCAAATGCCCATGTTCGTGACAGTGAAAAACTTCACCTTGGACAAATCCTGCTTCTTGCCTTTTTCTTCGGATTTTGAAGGAAATTTATTCCCCTTTCCTTTCCTTTCTTTGGCAGCCAAAGCAAAATTCTCTTCATCTTCATTCTTCGATGAAGAGCCATCCCTGGTACCTCGCCTTATCTCCTCCTGTACAAGATCCGACCAAAGTCGCTCCCATCCCGATATTTTCTCTTGTCCATTGACAGAGTCTTTGTAGCTATGCAAACTCTTTGGAAGCCTAAGGAGAGCCAAGCTCACCAATTATTCATCATCAACAGTAATCCCCACACTTCCCAGTTCATCCCTATAGTGGACAAACTTCGTGAGATATTTTGGAATACTGTTGCCCTTCTCCATTTTTATTTTTCTGAGCTTATCTTTCAGCGCCAACTTCCTCTGGTCACTGCTGCTTTGGAAAAAATCTGTCAAAGCCTTCCACATTAAGAATGGAGTGGATTTCCCATGAAGGATGGACACAATATGGTCCTCCACACCTTCCAACAGAATTCTTCTTGTCTTTGCTATCTTCTTTTGCCATGAGTCAAGTAATGCAACATCGCTAGATCCCAGCTTAGGAACATCGCTATTGATGAACTCCTTCAGTACATTATCCTCCAGCTTGTAATTTGAGCTCCCATCAAGAGCATACTCCAATCAAAACCCATTGAAATACATTTCAATGTATACTCAACTGTCGCACCAAGAATTTTCTGCAGTAAATTCAAATTGTCCACCAGCACAAACTCAACAATTCTTCACAATTGCAATATTCAAGAATTAACATTGCTCTGATACTATGTAGAAATTATATACAAGATGCATGTATATATCCAGATTCTTCTAATCTAACAATATTTATCTTCTTTCTAAATACATAATCCTTCCACTGTTAATCTTTTGTGGAAATTAAAATCAATTGCAAACACATGAAGCAAATAAAAACAATCGCACATAACACGGTTGTTTAACGGGAAAGCCTGAAGCTGAAAACCCAAACTATCATATATTATGTATCATGGAGATCATGTAACAATATCATACAAAGCTTAGTACATCAAGCTCTCAGTACAATCAATCATCGCACACTAATCAGAAGAAATCTGCAAATCCATGCACCGATTTCTTGCCACCTAGTAGCCTGCCTCCATTGCGCAATCCATAATGAAGAATAGCTCTGAATGAATTCGAATTACCCTTGCCTTGACTGCGCAATCCTCGTTGGAAACTCCAATGTGTGTGTGGTGCAATAAATGTATCACTATAGTCACAACAGATAGTCCATCTTGCCCTTTCACCTATCTCTCCACTGGGTCTCCACTGGAACTTCCATGCACTGTAGTTAACTGTTGTATTGTTCAGTTGATTAATGAGTTATTATTTGTGAATTAATTAACTAATTAATTCACTCCACTCTCACTAGTGTATCATTCAGTTAGACTAGATACAACTAGCTCAACTGGGTTTAACTCCATTAACTGAGTTAAACTGACAAACAACTCCATGAACCACTTTTCCAACTCTGTCATAACTTTGCCACTTCAGTTCTAACTGAGTCCTCCATGCATGAACCACCAGTAAACCCTAGGAATTGTGTAATTCCTTCAGCCCACTGATTTTCCAAATCTGTGCACTGAAATTAAGTGCTTGAAGAGAATAAGTTGTTGTTTATTGTCAGATAATTATTAAGAGCTAATAATAATAGACACTTATATTTTTAGATCGACGATCTATAAATATACTTCGCCCAATATTCTAAAAATATAATTTCATCTATTTTTCTAACTTGACCAACCATCCACAAATAGCATCCTGCAACTTCTGAAATATGATCACCATGTCTAAAAATAGACTTGCGTCAAAAATAGCCTGCGGGCTCACTTAGTGAAGGCGACTCATTTTCACTAAGCTCATCAACTTGTTGAATCTCAAAAGTATCCACAAGTTTTACCATCTCTATCGAAGATAGGCATACATTATACCAATATGAAGTAAGGGACATGAGAACCTTCATCACTCCACATTTGGATCCCCCAGCCCATCCTATTGCATATATAAAAATTACACCTTTGATGATCCCTCCCCAATAGAGGCATTCATATGATTCCCATACTTGACTATTGGCTCTCTAACGACCCTAGTATATATGTTATATTTAATACATAATATATGTACTCCAAATCACTAGAGGGATCACCACATTAAGGGAAGCTTAAAAAATAGAAATGCAAAGGGCAAGCATGTGATGGCAACTTTCCCCCTTTTCACCTTGAAAACAAGGAATCTGCAATAAGGTTGGCTTCACCTCCACATAGGAAATCAAACTCATTTAATTTCAATACATCAATGCCACTTATTATCTCTCAAACCATCAGACTCAATTTTTCCAATATAAAGTTTTTACTTTCATCAAATCACCCATTTCTATTAATCAACACCAATGTTAACAACACTCCTCTTGACCAATGAGAGTAAGATGAACGAGCCACCTATTGTGTAATGTGATAACAATAAATTTTCATTAAGGTTAGCTTCACCTATAAATATAAGATCAACCTCGACCCATTTTGATAAATCAATGCCACCTCCCCACTCTTATACCACCACCTTAAATTTTTCCAATATAGAGTTTTGACTTCCATCATATCATCCATTTTAATCAATTAGCACCATTTCCAATGAAACTCGTCTAAATTGATGTAAGTAATATGAATGAACCACATCATATGTAATGCCAATTCCTACTTGGAGGTATGGGAAAATGACATATGAATTGAAACTAAAGACATATACCATAGTCTCTCCATCACATTAGTTGGGAAGAGAATCTTCCTAGATATCAACATAATGAGTAGCTAGCTTGGCTATGATGTTCTACTCAACCATGAATACGTATATGTTATGTGAGTCATGGTCTCCACCATTTTTAGTGTGATGCACTTCCTACATGATGGTCATATCATCACTATTAACCAGTGTGAGGAAGATTCAAATCACCCCGAGTCCCCTTCAATTACATTATTGATCTTGCTCCAGTCCCACAATGAGGCTTGATGACATCTATGTCAAAAAGGTCTCTACCTTTATGATCATTCCTCCTATCTTCATTGAAAATTTCTCCACTGATGAATCCATCTTGGAGGAATTTATTGAAATTTAACTCCCATGGGATGATATGCACCATCTTTCCTATTGTCTTCCACATCAAATTTGTGACATGTGACAAATTTGCAATGGAGAGATAGGGTTTTATTCATCGCAATAAGGATTGTTTTCAAAATTCCATTCCAAATTTAGGCATATTTAAAAAAGGGAACTTTTCCAACTTGCTAAAAATATTTAAACTAATATTTTGATTAAACACGACATAGAAAAAAGTATTAAAATAAGACTTGACTATGATCCACTAAAGTCATGACATAGAAAACTCACAAAGTTACCAACTTAATGATAACTCTTTATAATTCTATTTTTTTAGAGGTCACATTTAGTAGTTATTTTCACCTTTGTTTCAAGAAATAATGAGATTTGCAGTACCATTTTTCTTTTTGGAGTTAAAATTACAAAATTTTATAACAATCATTTATAAATTTGCAAACAAAAACCTTAAATTTAATCCCTAAAAGAAAAAAATGGTGCTACCAACATCACCTCTCCTCTCGCACCCTTCAATTTTTTTGTTTTTTGTTTTTTCTACTAAGGTTAAAACACAACTTGGTTAAAATTGTTGTCTCGACAAGTGATATAGTTTTAAAGAAAGAATATTATCAAAATCTAAAACTAAAATTGGTGCTAGCAATAACACCCCCACTTCTTTGGGTTTAACATCAAAATTTGTTTGAAACCATGACCTTAATAACTGGTATTATTGTGAACCAAACCCATTACATCAACCTTTAAATCAAAATGTTGTGTTTCAAGTAACACCATTTTTCTCCTTCTTTTGGATTTAAATTGCAACATTTTTTTTAACGGTAACTGGTGAATCAGTGACTTTGGAGGACTATTCTAGGCAAGACCCATGATCGAATTACAATCACTGCCACTATTCACATAAATATCATTATATTCAAATTTTCTCGCCTCTTTGGGCTTATAAGGATTACTCGTCAGAATTTTCAACTTGTTCAATTTTTTTTCACACAAGCTAACATGTCTCCCGAGAATAAAATCTGGATGAAGGGAGAATTAAACCTACTAGTTACCACTCCAACTATTGTCTTTTGACTTAAATTGTAACATTTTTTATAAAAAATAGAAAATAAATATTTTAATTGAGAAAACATAATGATACTAGGAAAAAAACAAAAAACAAAAAGGAATATGTATGTGTGTGTGAAAACGTTTTAAAATATTACAGAAAATAAATTTATTTTTTTCCAAAATATTTAAATAAGAAATTAAATAAAAAACAATAAAACAACAAGGGAAAATTTGAAGGATGGAAATTTATCTTAAAGTTTATAAACTTTTGTGAAACTTATTAGTCTTAACATGAAAACTATAAAATGATTTAAAATATTTTTGTAACGTATTTAAATTTATAATGATTTTATATAGTTTGGCGATTTTTAAGGTGAAATGATTTAATAGTCTAAAATTTAGGCCAATGATGTAGAAAAATGGAAATTTTATTGGAAAAATGATGTAAAATTAACCGACGTGGGAATAATAGTCCCTAAAAGTTTCCATAAACAACAGAAAATAATTGAAAACAAAATATAGTTATTATTATTCTTTAAATAAACGTAATAAAAAAAAACCTTAAAAACTTAAAATTAGGACAAAAACTGAGCTAACTTCTATAGGCTAGGCCGTGTCGTGGACTCCATGATACAAGAGGGAGTGAGAATGAGGGTGAGGGAGCGATTGGGATGGATTTCCATGTGGGGAGGAGGTCATATTTGGTGGGTGTGTAGCTTGGGAAGGGGACCCTGTTTCGTTTTTATTTTTTAATATATGTTTTTAAATTAAGACATTCAAATTTTGTTATTTTATTATTTCAATTTCAATAAATAGATGTTTAAATTTTGTTTTGTTTCATTATTAATTTATTTTTTGAATGCATTTTTTTTTGTAATCTTGGTAGGACCTTTGTATTCATTATCTTTCAAAATGCAAGCTACAACCATAATCTAAATGGTTAGGTGGCCTCAACCTGCCCAAAGGGAAACTAGATCTGTTGGCCACCTAATTGCATGATAAGCCATCCAAAAAAAATATATTATAAGTCTGTCAAGCCAAGTTAAATAAGTCTGAGTGTCCTTGTACTTCCTATAGTCTAGATAACTATAAACATGATGTAAATTTTGTAGTTGAATAAAATAAAAGTCAAAACAAGGAGTAAAACATCAAACTACTCATCATCAACTGAGTCAACGGAAGCAGAGTCCTTCGCACTTGAGCAAGGAAGCTTTGTTTGCAGGATGCATGAGATATGTTTCTCTATGCGACTAAGGCTACCATTCTGCATTTGGATTTGAAATTGAATCTGCTGGATATCCTTACTGTAATCCGAGAACCTTTGGGAGGATGAAGGCAAGCTAGAAGGGATATGCTCCAACGCTTTAGCTAGGAGGTTCTTCATCATCCAATATAATTGGACATTTTTTTTTATACTGAGAAGATCATCCACGAGAGTGTCTGGGGTCAGGAACCTATCCATTAAACCAACTTACTGATTAAGGTAAAATTCCCACTCGACGATGAGCTAACATACCTGAGCAGAGTTTCCCTCATGATAAGTAGTGACAAATTATTTGATTATGCAGGAGGTTGATTTTAAACTGCGGGCTTTACCAACTTGAACCTTGGGTTGACGATACTCAAGATAATCCTTTGGCTTCTTACCCTAACCACGGGAACCCTGGGTGGGGTTTCCCGTCCCAGAGGCAACATGGACCATGGATCGAGAGGGATTGAGAGTACTAAAAACAAATGACTCGAACCCCGATAGAATACCTGAGGAGAGCCTATTCCTGAGGGAAACATGATTCAAAGGATCACACCAAACTAGGGGACCTACTAAATGATCAACATATGAGGGCCACATCCTATTAATAAACCTTTGATTTCCCCTGTTGTAGACGAAAAAATGGAAATGAAAACAATCCCAAAGCCTAGAGGCATCAGTCCATCCCTGCCATGAATTAATGATGACAGAGGTTTTAAATGAGCCACACATATAACATAACCCTGAGGGCTCAGAGCCATAACCAAAAAAATTTAGGGGAGAACCAAAACCCTTGCACCATAGACAGGAATATAAAGAAGACGTGGAACGAAAAATTGGCCCCG
This sequence comes from Pinus albicaulis, assembly GCA_034641835.2. Taxonomy (NCBI): domain Eukaryota; kingdom Viridiplantae; phylum Streptophyta; class Pinopsida; order Pinales; family Pinaceae; genus Pinus; species Pinus albicaulis. The sequence continues at coordinate 306,753,918 of CM076570.1, read as the reverse complement.
CACAAATAGGAACCATGCAAGAAAACAAAATTCCATAGTAGACAGATGCATGAGTACACAAAATAGAAGATCCCTCATACAATTATTCAATTTCCATGTAAGAATCCCGATGGTGCTTCCTCCAAACTATTATCTTTAAATTGGTACTGATGAGCTGCTCCACCAAAAAACTCAGAGTAACTATTTATAAACAAATTTTGGCTGAGGATTAGCCTCTTCAGCATGAGAGGGTTCTCTGAAATTAACTTATGATTTTCTCAATTAAAATTAAACTAGATGGCTAACCCTGTGATATGTACTTTAATGAATTTGCTTTCAGGTGAAAAATATGTAGGGTTCACTACCATTGGGCTTATGGAGTCAGTGTGAGGGAATTTAATGACAATGGATCTCCTTGTGGAAGCTGAGGCTTTAATTTTTTCAATGAAAGGACAATACACACACAAGAATATTCAATAGCTTAATGTTAAAAGGAAGTCAGAGCATGAAGGCATGAATTATGAGTAATTCAACATCAAGATATTGGAAAAAAATATTAAGAAACATAAGACATAAGCTCATTGAAACACTCAAAGAATCTTAGATGAAGTAGAAAACACAGTCACTATATATTACTGAACATAAAAAATTTACAATAGTGGTAGTGTCAAATAACATTCTCCAACCCCTTCTCATTCGAAGTTTGTTGTGAAATGAACTCCAAAAATAGAGGAAAAGAGATATCAACGCCTTAGAAATAAGCCACTTTGAGGGGGAAACCACCAATACATTACATGAATGAACAATTCTTGGATGATACAAATAAAAAAAACCTCCTTTCTATATATAGGAGTCCATGGGGCCACAATGTAATCCTAGTGGGGCCACAAAGTAATCCTAACCGACCTAACAATAATAATGTAAGGGCACAATAATAAAAATATGGGGGTTACAGGGGTACAAATATAACAATAAGGGGGGCTACACTAACATAATAAGGGACTACACTATTAATATATGGACTTAACATGCCCCTCTCCTTCAAACAAGTGTTGTCCTCAATGCTTGATTATTTCTTGATGCTTGTATATAAAATTCTCATCCTCCCACGTGGAATATTCTACAGGAAAGTTCTTCCACTTGCTGAGATACTCTGAAATTGATCGTACTTGTTGAGTTCTTGTTTCTGTGACTGCTTCATAACTTCTTTCGATGTGATGTTGATCTTCCTGTTGTTTCATTAGATTTTGCACCAAAGTTAGGTTATCCTTTGAGAGTTGGAGAACTTGTTGTTGATGCTCGATGTGATCTTCCACTAATTTATCATCCATATTAGCTATTATTTGATCCTTCAAACCATCCAACTTAGCCTCCATTTCTGCTTTTAAACCATCTATGTCATCTTTGGTTGCTCTTCGTAAGATCGAAATTTGTTGCACTTGGTACTGTAATTTTGATATCTCATACTACAATTCTTCCTCTTCATGCACCATAGTATAAATTTTTGAGGGCTTAATGGGTATGGAATTATTTTTTGGAGGCATTATAGAACCCAATACTGATAAAAATTCTAAAATATGCCCTTGGAATCACTTCAAAATATTTTTTCAAACAAACGTTATGCAATTTTAAAAACCAAATACACACCTTTTTCTTGCTTTTGAGGAGCTTAATATTGAAACTGAATTATCTCTGTGATTTCAGATCTTCAATATATGAAATTTGGCCCTGCAGTAGCCCTCTAAATCCTATTTCGAATACCACAAGTCTGACCTAATTTGGATTCTTCAAGACAAAGTTATGTCCAATCTCCCACAATGACCTAATTATGGACTAGTTTAGTAGAGTGAACTTGTACGACTTGCCACGTGTCACTTTTTTCTCCTTTGGATCTAAAATTTATAGACAGGAAACTATAGTCTATGTACTTCTAGTCACTTTTTACAGAATTCCAATTCGATGCTCAGAGAGAGAGTTATGAAGCGTTTCCCACGATCACCTCTTTGAGATGAAATTCGAGAGCCTGAAAAAGACCTAAATTCCACAGATCATATCTTCAAAAATATTGCGAACCAAGCTCAAAAATTTTACGAAGATGTTCCTCAGGATTTTGGCTTCACGCTATAATATTTTTAGCTTCTGAAACTTCGTAGAAAACAAGTTATAGAAAAAATTCCGCGATGACCTTTTTAAGTGAAATTCAGAACCTGCAAAAATACCTAATTTCCACAGATCATATCTCCGAAAATATTGCGAACCAAGCTCTGAAATTTTGCGATGATGTTCCTTAGGATTTCAGCTTCGCACCCTAAAAATTTCAGCTTCTGAACCTTTGTATAAAAAAAATTATAGCGAAAATTCCACGATGACGTGTTTGGAGCAGCGAAACCCTAGAATCCAAAGCTCTGATACCAAATGTTGTGAAACCAACACCAAAAATAGAAGAAAAGAGATATCAACGCCTTATAAATAAGCCACTTCGAGGGGGAAACCTCCAATACATTACATGAATGAAAAATTCTTGGATGATACAAATAAAAAAACCTCCTTTCTATATATAGGAGTCCATGGGGCCACAATGTAATCCTAGCTGACCTAACAATAATGTAAGGGCACAATAATAACAATATAGGGGTTACAGGGGTACAAAGATAAAAATAAGGGGGGCTACACTAACACAATAAGGGACTACACTATTAATATAGGGACTTAACAAAGTTCTACCTATTAATAGGCTTTTTTTCATTACATTGGATCTGACCACCTTGCTAGATCATCGAACCATCATCTTTGACACCTATCTTAACCATAAACTATATTATTGGTACTGAAAAAGACACCTAATAAATTTAGACTTACAAGCCTATTAGGACTCTACCTTTCATTTATTACATTCACTTATCTATAGCGTTGGATAATTATATCGATGATGACCAAGTGCTTGAGTGGCACTAACCATAACCTAGACATAAATATACCCACCAGATTTAGGAACTGATCACTGTGCTTTTAAGGAGAAGATAACCTTAACATTTGATAACTGTCTTTATGCTGAGTTGGAAAAGAGACATCTTTGTCGAGGAGTAAATCCCTGCTAGAGTGTCCCACTGCCACCTTTTAATGCCTCCACGTGGTTTTCTCCCCTTCAACACACTTTCAAAACACCAAAATACAACTAAAACACCTCGCTGCAAAAACATAGTGAAATAGGCAGTTTCATAGCGTAGTTTGGTTTAAAATCCATTTAAGCCATCTAAGTCAACTTTTAGCCTCTCTTTCTGATTGGGGTATGTTTGTTAGATAATATAAGCTAAATAAAACTCTTATCCTCCTTTGATTTCCAACCAAATGAGATTTTTTTCAAAAAGTATTCTACAGGGATTTCGTAGCGAAATTTGGCCTTTAAGCCCGGGCTTCGCTACGAAATTGCCTAATTTGCAGAAAAACACATAATTTTCATTTTTCTTCACAATTTCAACTTCCAATCTGAAAATAATGTTTGTTGAATTTGCAAAATTTGTCAAAAATGTTTAGGCCAACTCTTCAAACTTTGGGCACTCCATCCTTAGTAGTAGAAGGCTCCATCTCCTCAGTCTCATTTATTAGTTTGATTTTCAACCCTCTTTTCTTAAATTCTTCCTGAATCATCTCCATTTGATCCTCTAGTTCTTTATCCTGTCCCTTGAGCTTCTTCCTTTCAAACTGTAACCACAAGTTTCTCTTTCTGGTGTTTTTCATTACTATCCTTAAAGGAAGTGTTCTTTTGAGCAAATTTTTGGAATTTTTCAGTGATTTATTATATTGGTTCAGCTGATCATTCACTTTTTCTTCAAAATATGCCATCAAATTTATGTCTACCTTGGCCTCCTGTAGTTCTAATTTGACTTCAATGACCTCTTCTCTAGCCTCTCTTAACTGTTCCTGCAATACTTGTACTTTAGTCTTTTCCACCATCTTCTCCTTTCCTTTCCTTTGCACAAAAACCTCTTCTGTTGTTGGAGACAAGTCTATGATGTCTTCTGTGATTGGCTTCTTGCCTTTTTCAACATTTTCTGTCCTCTTGTTTTCCATGACACCCTTTGAAATCTATTGCCTAGTAAGTTGTTTCCTTGGCTGGAATATGAAACTTGCATCTTCTCCTGTAAAATCTAACTTTTTAACAATCTTACATTTCTGTTTCTTCCTCTTTTCATATTCAATGTCTTCAGCTCTAACAATTGGAGTCTCTTAAATATCTATTTCTTGGAGGATGTCTTCAAGATTTCCCTTTCCAATGGTTTGTCTTCTAGTTATCCTCCTGCTACCATGCTTGCTAATCTTTTGTTTGTTGCTTGTAAGGGATGACTATGCGATATCTTCCTCTAGTATAGGTTCTGTTTCAACATCCATTAGCTAAAAGACAGGATATTCCTCTTCTTCATTTACACCTTCTGTCATAGCTGGAGATGAAGTAGTTTTTGGCTTTTAAGTCTTCTTAGGTGTCATTGAATCAAATTCATACCCACTGAGGAAAAGGAAATATGCCCAATCTTTGTTTAAAATTTTCAATTCTTCTAGCACTAAGAGTTTAATTAAACCATGGTGAAAAAATGATGTCTCACTCCCTTCAGCCCTGGCTTGAACCTTATCAGACATCTTCCCTAAGATCCTAAACAAAAGGAAAGGAAGATCAAGGGGCTGCTTACCAGTGAAATGCAAAAAAAGACTGAAATAGTACAGGTAAAACATATGAAACCTCCCCTCACAGGTAAAGTATTTCTGGATCACAAACAAAAATTTAGAATAATTTTCCTTCATAAAACTCCTTGGAATGCCAGATGCCATGTCAGATCCAATGTTTTATGGTTTGAAAAATTCCTCACAGCTTTGCATTCTGAATCCAGTAGCTTTGAACCACTCTTCACCTTCTCTTGGTATCTCTGTAGCCTGAGAAATGGTATCAGGTGATACTATGAAATTTAAAACCCCCACCTTCGAGGCTGTGCCAATAAAGTTCACTACAAAATCCTTTGATATCTGGGCATTAAATCCAAGATTTTTATAGAATTGCAGACATTTGACATTTCTGAATGCATCCATGAAACTAGGGTCTTCATTTAATAACTTGAGGTCCGTGGGCTCGTATCATACACAAGAGCCTCCCTTGTTCACTTTATTCTTCATTTCCATTCTGCTTTATAACCACGCTATCTCCCTAAATGTGACACCTGCAGATAAAAACACTAGAAAACAAGATGCTTGCAGTGGGATTCAACTCTTTAAATATGATACTAGACTGCTACATGCAAGGTTCAGACAACATATGACAGAGAGATGCTTTGAGATGAATTGAAAAATTGTAATTTGAAAGTCGGGATAATGATGCTAAATTTGGGAATAAAAGGTAATGATGAGGGTAATTACGATCTTGCATTCTTGGTTGATCATGATAACTAATTGGGTGACCTCAACTTTACCCCTGACCATAAGAATTTTGATAGCTCACCATGCTTTGTTTTTCTACAAAAAAACATGATTCCATAGCGAAGACAGTTATAAACCTGGTAGATTTGCTATGGAATTGTCAGGGGATTTCGTAGCTAAATCTTCCATTCTTCAGTTATATTCGCTACCAAATGGTGAAAAAACAGACATGTGGAATTTGTTTGATTTGAGACGATGCATGTGAAAACTAAGTGGAATTGGGTGGATTTGACTGACATGCAATGACTAATGGAGGGTTTTAGACATAGGGTAAGGTTTATTTCATAGACTTTTCGTCAAATTCATGAACCAATATATTAAGACAAAGTGAATCCTAGGTGAGTGAGGTGAGTGACCCTATCTATGAAATTTTGAAATTTTATGTGTGATAACAATGGCTCCACTAGGGATGGTGTTCCCCTGTGATACAAAAAATAACTTGTAGTTCTAGTGCCTTATTTTAAGGAAAACAAAGATTTCTGAAATTGATGAAGAATCCTTCAAACTCTTATGGCCTTCTCCTTGGGCTCAAGCTTGATGATGAACTCTTATTTATTAGCAAAACATCATAATAGAAAATGAAATATATACAATGGAGTGAAATTTCAGGAAAATGAATTAGGAGGAATAATGTTTTAGAAACTTGCCATTGACAGGTCCTCCTCCACACAATTGTCCATCCATCTCCTGAAGCGAAAAAGTGTAGTTTCCATGATATGCAGCTATCACAAATGGCCCCTTCCATATGTTCTCAAACTTTCCACGCTTCCCCTTTTCTTCAATTTTGGCTTCCCATTTCAGAACTACATCTTGGATCTGGTAACTTTCCTCTTTAAATTTTCTGTCAAAGTGTTAGGTCCCTATATTGCTAGTATAGTCGCTTATTGTTGTTAGTGTAACCCCATTATTTTTATTATTGTACCCTTGTAACCCCCATATTTTTATTATTGTGCCCTTAAATTATTATTGTTAGGTTAGCTAGGTTTACATTGTGGCCCCACTAGGATTACATTGTGGCCCCAGGGACTCCTATATATAGAAAGGAGGTTTTGTGATTTGAATCATCCAAAAATTGTTCATTCATGTAATGTATTGGAGGTTTCCCCCTCGAAGTGGCTTATTTCTAAGGCGTTGATACCACTTTTCTTCTCTTTTTGGAGATGGTTTCACAACATTTGGTATCAGAGCTTTGAGATTCTAGGGTTTCGCTGCTCCAAACAGGTCATCGTGGAATGTTCGCTATAAATTTTTTTCTACGAAGGTTCAGAATATGAAATTTTTAGAGTGAAAAGCCAAAGTCTTAAGAACTTCATCGCAAAATTTCAAAGCTTGGTTCGCAATATTTTCAGAGATATGATCTATACAAGTAAGGTCATTTTGCAGGCTCTTGAATTTAACCTAAACAAGTCATCGTGGTATTTTCATAATAAAATTTTTTCTACGAAGGTTCAGAAGCTGAAATTTTTAGAGTGCGAAGCCACAATCCTGAGGAACATCGTCACAAAATTTCAGATATTGGTTCGTAATATTTTCGAAGATAAGATCTGTGGAAGTTAGGGCTTTTTGAGGCTTCTGAATTTCATCTCAAATAGGTGATCGTCAGAAAATATTCATAGCTCTCTCTCTGAGCATCAGATTGGAATTCCGTAAAAAGTGGCCACAAGTACACGAACTCTAGTTTGTGGTCTATCAATTTTAGAGCCGAAGGAGGAATCAATGACACATGGAAATCCGTACAAGTTAGCTCTACTGAACCAGTCCATAATTAGGTCATTGTGGGAGATTTGAAATAACTTTACCTTGAAGAATCCAAATCAAGTCAGACTTGTGGCTTTTGAAAGAATATTTAGAGGACTACTACAGGGCTAGATTTTAGATATTTAGGATCCACAATTATAGAGATAATTCAATTTCAATATCGAGCTCCTCAAAATAAAGTAAAAGGTGTGTATTTTTTTTTTCCGAATTGCATAAGTCTTGTTTGAAAAATCAAGTTGAATTGATTCCAAGGGCATATTGTAGAATAGATATCATTATTGGATTCTAAAATGGCCCATAAAAATAATTCAACACCCATTAAGCCTTTAGAAAGCTCTACTATGACTCATGAAGACGAAGAATGGCAACATGACATATCAAAATTGCAAGAGCAAGTGCAACAAATTTCGCTCTCGCAAAGAGCAACAAAAAATGACATGGAAGTTTTGAAGAAAGGCATGGAAACTAAGATGGATGATTTGAAGAAAGGCATGGAAGCTACAATGGATGGTTTGAAGAATGGAATGGAAGAAAAAATGGAAGGTTTGAAGGAAGACATGGAAGGTTTGAAGGAAGGTTTGTCAAAGTTGATACAAGAAATGATTCCTAATGGTGAAAAGATAGTAGAGGAAACTCATGATGAGAACAAATAAATGTTAATCGTGATTTCATAAACTCTAATGTTGGCGGGAAGAACCACCATATTCCAAAAATGGATATGAGGAAGTTTGATGGAAAGGATCCTGTAACATGGATACTACAGACGGGGCAATATTTTGATCTCCATAATGTGCAAAACACACAAAAGGTATGTATTGCAACTTTACATTTAGAAAAAAATACATTTGTATGGTATCGATGGCTTTTCTCACGTAAAAAAATTATCACTTGGTCAATTTTTACGGAGGAAATGATAGCACATTATGAGGATACAAAGAGCAACACCTTCTTTAGCCAATTGATAAATCTCAAACAAAAGGATTTAGTGGGGGAGCACATTGAGGACTTCCAAAAATTGAATATAAGGGTAGCTGATATTCCAGAGGAACACAGGATTGATCTCTTCATAGGTACTTTAAAGGATAACATCCAACATGAAGTTTGGGTTTTGGAACCTGATTCATTGGAGAAGGCATTCAGGTTGGCAAGAAAAATTGAATGTAAAATTATGGCGACAAGGAAGCCTACTACTCACTTCTATAAAGAAGGAAGTGTTGCTACGCCTAGATTTCCACAACCTACAAGGTTGACACCAAAACAATTGGAAGAAAAAAGAGAAAAAGGGCTTTGCTACAGTTGTGATAGAAAATACACTAAAGGTCATAAGTGTGCTGAGAAGAAATTATTTTACATAGATTGTGAAGAGTAAGAAGAAAATGAACAAGAAGAGGATATACACCAGGAACCAACCCTAGAAGAGGAAGAAATGAATCCGACCATATCGTGTAATGCACTGGCAGGAATTACCACTCCTCAAACTCTCAAGATACAAGGACACATCAAGAAGAAAAAGGTAATAGTGTTGATTGATTCAGGTAGCACCCATAATTTTATTCATTGTAAGGTAGCCAAGGAATTAAATTGTTTCCTATACCCAACACCAGAATGTCAAGTGATGGTTGCAAATGGAGGAACTATAAATTTCTCTATAAAATGCCATAATATCAAGCTAACCATGGGGGAATATGTATTGACTAGTCCAATGCTTTCCATTCCTATGGGAGGTGCTGATGTTGTACTAGGAGTACAATGGTTACAATCTTTGGGGATGGTAGCTTTTAATTTTCAAGAACTTTTCTTGAATTTTTTTTTTAGAAGGAAAGGAATTTGAATTACGGGGTATTGCAGGGAAGCCGGGAAAGATAATAAGCTCTAATGTCATGAAAAAACTTCTAAAGAAAGAACAACGAGGCATAATTGCACAATTATGCTCACTAGAAGTTCCAACGTCAAAATCATCTATTTATGTAGATCTCCAAAAAGTCTTGGACAATCATTCCAAAGTGTTTGAAACTCCCAAAGGACTCCCACCTATTCATGATCATGATCATGCTATTCATTTGATTCCAGGAAGTGTTCCTCCAAAAATCAGGCCTTATAGATATCCTTATGTCCAAAAGAGCGAAATTGAACATATGATTGTAGAAATGTTAGAGGCGGGTATAATTCAACCTAGTCAAAGTTATTTCTCTGCTCCTGCAGTATTGGTACACAAGAAGGATGGATCATGGCGCATGTGTCCGGATTATAGGTAGCTCAATAAGATCACCATTAAATATAAATTTCCCATTCCTGTGATTGATGAATTATTGGATGAATTACATGGAGCAATTTATTTTACCAATTTGGATCTTCGTTCAGGATATCATAAAATTAGAATGAAGACTGAAGATATTCCGAAAACAACATTTCGAACTCATGAGGGTCATTATGAATTTTTGGTCATGCCTTTTGGCCTTACCAATGCACCTTCTACATTTCAAGGGTTGATGAATTCCATTTTCAAACCCTTCCTTAGAAAAATTGTGCTAGTATTTTTTAATGATATACTAATCTATAGAAGGTCTTGGAAGGATCATGTTCAACATGTTGACAGGGTGCTCAAACTATTGCAGGAGAAGCAATTATATGCAAAAACATCCAAATGTTTCTTTGGAGTACAAGAGGTGGAATATCTGGGTCATATTGTATCTCACGAGGGTGTTAAGGTAGACCCTAACAAAATTAAAGCCATTAAGGAATGGAAAGTCACCATAACCATAAATCAGTTGCAATGATTTCTCAGGTTAAGAGGGTATTATCGCAAGTTTGTTAAAAATTATGGGAGAATAGCAACACCTCTAACAACATTATTGAAGAAAGCTGCATTTTCATGGACTCCTGAAGTAACTAAGTCCTTTGAACATCTTAAAGAGGCAATGTGCCTAGCACCGGTCTTAGCTACGCCAAACTTCACAAAAACCTTTATTGTGGAATGTGATGCCTCAGGAAATGGAATTGGTGCTGTTTTAATTCAAGAAGGAAGACCCATTTCTTTTGAAAGTCGTCCAATTAAAGGAAAGTATTTACAGAAACCTATTTATGAGAAGGAAATGTTAGCAATACTACATGCACTAAAGAAATGGAGAACTTACCTAATGGGAAGACACTTCAAGGTAAAAAATAATCATGATAGTCTCAAAAACTTTTTGGAACAAAGACTATCTTCAGAAGAGCAGCAAAAATGGGTCACAAAGATGTTGGGTTATGAATTTGAAATAATATACAAAAAAGGGAAGCTAAATGTTGTTGCAGATGCACTCTCAAGAAAGAATGAAGAGGTGGAAGCATTGCTTTATGCCATTTCTATTATCCAACCAGATTGGATAACCGAAGCAAGAGATGAATGGAAGAAGGATGAAGAAGTGTGGACACTCATTCAAAAGTTGCAGCAAGATCCTCGTACATATAATACATTTAGTTCGAAAATGATTCCTTAAGGTACACAGATCGCTTATATCTTTGTAAGAATTCCCAACTAAAACAAAATATGCTTTTGGAATTGCACACTTCTCCTTTAGGAGGACACTCAAGATTTTTAAAAAATTACCACAGGGTGAAGAAATAATTTTTTTGGGATGGAATTAAATATGATATTCAAAAGTTTGTGGTGGAATGTTTGGTTTTCCAGCAGAATAAAGTTGAGACAATTAAGACCCTAGGTCTTCTACAACCTTTATCCATTCCAATTCAACATTGGGAGGAGATTTCAATGGATTTTATCACAGGTTTACCTAAGTTCGAAGAAAAGAGTGTCATCATGGTGGTAGTTGATAGACTTACCAAGTATGCACACTTTTGTGCATTATCTCATCCATTTAAAGCAAGTACGGTTGCTACTACATTTATGGAAACAATTAAAAAGCTACATGGAAACCCAAGGGTCATTGTGAGCGACAGAGATCCCATTTTTATTGGAAATTTCTGGGCAGATTTATTTTCTTGTTTAGGTACTCAATTAGTTCATAGCTCATCTTATCATTCTCAATCCAATGGTCAAACTGAGATAGTAAATAAATGTTTTGAAGGATATCTTCGTTGTTTTGTATCTGATAAACAAACACAATGGGTCAAGTGGTTACCTCTAGCTGAATGGTGGTATAACACTTCCTTCCATAATGCAGCAAAAATTACCCCATTTATGGCACTTTATGGATATCATCCACCATCCATCACATCATCTTTAAGAGAAAATTCAAAGGTTCAAGCAGTGGAAGATCACATCGAGCATCAACAAGAAGTTCTCCAACTCTTAAAGGACAACCTAAATTTGGCACAAAATCGAATGAAACAATAGGCAGATCAACATCGCAGCGAGAGAAGTTTTGATGTAGGAGACTGGGTATTTTTACGGCTACAACCATACAAACAAATGTCCCTCAAGCAAGCTAAGAAGGATAATAAATTATCGCTAAAGTACTATGGTCCTTACAAGGTGTTGCAAAAGATTGGTACTATGGCATACAAATTGGAGCTTCCTGCTTCTTCGCGAGTACATCCAGTTTTCCATGTTTCATGCTTAAAGAAGGTTATAGGTGAAAATCTTCCAGTTCAAACAATATTGCCAGAACTTGATGAGGAAGGAAAAATCATATTGGAACCTAAAGCGGTCATGGAAACAAGAACTCGACAACTACGGAATCGATCAATTTCAGAGTATCTCATCAAGTGGAAGAACTTACCCACTGAAGATTCTACATGAGAGGATGAGAATTTTATACAGAAGCACCCAGAGCTACTCAAGTGTTGAGGACAACACTTTTTTGAAGGAGAGGGGCATGTTAGGTCCCTATATTACTAGTATAGTCCCTTATTGTTGTTAGTGTAACCCCCTTATTGTTATTATTGTACCCTTGTAACCCCCATTTTATTATTATTGTGCCTTTAAATTATTATTGTTAGGTCGGCTAGGATTACATTGTGGCCCACTAGGATTACATTATGGCCCCATGGACTCCTATATATAGAAAGGAGGTTTTGTGAATTGTATCATCCAAGAATTGTTCATTCATGTAATGTATTGGAGGTTGCCCCCTCAAAGTGGCTTATATATAAGGCGTTGATATCTCTTTTCTTCTCTTTTTGGAGCTGGTTTCACAACACAAAGTTTTTCTTCACTTTGTTTTGTGATTGCTGATGGTTGTCATATACCTCTTCTCTTTTATCTTGTAAAGCTATAAGTTGGTTTATCCTCCTTTGGATAAAATTTGGCTCCTCTTGAAGTCCTTGCAGCAGTTTCATTACCGGAACTCCCAAATAAGTGGAAAAAATAGCTTCAGTTCCATATACTAATTCATAGGGAGATGTACCAATGGATCACTTTGTGAAAAATCTATCAGCCTGCAGAGAAAACTTCAAATTTAGATGCCATGATCTCTTATTTTCTTACAACACCTTTTTGATGATCCTCATTATGCTTTTATTGGATGATTTTGCAATACCATTACCTTGAGGGTAATAGGTTGTGGAATGTCCAAGTGTAATATGATACTGATGAAAAAAGCTAATTGTTTTTTTGGATTTAAAATATTGTGCATTATTAGTAATAATATTCATAGGACAGCCAAACCTCGACAAAATATTGTTCTCCAAGAATTGAATGAGGACTGAGTCAGTGGGCTGCCTTGTTGGGATTGCTTCGATCCACTTAGTGAAATAATCTATGGCTATCAAAATCCAGCGATGTTGCCCTAAGGATGCTGGGTGTATTTCGCCAATGAAGTCTAGCCCCCATTGTTGGAAAGGAGCTTCAACATATATTGTCATCAAAGGTAAATGAATTAACTTCTTCTTACCATCAATAACTTGGAATTCATGGCATGCAACGATCTTCGTGTAGATATCCTTAAACATAGTAGGCCAATAATACCCTTCCCTGAGTATCTTGTTGGTTGTGGCTTTCCAGTAATGGTGTCCTCCACAATCTCCCTCATGGAACTCTTCAATGACTTTTTCAACCTCATCTTCTAGCAAACAATTCAGAAGAATTCCACCAGTATCTTTCCAATACAAATTCTTATTCAAAATGCAGTATCTCAATGATTTCAGTTTCACAAACCTTTATTTGGACTTAGTCAATTGAGGAGGAGATTTATGATGATGTAGGAAAAATATCACATCTCTGTACCATTCAAAAAATATGAATTTATCTTCAATAGGGACCAATTCTCCTTCTTCTTATGTAAGCTCTAAAATTTCTGCAATGAAATTCATGTCAAGACATTCAAAATTTTACTATGCCATCAGTTTTACTAATCCCCGTCCTTTCACCAACTTGGTAGGCTTAATTTCTATGTCATACTCTAGCAAACTAGCGATCCATTTCCCTCTTTTGCCATCAGGATCAGCTTGTGTCAAAATATCTTTAACCATAGTGTTAGGCACAAATGCAATAACATGAGAATGCAAAATGTAAATTATGAAATCTTTAAGAGATTTGACTAAAGCATATGCCTATTTATCCAAGATATTATACTTCAATTTAGAGTTGGCAAGAGTCCTACTAAAAAATGAAATAGGTTTTTCACCACCTTGCAGTCCTTTTTGCTATAAAACTCCAGCAATGGTATTTTTAGAAGCAAATGTGAAAACTAGAAATTCACTTGAGAAGTTGGGACTTATAAGCACTGGGGCTTGAGTGAGAGCTTTATTTATCTCTTCAAAATATTTCTTAGCTTCAACAATCCACTTAATATCAGATCCTTTCTTTAACATCTTGGTAACGTCCTTGACAATCTTAGCAAAGTTTGGGATAAACCTTCTAACAAAATTTACCTTTCCAAGAAAATATAGAATCTCCTTCCTATTCCTTGGCAGGTCTATCTTTTGAATTGAACTAACTCTATTAGGATCAATCTTTATCCCATATTTAGATATAATATGTCCTAGAAATTTTCCAGAAGTTAGAGAAAAAATACTTTTAGTGGGATTAAGAGAGATACCGAATTTTCTGCATTTCTGAAGAATTTTCTCCAAATGTTTCAAGTGATCTTCCTCCTTTCTTGAAAACATAGTTATGTCATCAAAATAGACCACAATTTATTTGTCTTTCTCCTCAGAAAAAGCAATATCCATTGCTCTTTGAAAGGTTGCCCCTGCATTCATTAAACCAAAAGGCATCTTGGCATACATGAATGTTCCCCATGGCGTGGTAAAGGAATATTTCTCCTGATCTTTTGGATGTACCAATATATTATTGTAACCTGAAAATCCATCAAGCATGGACATTCTTTGAGAGCCAACAATATTCCAAAAAATTTGATCCATCTTGGGAAGAGGGTAGTTGTCTTTCAAAGAAGCCTTTTTAAGATTTCTAAAGTCAATACAAATTCTAATCTCACCAGTCTTCTTTCTAACAGTTACTAGATTAGCAAGCCATTTTGAAAACCTTATAGGGACAATGAACTTTGCATCAAAAAATTTCTTAATCTCTTTCTCAATCAAAGGCATGAGCAAAGGATTAATTCTTATCAACTTCTGCTTGAATGGTTTTTCATTCTCTTTGATGGGAATAGTATGTTGTATAATGCTAGGATCATACCTTTTCAGATCAGCATAGCTCCACACAAAAACATCAATATATTTCTTCATCATATCCACATATTTTTGTCTCATCTCCATAGAAAGAAACTTAAAAAGTTTGACCATTTTAGGCGTTGTTGCTATACCAATATTGCAAGTCTCCACCTCCTCATCATCAGCTTGCATTCTAGGAGACTTGAAAACATCATTTTGATAAAATATTTTCTCAAGGGGAATAAGGCCTTTCAGGATACAATTTTTTTTCAGCTGCAAGACTTGAGGATTGACCTTAGTTTCAACAAACATATTTTGCTGATCTACTTGGATGTTCTCAAACTCCTCCTTCAATTCAAGAAAATTTTGAACTTGTTGATCATTCTCAAACACTTTCCAATGAATGATGTTGTCAGGGGTTGTTGGCCTATTTCTAACCTCAACCTCATATTATGTGTAGGGATGACAAATAAACTTACAGAGACAACTAGAGAATCAACTACTGAATTTTGGTCCCTAGTTTTCACAATGAAAGCATATTCTTGAAAATTTTAAAGCATTTTTGTGATCAAATTTTTGTATGCCCTAATTCTTACATATTTGGTTTTATATGACCATTCAAATTGTTTAATTACTAACTCTGAATCACCACACATTGATATATTTTTGGCACCTAGTTATTTTAGAATTTCTAGACCCAAAAACAATGATTCATACTTTACCATATTGTTTGTGCAATCAAAGTTAAGTTTAAAAGAGTAAAAATTAATTTCATCATTAGGAGTAATGATCCATATCCCTGCTCCAGCCCCCTCTCTTCCAACTGAACCATCAAAGTGTAAAATCCACCAGGCTTCTCCTTTTTCCTCAACGCATCCTTGATTTTTAGCTTGCTGATTTTTTGTTTTTTCTTCAATTTCTGCCTCATGAATGAGTTCATTGAATAGAATTGAGGATCCAAATAGATTTTCAACTGCATAAATAGGAATATTTTGAGGCTTATCCTTACTACTCACCATGTATTTCATCCTACTTTCCCTATACAGCCTCCTTTTCTCACCAAAACCGAAATGGTAGCATATGTCATATCCATCTGCATAGTCTGTTTAATTTTGGCTGCCCAAGATCTAGATAAAAGCATACCAAAATTTGGAGGAATGTCAACTACTACTATGTCCATCACCACTATTTTAGCAGGTAATTGTGTTAGGCCAAAAACAACATCTTTAATAAGACCTATGCATTGGACTCTTTTGGAGTCAAAAGAAAAGAGATCTTTGTAAGGTCTAGTGATCTCTAAACCCATCCTCTCCATAATCACTTCAGGCATAAGGTTGTGGGAAGCACTTGAGTCCAACATGGCATTGTGAAAAGTCATATCATGAATATTTAGACTCACATACAAAGGAGGAACCTATTCATTTTGTTCATCTTATACCCTTGCTCCTAGTAAAATGGTGGGATGATATTCTTGCAGATTTAGGATGTCTGAATGTCTTGGCTGAGAATGTAACATCTTGACAATTTCTCTTCTATATTCAGTGACTTTGATAATTTCTTCAAATGGGATTGGAATTTTGATTGTGGAGATCTCATTTTCTAAACTTAAAGTACATGAGGTTTTTTCAACTTCTTTGCCAAGAGGTGGAGGTGTTGTATCCTTCTATGGCTCAGCTGGTTTAGGAACATCTTTCTTTGGCTGAGATTTGTTTGTGGTAATGGGGACATTCCTATTACTCAAATTGTATTGTTTATACATTTCAAAAATGGCATGTTGATAACCCTTTAGGTAATCAGATTGTACCTCATTCTTCTCCAAATCATGACTAGACTCATCATGTTCCTCTTTAGTTAGAAACATCCTAGACATGTCCTCATATAAGTAATGAATAATATCCTCTTGGAACTTAGGTTGATCTTCCTCTTCATCAAGTAAATTCTGTTGAAAGGGAGGCCTCACTTGTGTGTCAGGCTGATTTCTATTTTCTCTTGGTCTTTGCTGATTTTGAGGCCTCCTAAATTGTGGGTTTCTGATGTGTGCATCTTGTTGTGCAGGAGGTGTTAGCATTCTGTAATTTGCTATAGATTGTGAGAAATAATCACATAGGTCAACATCAAACCAAATTTTGAATCTAGGATCTGTCCATGCCGGTTTCAGAGAGGGCTCTCTCTATAAGATTTAACTTTGTTTGAATAAGTTTTAGGCTAATTATGATAGTACTTGTGTTTTGAGTTTGTTTTGGATTTTGGAAGATTGATTGTATTCAACTTATTAATATCTATTGGGCAATGGAATCAAAATATAACTGGATAGTTGCATCAACTTTTCACAGAGTAAATATAGGGAAAGCTAGGATTATTTACTGGATATTTTCGAATTTATAAATGGATTATGACATAAATATGAATAAATTCAATAGAACTAAAGAGAAATTAAGAATTCTTTAGTTTGGCTTTCAGTGGAAAACATTATGATTGTAAACACAGCCAGAATAAGGTACTCAAAAGTAAATCCTATTCATCATGATTTCTTCTTTACAATTAGAATTCATATGATTACAACGAAAGATGACAATGAAACAAAATAACAGAAGGAACACATCACCGATATTTAAGCCACAAGAATCCTGTGAATGGTCTGATTATTATAGATGTTCTAGTGCTTTGAAAAATCTTACAGTTCTCCAAAATATAGTAATGATTCTGATCTCAATCAATCGACAATTGATACTTCCAAAATTGAAGTATTTATACAAAAAATTACAATAATACAATCTCTAATAGAATTGAATTTAAAACTCTAACTATTACAAAATTATAGCTTCAATGGAATGCACTATGCAAAGGAGGTGCTGATGTCATGGGACAGTTAGGACGTGGAGCACATTTTACTGATGTGCTAGAAAACTGAATGTTGTGCTGGCAGATGAATTGTTGTATGAACAGAGTGTTGAATTCCCTTTGCTGCCCAACTCGAACTTTTTGTCTTTTTTCCACCCGAATCCTTTTTTGCCGTGATTAACCCTTTTTCTAAACAAAACAACGTATAAAATCATTTACCCAGACTTGAAATCTTATAGACTTCATCTAGGAGCCGCATCACATCCACGCACTTCGCAATACATACAGTTTAAGTTTTGAAGAATGTAATCAGAGATGCGATGTGAAGTGCGAGATGATGTGGAGGGAAGGTGGGACCAGACCGCAGCCCGCAGATCACAACTTTTAAGTTTTAGTTATAAGTGCGGAGGCAAACTCTAAAAGATGCGAAGTGCGATGTGCGGGGAGAAGGTAAGTGACGTGGCAGGGGAAAGTGGGACTGACTGCATCGCAAATCACATATTTTAGGTTTTTGTTATAAGCAGTGGGGGTTAAAATCTAAAACTTGCGAAGTGCGAGGAGAGGGACGCACATACATTGCAATCGCAAGTCGGAAATCTTCTACGTTAAGGTAAGGTTTTATGATGCTTCATATGATATGTGATATGTATTGCAAAAAACTGTGAAGTGGGGGGCGAAGCTGCTGTGGTGGGGCCAAACGCCTCGCAAGTTAAACCAAATACATTACAGGTGCTTCCAAATGGTAAGTTAAAAAATATGTGATGCGATATATCGAAAATCGGTGATCACATGTTTTAAGGTTTAGTTTCAATGTGAAACGTTATCTTTGTCGATATGCGATTGATGGTGGGGAGAAAGTGACGTGTTAGGGAGGAATGGCCCACTTTAATCGCAATCGGGGAAATTGGAAGTGGAGGTAAAACAATGATATAGCAGCGAAAACAGTAAAGTAGAAAAGTATAGCAGAAAGGCATAAAAGGTAAGTTTTAATGTTTTTTACAAAAAATGAAATGGAAAAGAAGTGTGGAGATGAAAATCAAAGGATTTTGGGGTTTGGTCGATGCAAAATGGTAAGATGGGTCCTCGCCAATGAAACATGGTAATGCGGTGCGGTGGGGTTTTTAGGGTGAGTTCCAAAGGTTTTTAAAGAAATTCCTTTGAGCACCTTTAACTCATAATGGGTCTTCGAAACCTTTGATAAGAAATTCTTTGCCAGTTTTGTCCTTTTTTGACGAAATTAAAACTTGTATTTGTGAAAAATCCTAGATCTGGAATCCTACTACAACAAATCTAAATTACTTCTCCTATTATTTGATAATTATTTCATTACATTGCAATACCGAAGTAATTACTGAAGTAGTCTACACAAATAATATTGCGGAATAAATCTAAGTGCTGAAACAATCTGAACAAAACTCAATGAAAAACAACCACATTGACATAGTTATTTTTGGACTAAGTCCTCGGAAAAACCCAACTTGGGAAAACCGGTGCAGCAGATATGAGGGTTTGTATAATTAAGCAACTGAATCTTGAATACAACTAGGGTGCCAACATCTAGCAAAACCTTTAGAGAAATCTAGATAGAAAAAATGACTGTGAGATATATCTCACTCAGCAAGTCTCTGGCTAGTCAAAAATAGCGCTAATGATGCCTTCACTGCCTCTACGTGATTTATTATGCTGGATTTACGTAAGCCTGCATAGGCAAGCTAGAGGGACTGCGTCACCCTTTCCTGTAGTTGATCTGTCTGATCTAAAGATGGATTGTGTCCCTCCTGGCTCAGAACCCCAGCCTCTATCCTTCTCCGGACTGACTCCAAGAGACAATGTGCTGGCTCTACATGATTCTCTGCAGTAACTACATCACCCTAGCTAGAACCTACACTGTCTCTCTCCTACGTTGATGCTACCTCTCTCTAAAATATTATTGGCCCTCCTGACCAATATCTGCTTTTGTCCCTCTTTGGATCTGATCACTGAATCAAATCACTTAGCAAACCCAGCCCTAGTGATTTGTTCTTGATAAAAAAGTTGTGTCTTCTCACAAAAATTTGAAAATTCTTAATGGCTCAAGTGTCAAGTGTGTTTTCCATAGGCCCCTCACCCTCCTTATTATAATCTTTCATTGACTCTTCAACGACTAAGAATAAAACATAATCAAGGGCTAAGATTAACTTGGAGGTGATCCATGAATTTCTCTAGAAGATTCACACTTGATTTAATTAATACACTTTAATTAATGAGTTTCCCTAAGTTTAGACTTAGGAAAACATTAAAAAACGATTAATTAATTTAATTAAATCATCTCTAAGTGGAATTTTCGAAAACCATTTCTGGGTTTTATGGAATACATGTGTCTTAGTCTATATACAAAATTACAAGGCTAGAGCACATCCGATGCTACCATAAATCAACACTCCCTCTTAGCGAGGAAAGTGCTCTAGCAAAACAACTCAATGTGCTACTGATCTGACTTCTGTAACACCTCTGTTGTGTTGTTGATGTTGATCACCAAAACTACACAAAAATGCTGCAACTCTACTGTTGTTGACTCTGCATGCTACTGGCAACTGCCATTGTACTGCAACTCCCTCTAAATTCTGCAACCATGCTGCTACACTGCGTGAGCACTACTCTTCACTATGCGGCACCAATTGTGCACTGCGCTGCTGCTGCTGCTCAACTACTATTGTTGCTACATTTTTGCACTGTTTCTAATTGCAACAGAAAAACATCCGAAATTGGACAAGTAAATCTGCAACTGAAAAATAAGACTGACTGCTGCTAGTTTTTTCACTAGCTATCTAAAAAGAATGCGTTGTTGCTGCTCTGCACTGTGCTACTACTGCTCCCTCTCTGCGCTGATCAGGCTCTAGTACTACTAGCCACTGCACTATCTTCTCTTCTTCTGCTGCAACTGTCCATACTTCTACTGTCTTTAGGCTTCCGTAGCTCACATGTGATCCAAGAGTTCGGAAATACTCAAGGATCCCACCTCCTTGTATATTTTATATCTACAAATCCAAATCAGCCCACTTTTCTCCTTTTGGAATATGAGATAACATAACACAATCTTTCTCTGCCTCAATCTTGGTAGCTCCTACATTTGGATCTTCCTTCTCCTCTTTATCCTTTTTCTTAAGAGGACATTGTGTGGCATAATGCCCATTTCCCCACACTGGAAGCACTTGATCTTAGATAGATCTTTCTTCTTCTAATTTTATTTCCCTTTTGATGCAAGGGCAGTGTTGTCTTCTTCCTCCTTTTTGACCTTTGAACTGCTATTGCCATCCTCCAAGTGGATTTTAAGGAGATCTCTCCTCAAATATTCTTGTTGTAATGCTACCCACATTGCTTCCCATCCTGTAAGCCTTTATCTGCCCAATATACTTTGGATAAAGACTTGATAGTCCTTTGAAACAAAGTTCAGTGTGAGCCTTACTAGCTTCGAGTCTCTAGGAGCAGATCATACTACAAACAATTGATCTCGGTTTTCCTAAATCCAAGACAAGAAGGAGTCAAAACGTTCTCCCTTCTTCATTCTGATATTCCGCATATTCTCTTCAAGGTACATCTTCCGCTGCTTGGAAGATCCTTGATACAACTTTTCTAGCCCTACCCACATTTCTGTAGCAGTAGTTTTGGCTGCTATGTGAGGTACAATGTGATCCTTTACTCCATCTAGGATCAAACTCTTGGCTCTAGCCATATTCTTGTTGAACTACCTCAGTTGTGCTGCATCAAGAGGTTTTGCAACTACGCTGTCTATGAGGGCTTTCAGATCGTGTTCATCAAGGAGAAATTCTATCCTTGATTTCCAGATAATGTAGTTGGAGGCACCCTCCAATCTATCTTGGTCACGCAGTCCGTTGCTGGTCATTTCCTCAACTGTTGATGCCTTTATCTAACCACTTGCTCAGCTTGACTTATGCACTCCTTGTGGGGTAAGTCACTTCTTTTTCTTCTGAACGGGAAAAATTGAGTTTCTTTATGTAAGAAACCCTCTGAGATCAATAAATCCCCAAATATGTTTTTCAGAATTTTCTGAAGCTTATGCACCAGCTCTTACTATTGTGTAGTAACCGTGTCCTTCAACTACGCTGCCTCTCCTATAACTTAAAAAGCTCATCCCTTTGTCAAATCTATCAGAGGGAGCCTTTTCTGCACTGGAATGCTCTCCTGGCCTGGAAAATGTAATTTTCTGGGAGGGTATGTTGCTGCTTACATAGATCCCAGACTCTACAGTGTTGATCCGCTGGTTCTCTTTGTTTCTCCTGCACTTCAGCTTAAATAAGCTCTGATACCATGTGAAAAATCCTAGTTATGGATTCCTACTATAACAAATATGAATTAATTCTCCTATTATTTGATAATTATTTCATTACATTGAAATATCGAAGTAATTACTGAAGCAATCTACACAAATAATACTACAAAATAAATCTAAGTGTTGAAACGATCTGAACAAAACTCAATGAAAAACAACCACATTGACATAATTATTTTTGGATTAAGTCCCCAGAAAAACCCAACTTGGGAAAACCGGTGCAGTAGATCTAAGGGTTTGTAATATTAAGCAACAAAATCTTGAATACAACTAGGGTGCCAACATCCGACAAACCCTTTAGAGAAATCTAGACAACAAAAATGACTGTGAGATATACCTCACTCAGCAAGTGTCCAGCTGATAAAAAACAACGCTGATGATGCCCTCACTGCCTCTGCGTGATTTCTTACACTGGATATGCGTAAGCCTATGTAGGCAAGCTAGAGGGATTGCGTCACCCTTTCCTGTAGTTGATCTACCTGATCTAAAGTTGGATCTTGGCCCTCTTGGCTCAGAACCCCAACCTCTATCTTTTTCCGAACTGACTCCAAGAGACACTACGTTGGCTCTTTGTGATTCATTGTAGTAACTGCATCACCCTAGCCAGAAACTGCGTTGTCTCTCTCCTACATTGATGCTGCCTCTCTCTGAAATGTATTCTTGGCCCTCCTGACCAATCTCTGCTTCTGCCCCTCTCTGGATCTGATCACTGAATCAAATCACTTAGCAAACCCAGCCCTAGTGATTTGTTCTTGATCAAAAAGTTGTTTCTTCTCACAAAAATTCGAAAATGCTCAATGGCTCAAGTGTCAAGTGTGTTTTCCATAGGCCCCTCACCCTCCTTCTTATAATCTTTCATTGACTCTTCAACAACCAGGATTAAAACATAATCAAGGTCTAAGATTAACTTGGAGGTGATCCATGAATTTCTCTAGAAGATTCACACTTGATTTAATTAATACACTTTAATTAATCAGTTTCCCTAAGTTTAGACTTAGGAAAACATTAAAAAATGACTAATTAATTTAATTAAATCATCTCTAAGTGGAATTTTTGAAAACCATTTCTGGGTTTCATAGAATACATTTGTCTTATCCTATATACAAAATTTCAAGGCTAGAACACATCCAATGCTACCATAAATCAACAGTAGTGCCTAGTCTTACTACAAATTATTTAATCACATCTAAATGATGTGATTAATTCAATCAAAACATACTTAATTATCTCCTAATGCTACATTTGGACGTGCAATCATATTTTTCATAAGGTTTTAACCTTATTTGGAAATAATTTACAATCATGGAATATTATTTACATTATGAAAAGATCTGAGATGAAATAATCAATCACCTTGATATCCTATAGATTATAGGACCCTACCAAGAGGCAAAGGAGTGGCTCCAAGAACAAATCTATCCATGAGTTTTTCCATGGTATTCATCATGGATTCAAACTTAGCATCTGAGGATGAAGGATTTTCCTCTTCTTTCAATTTTGTTTCGCCCATCTTAGACCTTTTGGCAGCTTCCATGTTCATCTCCACTTTCACTGCATCATTTTTCATTTCTGCTAGAGAAGTAGACTCTCTTTCTCTTAGCAAAATGGAAAACTTATAATCAAATGCCTCTGCATAGTGTAATTGAGCAGCTCCCGGAGGAGGTTTAATATGAGCAGGTATGGAGTTATAGACCTTGTTAAAACTCTTAGATAAGTCTTGGACATATTCATCTAAGGACTTTTCAAATTGTTATGCTTAGTCAAAGCTTGTACTAGATTTACCTTACTCCCCCACTTGGTCAGAAAACTATCTTCTAGTTGGTCCTAATTCTAGAAACTTTCCAGAGCTAAGGCCTTACACCATTTTCTTACTTCACTAGTGAAAATCTGAGAAAAAAATCTCATTTTTACATCCTCATGGTCTACCTCCTCTCTATCAATGAAATCATTAAATTGATCTCCATGTTCCTCAGCTGATATTTCCTCTTCACTCCCAAATTATTTTTTTTCTAGTTGAGTATCCATCTAGGATGCCTGAAGGACATCAGGGAGGACGAGTGGAGCATATCTTGTAGGTCCAACAGGAGGAGGAGGAGGAACAATTCTAGCCATAATGACAAGAACTATGGTATGTGGAAGGAAAATAGATGAGGTTAAATTCTGATTTTTGGAAAATGCAGTAGGTGAGGCTGATGTTGGTTTCCAAGTGTGAATGAATATTCAAACAATTTTCCACATTAATTCTCAATCCGGGTGCATTTGGTTATTGTAAGGCTAACACGCAAAATATGTGTAGATGACAATATCACAATTCTATATTAATCTTGGATTAGATATTAAGAAAATAAAAAATCACTGTGACAAAAATAAAATAATGGCAGTAATGAATTGTAAATCTTGCAATGCATTCACAACAATAAAGATACCATCAATTACATCTAGTGTTACGACAATTAAGAAATATGCAAAACAGAAAATAGAATTAACAATGTGCAGAAAGAATGCAGCACCTGATCAGGAGAGTGGGCCCAACTCTCTGATCAGGGCTGCGATGTACTCACAACCTTACAAGAGTAACACGAAGATAACTTGCATTAACTCAATGAAATGTTCGGTTACAAATCTCCATTTCCTGCATAGAAAACCCTATTTGCGTTATCCCCTATGCATTCTATCTTCCCCTGTTCTCTCTGATTTGTGCCCTTTAAATATACAAAAAACAAAGGGAAATAGACTGATTACAAAATATCAATAAGAAAGATGAGATCTAAAAGATCTTTCCATCATGATTCAGCTGGCACAAGTCGAATCTAGTAATTACAATTAGGGAAATTTTAGAAAATGGCCACAATAGAAAATATGCAAATATGTCCTTCGAAGAACCCTGCATTTCTCTCAATCAAGGCCATATTTTGAAAAAATTCTCATAAAAAAACTAGTTTGGTCTATTCTGCACAAAACCCATGTTTCAGATTTTCATGGTTCTTCTCCATTTGCCCAAAACGTTCAACACAAAACTGTTTCTTTTTATCCCAACAAGTTTCTGAGTTGGAATATTTAATTATCAGCTGAAGATCAAATCTGAAATCTGGAAGAGATCTTGAGGGCTAAAATAGTGAGTGATGTTATAAAAAATTTATTAATAAACCATCATTGGAAAAATCATGCATAATAATCATTAATTTATTAAAATAAAGGAGAACAAGAAGTATTTATCCAAAAGAGCATAAATAATTATGAAATGGAATTATATAATAAATTATGATAACTAATGTGATTAAAGAATATTAGAAATAGATGTTAAGAAGTGATAATAATAATAAAAATTAGTGGCCCAACATCTCCCCCAAACTTAACATGTTGCATGTCCTCATGCAACCCAATTCTTCAATATTAACCAAGTTGTAATACAATAATCAAAATGCTCACCCCAACACATGATATTGATGGAAGAGAAGGCTTCTTCCTCAAATGATTCCTTAAAATAATTTTCATGTATAATTTCAACCGTATGTATATGAAGTTGCAACAAATTATGATACAAGTAAATACAAACTTCATTACAAACGAGATTTTGCTGAAATTTTGTAAGAAAATTTATACTATATCAATGTTTGTCCAACCCGAAAATCAAATTAATGCAATGAACAGATTTCAATATATCAGAAAAATGGTTGTAGGTAATAATGCATGATTTTTTGGAATTAACAAATTGGTTTATCTTGAAAATTTCCGGGTTTAATGATACATCTTTGTTGTCCAAAAATTAGAAGAATCCAGTTGATAGTTTTGAGGATATACAAAAATAAATTTTAGGATTGTATACCTTAAATGAGGAAGAAATGAGAAATCATTCATCATGCATAGCAACCCTTCCCCCAAATTACAGAATTAGTATGCCCTCATGCTACACTAGAAAACAAATAGGGGTGGTTTCTATAATCATGGCTGAAATCTTTGTTTGGTGTATAACAACATGGAATAAGGAAGATTTTGACAATGGATAATGAGATCGATGGATGACAAAGAATACTAATGGCATGTTCATGACAATTAAAATATCACTCCCCCAAACTAAAAGATTTTGTCTCTGAAAAATGGGAAGTGGTAAAGAAGGGGAAATAACGGTTGAAAAATATGAGTGAATTATGCTCAATGGTTTTTCATGACATTCTCCTAAAATTTTAATAAATGAAAACCTTATGCTATTTTACCTCAAGTTTTACCTCCATAAAAATGTGGAATGACATGTACAGATTGACATTTTTTGAATCCGATGTTGAAAGTGATGCAGAAGGTGGAAGCCATGCACGCTGAAAAAAGTAATCAGAAAGTGTAGCAGGGTTTCCTTCTACCAAACTGATTAGTTTCCCTGTCATCTATAAAACATCTCATGAGTATCCTTAATTAGTAATTCATCACCTCAATTACCACATTACATATAAAAGTGACATAATCATATTGTAAATGGCATGGGATAATAATGGATACGAAGGGAAAAGATGCATTCCCTATACCCATAAGCTTTGATTTTCATGAGCACATAAATTATGAGAATTAGTTATCTCAGTCTTTGCTTTACATGGTCTGTCCAATTATTTGGGATTCAAAATCAGAATCAGGCCTCTTTATTCTACCTCAAAATAGTAGTGGTGTTGTTAAGATAAGAATAAATGGTGATTGATTGGGCAAGCAACTATCTTTGGTTAAATGTATGATACTTGTATCATAAAGGAATTATAGATTAGATGATACAAAATGTCAATATCAAATATCCTAAAAGTTTCATCCCTAACATGTAAAGTAAATATTTATAACTCAATAATAGATATAAACCATAACCACCATCATCTAAGAACTGATTAAATATTACCCCATGAACCATGAGTTCTGGAAAACCTTGTATATGCAATAGTCAACTTTATCGAAAATTAGCTTTGAAAAAACAAGGTAACCAAGTAGATTATAGTATTAAATTAACTTCTATACCATAGGCATAGCCACTGCTACCAGCAGACATCCATAGCCTTGACAGGGATGCCTTTTTAACCCATTAAGATGCCAGTGTCCCATATATTAGAAATAAGTACATAGTTACAAAAGCCTTTCAATTTACTTAGATGTCAACCAAGTATCATTGTTCTTGCGTGGTAACCATTTAATAACAATTCATTCACGGGAGCTAATAAAAGTGAAAAATTAGGTTCATGATGAGACCTCTTGTCCTTCATTTTTATGACTGAAGGCCATTACCGTGGCTTGGTGACCAACAGTGGTAATGTCACTTTATTACGACCTATGATCATGGTAGGTCGGCTCGTGATGAGACCTCCTATCCTCTATTTGACAATTTATGTTTAATATTCAACTATGGTTAATGTCAATAAAATAAAGATTAATTAATAGATGGGGTTGTAGGTCAGCTCCTTAAGAGATATGGATGACATAAAAATTTGTGTAGTAACTATTTTAAACTTTGATAATTTTGCTTCTCAAAAAATAATAACCTTCAAATGAATGCTGATAAATATATTTTTTATTGTTGAGATTGGGTTTGAAGAATAGTTCATTAGATAATGGCAAAAATATTTAAATACAATTCTGTGGTCATCATCATAAATTTTATAAGATCAGGGACTTGACCAATTAGGAAAGTTGAAAGCTGGCATGATGAAATCATCTTTGCGTAATTATTCCTTAGAAATAAGGTTATGTTTATAGATAAACAAAGATAAATTGACTACCCAAGCATTATGTCAAAGAGGCCCTAGACGATTAAAATTATTTCCCGTTCACCAAAGAGAAAAACAAATCAGAAAGACCTACATATGTTGAATTCAACGTGAAAATTGGCCAACAACAATATGTGTGACTGAGGTAACAAAAACCATGACTTAGGTAATAACAAGGAAAGGGGAAAAATAACGATGGTAGGAAGGTGACATGAAGGAGGATTAGTCACTTTACAAAATAATGAGGAATTAAGAGTGAATCATTCCTGACAAGACTTACCATAATAATCATCCTTATTACTAAATACGAGACCTCCCCCCAAGTAAAGTATGTCTGTCATCAGCCATAGTTGGTCATGTCTTAAGTAAAATACCAATTAAATCTATGGATTCGGTCGGGGAAATACCCGACGACTTACCTTGACGGAGTAACAACACTGGAGGAGTAACAACACCAAGTACTTAGAAAAATATCACCATGGAGTAACATCACTAAAGGAGTAAAAACATTGGATACTTAGTAAATTTTTCGGAGTAACAACACCAGAGGAGTAACATCACCCAAGGAGTAACAACAATGGTGGATTCACAGCACTGACGGAGTAACAGCAGTGGCAGATTCACAACACCAATGAAATAACAACACCCAACACTTAGAAATTTTTTCGGAGTAACAACATCGGAGGAGTAACAACACCGAAGGAGTAACAATATTGGATACTTAGAAAATTTTCCGGAGCAACAACAGTGACAGATTCATAGCACCGATGGAGTAACAATAGTGACGGATTCACAATGTTGACAGAGTAAAAAATCTGATCGATTCACAACACTGAGGGAGTAACAACAATAACGGATTCACAACACCGACGGAGTAACAACAATGATGGACTCACAACACTGATGGAGTAACAGCAATGACGGACTGACAACACCGACAGAGTAACAGTAGTGACAGATTCACAGTAGTGATGAAGTAACATCAATGACGGATTCACAATGCCGAAACATCTTTGAATTTTTTTTTTATTTCATTAGCATTGCCTTCAAGAATCACTTGTTCATAAATTGACCTCATTTATTCTCCTCGAACCTGCAAAAAACGAGTGTCTACCTGCAATAAAACATGAAATCATGGAAGAAGAGAGGTGATCGGGCTCTCATAATCCAAGAAATATGCAAAAAAACAAGTAGTTACTATATAAAACAAATCCATGAAAAAAAAATAACAAAGTAAAATTAATTTATTACCTGCATGAAAGTGGTGGCCAACCATACTGACCAGTAGTGTTTCAATGATAACTTCTTTTTTTTCGTCTGATTGGAGTGATTCAAAAGCCAAATGAAAGTGAATTCATAGATATGTATCCAGTAGAAACATATTTTAAAAATTCCATGTAATGGTATGTTAAATTTTCTTAGAACAACCTGCATAATATAGTCATTTTCGATTTTCCAATTCAGACCAACAGTTGATATTTCAAGCATAAATTTTTCATTTGATGATGGATTGAACCGATTCAAATTTTAGATTAAATTATGTTCATTTATATATATTCAATAGAAACATTTTTTTAGGGCAAGAATAATTGGTGGGTCAAATACGCTAGTGAACAGCCAGGAAAACAGATTTTCAAGATTGTTGATTTACGATAAGCAGTCAGTATTTTGGTCATAAATTTCTCATACGATATCTAAATAAAGTGATTCAAATTGTGTTGTAAACTAGATTCATAGGGTAATATACCACAGAAACAGGTTTCCAAAATTTAGTCATTTAAGCCTCAAAAAATGGATTGTACCAACTCTGTTCCTTAGCTGCCTACTAGACATCCTATCATTGTTTTGGTCATAAATATTTCATTTCAACTCAAAATAGAGTGATTCGAATTGGGTTAGAAAGTAGACATGAAGGGTTACATAGGATAGAAACATTTCTTGAAAATATGCCCATATGGCCCCTTAATACATGACTATCCCGATTGTTTTTCCATAATTTTCATCAAGCCCGCAAGCCATAAGATATGATTATTAAGGAATTTTTCCAAGAAGGTGATCAAAATGAAAATGAATGTTTGTAGAAATTTTATTTTCAATACAATTCATCTACATACATAAATAAATTTGAATATTGATCACCAATGTTAATTTTCACAACGTGTTGCAACAAAAACAATTATTTTTACATATAAAGAAAATTATGTATTTATCTCTTTATTCATTCTATATTATACACTACACTAATCTATTTTGAAAAATAAAATATACTTACATATAAGAGTAATTTCAGTGACTCCATTTTCGAAATAATGCCTCAAATATGCACATACCCGTATTTGAAAAATGTATTTTAATAAATACGTGGGTATGAGTGACCAACTTCCCTGTTAAGGATGGTGCTAAGAGTTGCTAAAGTGTGGAGTGATGCTGCAAGAAAAAAACTGAGTGAAACCAACCTTCAATATAGCCTTGATCTCCCATATTTGTCGCATCCTGAAGTTCATTGACTGAGTTCCAGATTGTGTTAATTCTTTCTTCCTTGACCTCATCCTGTGAGTTTTGGGGGTCTTCCTTTGCCTTTTTGTTTATATCTCTGTTCATAGAACCGGAGGAAGGAAAAAAATAAAAATAAAAATCAAACAATTGTTAACGCTCAGGACACGGAGCAAGGTGAAACTTCCCTCCCCAGGACAAGAGATTGGGTATTTAAACACAAATAAAGAAAGAAAATTAATGAAACATTAAGCTTGGGACCTGGAGCAGGGTTGAATTTCCCTCCTCGGGATGAGATATTGGGCCCTAATAAATCAACAGAAAGAAAATAAAAGAAAAACAATTAACGCTTAGGACCTAGAGAAAGGTAGCATTTCCCTCCCTAGGACGAGAGATTGGTTCATAATAAATCAATCGAAAATAAAAATAGAAAAACTACGCTCAAGACCTACAACAAGGTAGCATTTCCCTCCCTAGGAAGAGAGATTGGTTCCTAAGAAATCAATCAAAAAGGAAAAAAAACAACTATGCTCAAGACCTAGAGCAGGGTAGCATTTCCGTCCCTAGGATGAGATATTGATTCTTATATCAATATGAATCATGTTCTTGCACCTTTGTTAGCCTCCCCGGAAACGATGCCAAAATGTTGGTGTCCAAGTGTGAATGAAAATTCAATCCCTTTCCCACATTAATTATCAATCCGGGTGCATTTGGTTATTGCAAGGCTAACACGCACAGTATGTGCAGATGACAATAGCACAATTCTATATTAATCGTGGATTCGATATCAAGCAAATAAAAAATCACTGTAACAACAATAAAATAATGGCAGTAATAAATTGTAAAGCTTGCAATGCATTCATAGCAATAAAGATACCAACAATTACATCTACTGTTACAACAATTAGGAAATATGCAAAGCAAAAAATGGAATTAACAATGTGCAGAAAGAATGCAACACCTAATCAGGAGAGTGGGCCCAAATCTATGATCGGGCTGCGATGTACTCAAAAAATTACAGGAGTAACACGAAGATAACTTGCATTAACTCAATGAAATGTTATGTTACAAATCTCCATTTCTTGCATAGCAAACCCTATCTGTGTTATCCCCTATGTGTTATATCTTCCCCTGTTCTCTCTAATTTGTGCCCTTTAAATATACAAACAACAAAGGGAAATATATTGATTACAAAATATCAATAAGAAAGATGAGATCTGAAATATCTTTCCATCATGATTCAGCTAGCACAAGTCGAATCTGGCAATTACAATTGGGGCAATTTTGGAAAACGACCACAACAGAAAATATGCAAATCTATCCTTTGAAGAACCTTGCATTTTTCTCAATCAAGACTGAATTTTGGAAAAATTCTCACAGAAAAACTAATTTGGTCCGTTCTGCACAAAACCCATGTTTCATATTTTCAGGATTCTTCTCCATTTTCCCAAAACGTTCAACGCAAAACCATCTCTTGTTATCCCAACAAATTTCTGAGTTGGAATATTTAATTATCAGCTGAAGATCAAATTTGCAATCTGAAAGAGATTTTGAGGCCTAAAATAATGAGTGATGTTATAACGAATTCATTAATAAACCATCATTGGAAAAATCACGCATAATAATCATTAATTTATGAAAATGAAGGAGAACAAGTAGTATTTATCCAAAAGAGCATAAATAATTATGAAATGGAATCATATAATAAATTATGACAAATAATGTGATAAAAGAATATTAGAAATGGATGAAATAGATGTTAAGAAGTGATAATAATAATATAAATTAGTGGCCCAATGGCTAAAATGTTAGGAGATGGTGTAGATGGTATTTGAAATCTAGATATGAATGAACTCCATTAAGGCAAAGGTATACCAGATTTTATCCTTAACAAAAATTCAAATGGATCTAACTCTTTTAAATTTTCAAAAGAATTCATGTCTAACAACAAATATGATGTGACTTTTTTCTAGAATTATTCTTTTTTCTCCTTAGATATTAGGGATGATGTGTCAATACCTAGTCTTTGTAGGTCTAGCATTATGTCAGTCAGTTCACTTTCAGTCTTAGAACTAAACAACACTTCTTCAATTTTATCATCAAATTTCCTATCTTCAGGACTTCGAATAACTTCAAAGGACAAAGCTCTTGAATGTGATGGAATACCTAATTTTGAAGAGCTTGTTCCAATGCCTATGAGGATCCCTTCTGGATTATCCATAATTGTAAGTGGGTTAGGATCTGGATTTCTATTTTTGTATCTCTTTCTCGAAGCCACCTTTAAGCATGCAGATCTTTAGTGGAGTCACCAAGGTAGTTTCTGCAGCCTCGAAATGTTCTGAGCTCCTGCTACCTCCAAGAGTTTAGCTTCACAGTTTGAGCACAAAATTCGGGAAATATGTCTTCAGACTCTTGGCAGACACACCAAAATGTTATCTCTAAATTGGTACTGACGGGCTGCTCCACCAGACAACTTAGAATAACTCTTTCAAACCAACTTTTGACTTAGTATTAGCCTCTTCAGCCTGAGAGGGCTCTCTCAAATTAACTTATGATTTGCACAATTAAAATTCAATCAGATGGCTAACTCTGTGATATGTAATTTAATGAATTTTCTTGTAGGTGAAAAATGTGTAGGGTTCACTACCATTGGGCTTATGGAGTCAGTGTGAGGGAATTCAATGACAATGGATCTCCTTGTGGAAGCTGAGGCTTTAATTGTTTCAATGAAAGGAAAATACACACACAAGAATATTTAATAGATTAATGTTAAACGGAAGTCAGAGAAAGAAGGCATGAATTATGAGTAATTCAACATCAAGATATTCGAAACAAAATATTAAGAAACATAATACATAAGCTCATTGAAACACTCAAAGAATCTTGGGTGAAGCAGAAAACACAGTCACTGTATATTACTGATCATCAAAAAATTGCAATAGTGGTAGTGTCAAATAACATTCTCCAACCCCTTCTCATTCAATTTTTTGCCTATTAATAGGCTTTTGTTCATTACATTGGATCTGACCACCTGGCTAGATCATCGAACCATCATCTTTGACACCTATCTTAGCCATAAACTATATTATTGGAACTGAAAAAGACACCTAATAACTTTAGAATTAAAAGCCTATTAGGACTCTACCTTTCATTTATTAAATTCAATTATATGTAGCATTGGATAACTACATCGATGATGACCAAGTGTTCGAGTGGCACTAACTATAACCTAGACATAAATATACCCACTAGATTTAGGAATTGATCACCCTACTTTTAAGGAGAAGACAACCATAACATTTGATCGTTGTCTTTACGCTGAGCTGGAAAAGTGACATCTTTTTCAAGGATTAAATCCCTACTGGAGTGTCCCACTGCCACATTTTAATGGCTCCACATGGCTAGTTGCCCTTCAACACACTTTCAAAACACCAAAATACAACTAAAAACACATTGCTCCAAAAACAAAGTGAAATAGGCAGTTTTGTAGCATAGTTTAGTAGAAAATATATTTCAGCCATGTAGGTCAACTTTTAGCCTCTCTTTCTGATTGGGATATCTTTTTTAGATAATATAAGCTAAATACAACTCTTATCCTCCTTTTATTTCAAGCCAAAATGAGTTTTTTGCAAAAAGTATCCTACAGGTATTTCATAGAGAAATCTAACCTTCAAGCCCGGCCATCACTATGAAATTTCCTAATTGGCAGAAAAACATAGAATTTTCATTTTTCTTCACAATTTCACCTTCCAAACTGAAAATATTTTTTCTTGAATGTTGCAAAATTTGTCAAAAATGTTTAGCCCAAATATTCAAACTTTGGGCACTCCATCCTTAGCAGTAGAAGGCTGCATCTCCTCAGGCTCATTTATCACTTTGATTTTCAACCCTCTTTTCTTCAATTCTTCCTGAATCCACTCCATTTGATCCTCTAGTTCTTTAAATTTTCCCTTGAGCTTATTTCTTTCAGACTGTAACCAAAGGTTTCTCTTTCTGGTGTTTTTCATTACTCTCCTCAAAGGAAGTGTTATTTTCAACAACTTTTTGGCATTTGTCAGTGATTTATCATATTGGTTCAGTTGATCATTCACTTTTTCTTCAAAATCTGCCATCAAATTTCTATCTACCTTGGCCTCCTTTAGTTCTAATTTGACTTCAATGACCTCTTCTCTGGCCTCTCTTAACTGTTCCTGCAATACTTGTACTTCAGTATTTTCCACCATCTGCTCCTTTCCTTTACTTTGCACAAAAACCTCTTCTATTGTTGGAGATAGGTCTATGATGTCTTCTGTAATAGGCTGCATGCCTTTGTCAACATTTTCTGTCTTCTTTTTTTCCATGACACCCTTTGCAAGCTGTATCCTAGTAAGTGGTTTCCTTGTCTGGAATATGAAACCTGCTTCTTCTCATGCAAAATATAACTTTTTAACAATCTTACCTTTATGTTTCTTCCTCTTTTCATCTTCAATGTCTTCAGCTCTGACAATTGGAGTCTCTTAAATATCTATTTCTTGGAGGATGTCTTCAATATTTCCCTTTCGAATGGTTTGACTTCTAGTTACCTCCTGCTACCATGCTTGCTAATCTTTTGTTTGTTGCTTATAGGTGATGGTTGTGGGATATCTGCCTTTGGTATAGGTTCTGTTTCAACATCCATTGGCTCCAAGATAGGCTCTGCCTCTTCTTCATTTACACCTTCTGTCACAGCTGGAGATGAAGTAGTTTTTGGCTTTGAAGTCTTCTTAGGTGTCACTGAATCAACTTCATACCCACTATGGAAAAGGAAAGATGCCCAATCTTTGTTTAATTTTTTCAATTCTTCCAACACCGAGAGTTTAATCAAACCATGGTGAAAAATTGATGTCTCACTACCTTCAGGCCTGGCTTGAACCTTATCAGACATCTACCCTAAGCTCCTAAACAAAAATAAAGGAATATCAAGGGGCTTCTTACTAGTGAAATGTAAAAGGAGCCTGAAATGGTACAAGTAAACCATATGAAGCCTCCCCTCACAGGTAAAGTATTTCTATATCACAAACGACAGTTTAGAATAATTTTCCTTCATAAAACTCCTTGGAATGCTATATGCCATGTCAGCTCCAATGTGTACTGGTTTGAAAAATTCCTCACAACTTTGCATTTTGAATTTAGTGGCTTTGAACGACTCTTAACCTTCTCTTGGTATCTCTGTAGCCCAATAAATGGTATCAGGTGATACTGTGAAATTTAAAACCCCCGCCTTCGAGGCTGTACCTGTAAAGTTCACTACAAAATACTTTGATATCTGGGCATGAAATCCTTGAAGCTTTTGACAAAATTGTAGAAATCTGACATTTCTAAATGCATCCATGAAACTAGGGTTTTCATTTAATAACATGAGGTTCATGGGCTCGTATCTCACACATGAGCCTCCCTTATTCAACTTCTTCTTCATTTCCATTCTACTTTATAACCACACTATCTCCCTAACTGTGACACCGGTAGATAAAAACACAAGACAACAAGCTACTTGTGGTGGCAGTCAACTCTTTAAAGATGATACTGGACTGCTGCATGCAAGGTTAGAACAACATATGACAGAGAGATGCTTTGAGATGAATTTAAAAATTGCAATTTGAAAGTTGGGATAATGATGCCAAATGTGGGAATAAAAGGTAATGATGAGGGTAATTACGATCTTGCATGCTTGGGTGATCAGGATGACTAATTGGGTGACTTCACCTTTACCCCTGACCATCAGAATTTTGATAACTCACCATGCTCTATTTTTCTACAGAAAAACAAGATTATGCAGCAAAGACAATTATAAACCTGGCATATTTGCTACGGAATTGTCAGGGGATTTCATAGCAAAATCTTCCATTCTGCCTTTATATTCTCTACTAAATGGTGAAAAAACAGATAGGTGGCATTTTTTTGATTTGAGACCATGCATGTGAAAACTAAGTGGAATTGGGTGGATTTGACTGACATGATATGACTAATGGGGGGTTTTAGACTTAGGGTAAGGTTTATTTCATGGAATTTTTAATCAAATTCATGAACCAATCTATTAAGACAAAGTGAAACCTAGGTGAGTGAGGTAAGTGACCCTAATAATGAAATTTTGAAAATTGATGTGTGATAATAGTGGCTCCACTGGGGATAGTGTGCCCCTGTGGTACAACAAAGAACTTGTAGTTCTGGTGCCTTCTTTCAAGGAAAACAAAATTTATGAAATTGATGAAGAATTTTTCAAGCTCTTATGGCCTTCTCCTCGGGCTCAAGCTCGATGATGAACTCATATTTATCAGCAAAAAATCATAAAAAAAAATGAAATATATACAATGGAGTGAAACTTTAGTAAAAGGAATTAGGAGGAATAATGTTTTAGAAACCCTCCATTGTCAGGTCCTCCTCCACACAGCTGTCCATCCATATCCTGAAGCAGAAAAGTGTTGTTTCCATGATATGCAACTATAAAAAATGGCCCCTTCTAGACGTTCTCAAACTTTCCATGCTTCCCCTTTTCTTCAATTTTGGCTTCCCATTTCAGAACTACATCTTGGATCTGGAAACTTTCCTCTTTAGCTTTTCTGTCAAAGATTTTCTTCACTCTGTTTTGTGATTGCTAATGGTTTTCATACATATCTTCTCTTTTCTCTTATCAAGCTATAATCTGGTTTATCCTCCTTTAGATGGAATTTGGCTCCTCTTCAAGTCCTTGCAGCAGTTTCATTACCGAAACTCCCAAATAAGTGGGAAAAATAGCTTCAGCTCCATACACTAATTCATAGGGAGATGTACCAATGGATAACTTTGTGAAAATTCTATCAGCCCACAGAAAAAACTTCAACTTTAGATGCCATGATCTCTTGTTTTCTTGCAACACATTTTTGATGATCCTCACTATGCTTTTATTAGATGATTCTGCAAGGCCATTACCTTGAGGGTAATAGGCTGTTGAATTTCCAAGTGTAATATGATACTGATGACAAAAGCTAATTAATTTTGTGGATTTAAAAGCTTGTGCATTATCAGTAATAATTTTCATAGGACAAACAAACCTAGACATAATATTGTTCTCCAAGAATTGAATGATGACTAAGTCAGTATCCTCCCTCGTTGGGATTGCTTCGATCCACTTTGTGAAATAATCTGTGGCTGTCAAAATCCAGCGATGCTACCCTGAGGATGTTGGGTGTATTTCACCAATAAAATCCAACCCCAATTGCTGGAAAGGAGCTTCAACATATATTGGCTTCAAGGGTAATGGATTCAAATTCTTCTTACCATAAAAAACTTAGCATTCATGACATGAAGCGATCTTCTTGTAGATGTCCTTAAACATAGTAGGCTAATAATACCCTAACTTGAGTATCTTGTTGGCTCTGGATTTCCAGTAATGGTATCCTCCAAAATCTCCCTTATGGAACTCTTCAATGACTTTTTCAGCCTCATCTTCCATTAAACAATTCAAACAAATTCCACCGGTATCTTTCCAATACAAATTCTTGTTTAAAATGCAGTATCTCAATGATTTCAGCTTCAAAAACCTTGATCTGGACTTAGTCAACCGAGGAGGATATATATGATGATGTAGGACAAATATTACATCTCTGTACCATTTAGACAAGATGAATTTCTCTTTAATAGGGACCAATTCTTCTTCTTCTTCTGTCAGCTCTGAAATTTCTGCAATGAAATTCATGTCAAGACATTCAAAATTTGTTTGTGCCATCATTTTTATAACCCTTATCCTTTCACCAACTTGGTAGGCTTAATTTCTATGTCATACTTGAGCAAAGTAGCAATCCATTTCCCTCTTTTTCCATCAGGATCAGCTTGTGTCAAAATATCTTTAACCATAGTGTTAGGCAAAAATGCAATAATATGAGAATGCAGAATGTAAATTATGTAATCTTTAAGAGATTTGACTAAAGAATATGCCTTTTTCTCCAAGATATTACACTTCAATTCAGAGTTGGCAAGAGTCCTATTGAAAAATGAAATAGGCTCCTCATCACCTTGCTGCCCTTTTTTCAATAAAACTCCAACAATGGTATTTTCAGAAGCAAATGTGAAAACCATAAATTCACTTGAGAAGTCAAGACTTATAAGCACTGGAGCTTGAGTGAGGGATTTATTTATCTCTTCAAATGATTTCCTAGCTTCAAAATTCCACTTAATATTAGATCCATTCTTTAACATCTTGGTAATGTCCTTGAAAATCTCAGCAAAGTTTGGGATACACCTTCTAACAAAATTTACCTTTCTAAGAAAAGACTGAATCTCCTTCCTATTCCTTGGCAGGTATATCTTTTGAATTGCACTGACTCTATTAGGATCAATATTTATCCCATATTTAGATATAATATGTCCTAGCAATTTTCCAGAAGTTAGAGAAAAAATACTTTTATTGGGATTAAGAGAGATACCGAATTTTTTGCATTTCTGCAGATCTTTATCCAAATGTTTCAAATGTTCTTCCTCCTTTCTTGAAAACATAGTTATGCCATCCAAATATACCACAAATGGTTTGTATTTATCGTCAGAAAAATTAATATTCATTTCTCTTTAAAAGGTTTCCCCTGCATTCATCAGACCAAAAGGCATCTTGGCGTACATGAATGTTTCCCATGGCGAGGTAAAGGCAGTTTTCTCCTGGTATTCTGGATGTACCAATATCTAATTGTAACCTGAAAAGCCATCAAGCATGGAAATTCATTGAAAGCCAACAATATTCTGCAAAATCTGATCCATCTTAGGAAGAGGGTAGTTGTCCTTCAAAGAAGCCTTGTTCATATTTCTAAAGTCAATACAAATTCTAATCTCACCACTCTTCTTTCTGACAGGTACTAGATTAGCAAGCCATTTTGAAAACCTTATAGGGACAATGATCTTTGCATCAAAAAATTTCTTAATCTCTTTCTCAATCAGAGGCATGAGCAAAGGATTACTTCTTCTCAACTTCTACTTGAATGGTTTTTCATTCTCTTTGATGGGAATAGTATGTTGTGTAATGCTAGGATCATACCTTTTCAGATCAACATAGCTTCATGCAAAAAAACAAATATATTTCTTCATCTTATCCACATATTTATGTCTCATCTCCATAGAAAGAAACTTAGAAAGTTTGACCATTTTAGGTGTCGTTGTTGTACCAATATTTCATGTCTCTACCTCCTCATAATCAACTTGCATTCTAGGAGACTTGAAAACATCATTTTGATCAAATTATTTCTCAAGGGGAATAAGGCCTTTTGGGATACAATAGTTTTTCAGCTGCAAGATTTTATGATTGACTTTAGTTTCAACAAACATATTTTGTTGATCCACTTGGATGTTCTCAAACTCCTCCTTCAATTCAAGGAAATTTCGAACTTGCTGATCATTCTCAAACACTTGCCAATGAATGATGTTGTCAGGGATTGATGGCCTATGTCTGACCTCAACCTCATGTTTCTCACTAGAATGAGTAGGGATGACAAATAAACTTGCATAGACAACTAAAGAATAAACTACTGAATTTTGGTCCGTCGTTTTCACAATGAAAGCATATTCTTGAAAATTTTCAAGTATTTCCATGATCCAATTTTTGTATGCCCTCATTCTTACATATTTGGTTTGATATGGAACTTCAAATTTTTTAATCACTAACTCTAAATTACCACACAATGATATCTTTTTGGCACCTAGTTTTTTCAAAATTTCTAGACCCAAAAACAATGATTCATACTCTGCCATATTGTTTGTGCAATCAAACTTAAGTTTGAAAGAGTAAAACTTACTTTCATCATTAGGAGTAGTGATCCATATCCTTTCTCAAGCTCCCTCTCTTCCAGCTGAGTCATCAAAGTGTAAAATCCACCAACCTTCTCCTTTTTCCTCAACACATCCCTCATTTTCTACTTGTTTATTTTCTATTTTTTTCTTCAAATTATGCCTCATCAGTGAGTTCATTGAATAGAATTGAGGATCCCAATTCAGTTTCAACTGCATAAATAGGAAAATTTTGAGGCTTATCCTTACTACTCACCATGTAGGCCATCCTACTTTCCCTATAAAACCTCCTTTGCTCACCAAAAACTAGAATGGTAGCATATGTCATAAACATCTGCATAGTCCCTTTAATTTTGGCTGCCTAAGATCTAGATAAAAGCATACCAAACTTTGGAGGAATGCCAACTACTACTATGTCCATCACCACTGTTTTAGCATGTACTTGTGTTAGGCCAACAACATCTTTAATAAGACTGAACCTCTTCATTTTGTTCATGTTCTACCCTTGGTCTTAGGAAAATGGTGGGATGATATTCTTGCAGATTTAGGATGTCTGAAGGTCCTGGTTGAGAATCTAACATCTTGACAATTTTGCTTATATTTTTAGTGAATTTTATAATTTATCCAAAGGGGATTGGAATTTTTATTTTGGATATCTCATTTTCCAAACTGAAACTAAATGATGTTTTTTCAACTTTTGTGGCACGAGGTGGAGGTGGTGTATCCTTATTTGGCTCAGCTGTTTTAGGAAAATCTTTCTTTGGCTGACCTTTGTTTGTGGTAATGGGGACATTCCTATTTCTAAAATTGTATTGTTTGTGCATTTCAAAAATGGCATGTTGAAGACCCTTTAGGTAATCATATTGTTACTCATTCTTCTCCAAATCATGACTAGAATCATCATGTTCCTCTTTAGTTAGAAACATACCAGACATGTCTTCATCTAAGAAATGAATAATATTCTCTTGTAACTTAGGTTGAGCTTCCTCTTCATCAAGTAAATTCTGTTGAAAGGGAAGCCTCACTTGTATGTCAGGCTGATTTATGTTTTCTATTGGTCTTTTCTGATTTCGAGGCCTCCTAAATTGTGGGTTTCTGATGTGTGCATCTTGTTGTGTAGGAGGCAAAGGAGTGGCTCCAAGAACAAGTCTATCCATGAGTTTTTACATGGTATTCATTATGGAATCAAACTTAGCATATGAGGATGAAGGTTTTTCCTATTCTTTCAATTTTGTTTTTCCCATATTCGACCTTTTGGCAGCTTCCATGTTCACCTCCACTTTCACTACATCATTCTGCATTTCTGCTAGAGAAGCTGACTCTCTTTCTCTTAGAAAAATGGAAAAATCATAATCAAATGCCTCTACATAGTGTAATTGAGAAGCTCCTGGAGGAGGTTTAATATGAGAAGGTATGGAGTTATGGACCTTGTTAAAACTCTTAGGGAAGACTTGGACATATTCATCTAAGGCTCTTTTCAAATTGTTATACTCAGTCAGAGCTTGTATTGGATTTAACTTATTCCCCCACTTGGTCAAAAAAATATCTTCTAGTTGGTCCTAATTCTGAAAAATTGCTGGAGCTAAGGCCTTAAACCATTTTCTTACTTCACTAGTGAAAATCTAAGAAAATAATCTCATTTTTACATCCTCATGGTCTACCTCCTCTCTGTCAATGAGATCATTAAATTGATCTACATGTTCTTCAACTGATATTTACTCTTCACTCCCAAATTTTTTAATTCTAGTTGAGTATCCATCTGGGAGGTCATGAAGGACAACATGGAGGACGAGTGGAGCATATCTTGCAGGTCCAACAGGAGGATGAGGAGGAAAAATTCCAACCATGATGACAGGAACTGTGGTATGTGGAAGGACAATAGATTTTGTTAAATTATGATTTTTGGAAAATGCAGTAGGTGAGGATGAACTATTAGGAGATGGTGTAGATGGTATTTGAAGTCTAGATATGAATGAACTTCGTTCATGCAAAGGTATACCAGATTTTCTCTTCAAAAAAAATTCAAATGGATCTAACTATTTTAAATTTTCAAAAGACTCCCTCTCTAACAACAACTCTGATGTGACTATTTTCTAGAGTTCTTATTTTTCCTCCTTAGATACTAGGGATGATGTGTCAATACCTAGTCTTTGTAGTTCTAGTATTTATCATCAAATTTCCTATCTTCAAGATTTCGAATAAATTCATAGGACAAAGCTCTTGAATGTGACGAAACACCTAATTTTGATCAAGAGATGCTTCCAATGCATTTGAGGATCCCTTCTGGATTATCCACAATTTTAGGTGGGATAGGATCTGGATTTATCCTTGTGTATCTATTTCTCGAAGCCACCTTTAAGCATGAAGATCTTTAGTGGAGTCACCAAGGTAGTTTTTGTAGCCTTGAAATGTTCTGAGCTCCTGCTACCTCCAATATTTCAGCTTCACAGTTTGAGCACAAACTTTGGGAAATATGTCTTCAGACTCCCGATAGATGCACCAAAATGTTATCTCTAAATTGGTACTGACGGGCTACTCCACGAGACAACTTAGAGTAACTCTTTCAAACCATTTTTTGACTAAGGAGCCTATTCATCCTGAGAGGGCTCTCTCAAATTAAATTATGATTTGCTCAGTTAAAATTCAATTAGATGGCTAACTCTGTGATATGTACTTTAATGAATTTTATTGCAGGTGAAAAATGCGTAGGGTTCACTACCATTGGGCTTATGGAGTCAGTGTGGGGGAATTCAATGACAATGGATCTCCTTGTGGAAGATGAGGCTTTAATTGTTTCAATGAAAGGAAAATACACACACAAGAATATTCAATAGCTTAATGTTAAAAGGAAGTCAGAGCATGAAGGCATGAATTCCGAGTAATTCAAC
Organism: Pinus albicaulis; assembly: GCA_034641835.2. NCBI lineage: Eukaryota > Viridiplantae > Streptophyta > Pinopsida > Pinales > Pinaceae > Pinus > Pinus albicaulis. The sequence continues at coordinate 306,711,118 of CM076570.1, read as the reverse complement.
ATCAATATATTCGAAACAAAATATTAAGAAACATAAGACATAAGCTCATTGAAACACTCAAAGAATATTAGGTGAAGCAGAAAACACAGTCATTGTATATTACTGATCATAAAAAATTTACAATAGTGGTAGTGTCAAATAAAATTCTCCGACCCCTTCTCATTTTAAGTTCTGCCTATTAATAGGATTTTTTCGTTACATTTGATCTTCCCACCTAACTAGATCATCGAACCATCATATTTGACACCTATCTTAACCATAAACTATATTCTTGGAACTGAAAAAGACACCTAATAAATTCATAATTACAAGCCTATTAGGACTCCACCTTTAATTTATTGCATTCACTTATATGTAGCATTGGATAATTACATCAATGATGACTAAGTGCTTGAGTGGTACTAACCATAACCTATACATAAACATACCCACTAGATTTAGGAACTGATCACCCTACTTTTAAGGAGAGGATAACCATAACATTTGATCACTGTCTTTATGCTGAGCTGTAAAAGTGACAACTTTTTTTAGGAGTAAATCCCTGCTGGAGTGTCCCACTGCCACCTTTTAATGCCTCCACGTGGTTGGTTGCCTTTCAACACACTTTCAAAACACCAAAATACAACTAAAAACACCTCGCTGCAAAAACAAAGTTAAATAGTCAATTTCGTAGCCTCTCTTTCAGATTGGGATATGTTTATTATATAATATAAGCTAAATACAACTCTTATCCTCCTTTAATTTCCAGCCAAAATAATATCTTTTACAAAAAGTATCCTGCAAGTATTTCATAGCGAAATATGGCCTTCAAGCCTGGGCTTCACTACAAAATTTCCTAATTGGAAGAAAAACACAAAATTTTCATTTTTCTTCACAATTTCACCTTCCAAACTGAAAATACTATTTCTTGAATGTTGCAAAATTTGTCAAAAAGGTTTAGGCCAACTCTTCAAACTTTGGGCAGTCCATCCTTAGCAGTAGAAGGCTGCATCTCCTCATGCTCATTTATCAATTTGATTTTCAGCCCTCTTTTCTTCAATTCTTCTTGAATCATCTCCATTTGATCCTCTAGCTCTTTAACCTGTCCCTTGAGCTTATTTCTTTCAGACTGTAACCAAAGGTTTCTCTTTCTGGTGTTTTTCATTACTCTCCTCAAAGGAAGTGTTATTTTCATCAACCTTTTGGCATTTTTCAGTAATTTATCATATTGGTTCAGCGGATCATTCACTTTTTCTTCAAAATATACCATCAAATTTTTTTCTACCTTGGCCTCCTATAGTTCTAATTTGACTTCAATGACCTCTTCTCTGGCCTCTCTTAACTGTTCTCACAATACTTTCACTTTAGTATTTTCCACCATTTGCTCATTTCCTTTCCTTTACACAAAAACCTCTTCTGTTGCTAGAGATAGGTATATGATGTCTTCTGTGATAGGCTTCTTGCATTTGTCAACATTTTCTATTTTCTTGTTTTCCATGACACTCTTTGCAAGTTGTAGCCTAGTAAGTGGTTTCCTTGGCTGGAATATGAAACCTGCGTCTTCTCCTGCAAAATCTAACTTTTTTATAGTCTTACATTTCTGTTTCTTTCTCTTGTCATATTCAATGTCTTTAGCTTTGACAATTGGAGTCTCTTCAATATCTATTGCATGGAGGATGTATTCAATATTTCCCTTTCCAATGGTTTGACTTCTAGTTATCCTCCTGCTACCATGCTTGCTAATATTCTATTTTTTTCTTGTAGGTGATGGCTGTGGGATATCTACCTTTGGTATAGGTTATGTTTCAACATCCATTGGCTCCAATATAGGCTCTGCCTCTTCTTCATTTACACCTTCTGTCACAGCTGGAGATGAAGTATTTTTTGGATTTGAAGTCTTCTTAGGTGTCACTGAATCAACTTCATACCCACTGAGGAAAAAGAAAGATGCCCAATCTCTGTTCAATTTTTTCAATTCTTTTAGAAATAAGAGTTCAATCATACCATGGTGAAAAACTGATGCCTCATTGCCTTCATCCCTAGCTTGAACCTTAACAGACATCTTTCTTAAGCTCCTACACAAAAATAAAGGAAGATCAAGGGGCTACTTACTAATGAAATGCAAAAGGAGCCTGTAATGGTACAAATAAACCATATGAAACCTCCCCTCACAGGTAAAGCATTTCTGGATCACAAACAACAATTTAGAATAATTTTCCTTCCTAAAACTCCTTGGAATTCCAGATGCCATGTCAGCTCCAATGTGTTTTGGTTTGAAAAATTCCTCACAACTCTACATTTTGAATTTAGTGGCTTTGAACCACTTTTCACCTTCTCTTGGTATCTTTGTAGCCTGAGAGATGGTATCAAGTAATATTGTGAAATTTAAAACTCCCACCTTCGAGGTTTACAAATGATTGAAGATAGTGAATATCTATCTGTCCTTATACAAACCTCTTTCCAGTTAACCAATACAGTTCATCCCAAGCTGAAACAACCTGTTTTGAAAGACTGTGTTACAGTTGGTTTGTCTAATGATTAAGTCGAAGGTGTGTTGTATGATCCCACGGATCTGCCTCATGATTGGTATTTCCAATATAAATCCCTTGCTGAAGAGAAAAAGCCTGAAGCTAAAATCAAAAGAGTCTCTATAAACAACGGTTAAGTACGTCTTATTCCAAATAAGCCAGAGATTCCTCGTCCTATTTTCAGGCCTCGTAGACATGTTTTACCTATTTCTTCCACAGAAGCCTCTTCATCAAGAAAGTATGATGTTAATCCTATTAATGAAGTATGTACTACAGAACCTGTGTTATCCTCAAATGAATTGTATATACCTGAGTCAAAGCCTTTTTTAGTTGTAAATAAAATGTTTAGAATCTCTACTAGCCACTTTCCACCCATGGAAGAATGGCAGTATGCCAATAGACGCTTCGTCAAAGGAGGAAAATGGCCTCCCAAAACCAAATTCAACACGAATTCTTCTCAGTCTAAACAACCAAACACTAGAACTGATTGTGCCCCTGTATTAGAAAAAAATGCCTTAAACTCCACTGATTTAGATCAGACATATCAAATCGGCAATTATCTTGCTACTTGGTGTGCTCATGCTGAAGATATTTTAGATGATATAGGTGTTCAAAATGAGTTAATTTTGAATAACCTCAGATTACTCTATGATGAACAATAAGAAGAAAAGGGGAGGAGAGAAGCCAAAGAGAAGAAGAAGAAAGAAAAGAAAAAGAGAGAATCCAAGGCTCCAAAATTTTCTATTTCAATGGATACTCCCAATTATTGGGACATAGATGAAAAATAGGAAGTCAGTGAAGCAGAGTCTAGTATACAAGCATTTGAGAAGAAAATAGAATAAAAAAAAACAACAAATTTTCAAAAGCCAAAAAGTGAAGTTGCCACATTAGAAATGCTGCTTCTAAATTTTCATCTTTTATTTTTCCATCCCTTCAGAAAGCTCATGTTTTCACAGAAGTCCATAGGTATCCTAGAGTTGAAGAAGATTTTTTTGCTACAAAATCTAGTGGATATGTGTTAGATTTTGACAAATCTACAAACCCAGCTGAGTCTATACGAATTTGGATTGGTGCTTTATACCAGATGCAAGTTACAACTAGATTGGATAATATCTCTATTTTTGCTTTAGCAGAGAAAATAATGGCCGGGATTGTTTATTAATGGTGGATGGGACCATTAGACGAGGAAAGGTTAAATGTAGCTACTGCTTGTTTGGCTACTCTTGAATTATTGCTAAAAACTCAATTTGTCCCTGAGCCCGTAGATGAGAAAAAACAAATTATAACAGATCTTGCAAGAATGGAATTAAAGGATTTGAAGTTTTTAGATCAATTTGGAAATGAATATATGTCCAAGATCTATAAACAAAATCTTACTAATGACTCCACTCAAAGGATTTCATTTTTGTCAAAATTGCCTGGCAATCTAGGTGATTTAATTATGAAAGATCTAGATCTTCAAGGAAAGAAAATTGAACAGATTTATTGGATAGATCTTCTATTCAGGTGTCAGGAAAAGGTCAAATATTTATGTTGGAAAAATAAAGCTCAAGATTTTTCTCCAGGTCTTGAAGTTTGTAGAATAGTGCTACCTTGGACACCTTTTAAAAATAAAAAATCAAAGAGATATGAAAGATTTAAGCCAAAGTGAGTATCCAATCCTAAACGACCCTTCAGAAAATTCAAATATTTGAAGAAGTGCAGACAGCCCAAAAAAGATAATGCTTGTTTTATATGCAAACAAGAAGGACATTTCGCTAGAAAATTCCCTAAGAGCTCTTCAAATAAGTTGAAAGCATGTATATAAATTGATGATTTTGTAGATAATTGGTCAGTCGTAGATTCTCAAGATGAAGTATCAGATGTATATAGTTTAACTGATGCTTCTTTGTCTAAAAATGAGTTCATCCTAGATACATCTCAAAAGATGAATTGCTGCTATAACTGCTCGGAATATGATTTCTCAGAACCCGCTGAAGACACTGAACTTCATTTCTGTGATGAATACAGTGAAGAAGAAGACACTGATGAAACTTATGAATCCAATTCAGATGAAACAATATCTACTGAACCATCTCTTCCAGTTGTCAAAGAAACAGGTAAAATGGATTCTCAACCAAGTTTGAACTCTTTTTTTCCTTACTTGAAGAAAGTAGCTCCTTCTTCATCACTGCCTGTTCCTGCATATGATGCTTTAGCCGAAAACAATCTTCTGAAAAAGATTGTAAAAACAAATTTTTTTTTATATATTCCTGTGCAAGTTCAAGTTAAGGGTGATTGGATAAATTTTGATGCTTTCATTGACACTGGAGGCTCAAATAACTTAGCACACCCTTCGTTATTTAAAGGTTTATGGAAACCTTTGACAAATATTCTTGTTTCAGAAACTATTGGTGGTCATGTAAATCTTACTCATTATGTAGATGATGTTTCTTTAAAAGTTGGGGGAAGTATTGTCAAAATTTCTGCAATTCAACATTATGACCCAACTGCAAGTTTATTCTTGGGTATGCCTTTTATCAATTCTGTCTTTCCCGTTACCATAAGCAAAGATAAAATCATTCTGAATTTAAAGAAAAAAGCAATCTCAATCTTGTTGAAGCCCCGAAAATCGGGTATACAACAAGGGGGATACCCACCCAGTCTAGACCTTGGTTAGCAACTCCTTTTCCATTTGGTGTAGTGGGTCCGACTGGGGATAATGGGACCAGTTTCCCAATATGTGTGTGTGCGTTGAGAATTGATATTTATTTTCTAAAAAGTTTCCTAAATGAAATGCTTTTATTCTATTTCTAATCTAATAACATGCAAATTGTATTCTAATTAAATAGAAATATCTAATTCTAAACTAACCCGGGATGTAATCTTTCTATTATGTGATCTAAAATGATTTCAAATAACAATTGGTAATAAAGATCATTCAACTGTTATAAGAAAAGAATTCAATAAAGATAAACCACTTCGTATAAAAAGTTAGACGAAACAGTAGTGAAAAACATATCACATAATAAGCTATTCATACATTAAGCATAAATAAATAGTTATCACCATACAAAAGTGCCAAATGATAACTCAAACATTCAAGCGTCAATACATAAACCACTAAACATAAATATCACTTTAACACAGAGGCAGAAATAGTTAAGAGATAAAAGTACCATTTATAACTAGTTCTACTCATGAGCTTCAAGCAATAATGACTTATCTCTTCTTAATCCAACATCCACTAAGAGTACAGAAGTGCAACATCAGTAGCAGATATTAAACGCAGATATCAATAAATCTTGTTCCATTCATTCATCAAAACCTCCCTGGAGGGTGCAAAAGTGCATGTTCTGAGGACAAGTTTTTGACAAATTTCAGGACCCTTCTCTAAATGCATGAGAAGGTTTTAAATACTACTAACTAAATATAAAAATAATTTATTACAAAAATATAGGATACATTTTAAATGACCGTCCTATTTTTAGGGAAAAAATAAAGCAAAACTAGTACTAAATCTAAAATTAAAATTTAGCAGCTAACTAACTATGAAAGTGTTCTTTGGAATTGCAAGAATTCAACATTGATATGAGAAGAATAGGCTAGCCGACTTCAGATTTCAACTGTCCCGTGAAGACGGAATTTGCAAGAGCTGGCACTATCTTTTCGGTAGAATTGATGATACACTCGAGAGTCATGCATTGGCTGTGTGGTTTTACTAGACATGCCCAGTAAGAATTCCAATTTAACTTTGTTAATCCTTTAATCAATTCTGCCTTCTCTTGGGCTTTCTGTTTCCATTCTGTTTGCAGTAGCTGTGCTTTTGGTAGGTATCCTTTAGTAGTTTCAAAGATCATATTTTCCTTGTGTAAATTTTCATTTATACAATCAAAAACACTGCTATCTGCTGTGGCTGCTTCTTCTACCGCTTGCTCTGCCTTCATGATCTATGCATCCCAATTATTAAAAAGTATTTCTTTGTGATTTTCATTGATTGTAGGTGCACCTGCTCTTTTCCCTTCTTCTGTATTTTTCCAAGCCAAATAGTCATTAACTCTTTTTTCAGTTAAATCATAATCATGTCGTAAATCTACGACATGATTAGTGATTTTATCACTTTCTTGACAATAAGAGTTCCATTCTGATATTCTTTGGCATAATATTTCTTGTTGTTGCAGTAGTTGGTCATTTAAGGAAATAGACTCTGTGATAAATTCTGTGAGCTTGGGATCATCTTTGTGCATTTCTTGCATAATTTTTAGTTGTTTCTCTTTTTCGGCCAAACTGTTCTGATATCCAATCTGTATTTGTTGAAAATCTTGTTGTAATTTTTCAAGTTGTTTCTGAGCTTCACTGTTAGTATTGGCTTCTTGCAGCTGTTGTTGCAAGACATGCACCTGATCTTCTTTCTCATTCAATAATTTCCATACCTCAAATGCTTTGTCAATGGCTGCAGAGGCATAAGCTCCTGTGATCTGAGATAATTTAGTGAGATTTTCAGTTGGATCAGTAGTAGGATCTTTCCATAGAACATCTAGGTGTTCTGCATCATGAGAAAACACATTTTCTAATTTCCTTTTCTTCCTTTGTCTTCTTACCATTGCCTTGTGTTGTGGACTGTAGAATACATCAAGAGGAGGAATTTCCTATTTCTTGAGCATGAGTTCATAGGATGGGGTTATAGGAATATGTTCTGTCTCTGAGACATTGGTAGTTACTCCTGTGACTATATTTATTGCTGTCTATACATTTCTCACAAGTGTCTGTGTATTTTTTGCTTCAATATTAATCAAATCATTGAATGTTTCCCATTCCTTATCCAATTCAGTTCTGACTGATGATTGCTGTACAATGAGAGGGGGAATATTTAACTGTGGAGAGGTTGAAATCTGTTGCTATGAGAGTTCTTTAGATTGGGCAGTATCTTTACTGACCCATCACTCTTAGAGTGTTCAGAGGTTTCTCTTCCAGACTTTGACTTAGACCTGTTTGTACCTGAAATTCTACTGAGACTGACACTAGGAGTTGGTTCCCTTACGGGTTCCAAGCGCAATTTATCCAGAGGGATAGTAGTTAACCTCCTTTCTGTGTATATTTTGAATTCTTGAAGCTCTGCTGGAGGAAACCGTATTTGAGCCGAATGTAGAATTTCTTTGAATGTGCCTTTTTCTTGAAACATGTCATCGAAAAGATCTTCTTCTTTAGAAAACACTCTTATCTTGACTGCAGTAGTGAAATTTTTAACAATATCATATGGGTCGAATGGTATTCTTGGAAACTTGAACAAATGTAAACATGTAATATTGTTTTCTTCTTTAAATGCATTACCAACATCAAATAATGAAAAGGCCCCATAGGCCACAAGAAATTGAGGCCAGATAGCCTTCTTCTTGTCCTTCAACTCTTTAGTCAAACCTCCTTCTCCGCAGGTTTGATAAGCAATTTCTCGGGCGATGAGTTTATCAAGAACATACAATGGTAAAACATGAGGAGAAGAAAAACTTCCAAAAACCATAACATATGTAAACAATTATTCTCCAAACCATCTTGCAACAGGTAGGATGTCTACCTCTGCTTCAGGAGAAAACCTTGGAGCATCTTTATAATACAATATTCTGTACACGGGAAACATAATGCCATGGCAATTCTTGTAAAAACAGGGAATGAACTTTGAATCCCACAACTCTTTGTGATAAACATGAATGGGTAGGGGATCCTGAGTTGTCCATTTCCAACCCATTAAAGGAAACTTAGAAACATAACAAATTTAATCCATAACATAAGAAGATAAGTAAAAAGGAGGATAAATCCTCTGAGAAACAGTTCTCTTAGACCGATAATTCAAAATAGCCGTGGCTAAGTTATCAGATAATATCTTAGCCCAATCCATGATAGTAGCATTAACAGCAGCATTTAATAATGGAAGCCATTCAGGTGAAAAATTATTAATGTTTGGCTTTCCAAAAAGCCGAAAAAGCATAGCAGCAACAAAGCAATACAGAGAAGTGAGAGAACCAGTACTATACATACCGTGTTTATCTTTCTTCAATGGTTCATCTCTACTGGACCAGTCCTTGGTGCATTCTGCTAGGTTTTCATTTTCTTTGGCAAACTTCTCCATGAACTGTTTGTTATAAGTTGCCTATGGTTCCGGAAAATGATACATAAGCCTCAAATCTTGTGGAGTGAAAGAGCCAATGAGCTCTTGACCCTGAGTCTTAAACTGTCTGTTCGTAATATCAGTGCTATCCAACACCCATTTAACCATATCCGTGTATGGAAGAATTCTAGGTCTCGTTGCTACTCGGTGCAAGAATGAACAAGTTAACTCTGTAATGGATGCATCAGAAGACCCATGCGAGCCTGCAGTAGCTGTAACCTCCATTACTCTGGTGTTCTCTTTTTCAAGTATATTATACATGCTCTCCCAAGTAGTGATACCAGCGTCTTTGTTACAGGCGGTGTCTGTGTATAAGGGCGTCATCTCTTTATCTTCAGAACTCGGAGCCTTGTCTTTCTTTCCCATTTTACTCTGAATACTGCTTTGTATATTTCTCAGTTCTTCGCTCCTGCATTTTACAAATTAAGTGAGGATAATGACATGAAAAAGGTGACGGGAAGGTTTTAAATGCTGAAGCCGTATAAAATATACCACCTTACGTGAAATAACCCTTTGATTAGAACGAAACCATTTTTCATTAATGAATGACAACCAATTCATTAATTTAACATTAAAGCGCATAACGAGGTCTCAATTTTTGGAGAAAGATTTTTCGTACGATGAGCCCTAAGGATCTGCGATAATGCGATCTGCGATTTTCTTCGCAATATCACAAAATCGCAATATCGCAGATCGCAATCTCGTGAAATTGTAATAGCGCAACATTGTAACATCGCAAAATCGCTATATCGCAATATCGCAAAATTGCAAGACATAACATATGACAAACATCCGTTAACATATTTTCTGCGACATGCGATTTGCGATATATGTTATCGCGCATCGGCGGTTTGAGGTTTTTTAGCATAAGATATGACATTCTAAGCATGCGTTGCGATGAATGTTCTTATAGTGCATAGTTTCGCATCACGATCTCGCAATTTTTAGTGTTATGCTCATAAAGAGGCGTTTATTACCTTTTTGCGATGCGATATTCCTTAAATAGTGATTTTATTCTATACTATCATAAAACTTAATATTTTTAGATTTTTCAAGGAATATCTTCCTAAGTTTATGATAGTAAGTTTTATTTGAAGAAAGGAAAAGCAAGTTCTAAAAAATAAAATATTTTTAAATTTTTTTGAATAAGGGTCCCCATTTATTTAGCATTATTGATAATACTAAATAAGAGAGAGAGAGGTTATTCTTTGGCCACAACAAGTCCCAAGACTGACAATGGCTAACTCAGAAGCAAGAAAAGAGAATAGCCAGAAAAAGGTAGGTGCTAGAAAACCACAGAATGATTCAAATAATTGGCAAGAAGTGCTACAGTTGTATGAAGAAAATATCCAGTTGAAAAATAAGAAAAAGGCAAATAGAAATCCAGAATGGTCCCCAGCACAAATTTCTATTTATGAAGAAATTGCTTAAAAATTGTTCAAACAATCCTCAAGCATTTTGGAGTGTTGAAAGTCCTCAACAAGAGATAGTTACGATGCATGATAATGGGGTAAAAGGAAAACTTATCCCATGCACTCCAAATGATGAACAAGAGATAAAAAAGCAGATTGAAGAACTATTGAGCTTACAGTTGATTGAACCTAGTTCTTCTCACTATTCTTGTTCTGCTTTCTTGGTCAGAAATCATTCAGAGATAGTTAGAGGAAAAGCTCGGATGGTCATAAATTACAAGCCATTAAATGAAATAACACAGAGCTTCAACTATCCGTTGCCTTGCCAAGAAACAATAATGCAGAAGATACAGAATAGTAAGATCTTTAGCAAATTCGACATGAAATCTGGTTATTACTAGATTCAGATTAAAGAAGAAGATCGACACAAAACTGCTTTTACATGTCCTGTAGGTTTCTATCAATGGAAAGTAGTACCATTTGGTTTGAAGAATGCTCTAGATTTCTTCCAAAGAAGAATGGACTACATTTTTGGCAGGTATGATTTTATTGTCACCTACATCGATGATATTCTGATTCATAGTCAGGATATAGATTCTCATATGGAACATTTGAAGATTTTTCCTGAAGAAGCACGAAAGCACGATATTGTTTTATCTGAGAAAAAGATGCTTCTATTTCAAGACAGTATTGATTTTTTAGGAATTCATATTTTAAATGGAAAAATTCAGATGCAGCCGCATGTTTTGACCAAGCTATCTGAATTTCCTGATGAGTTAAAAGACAAAAAAACAATTCAGCGTTTTCTAGGAGTATTGAATTATGTCCATAAGTATATTCCTAAAGTATCTGCAAAAACTGTTGCTATAAGAAAGCATTTGCATTCTGCTTGGTCACCAGAAGCAACAGAAGCAGTCAGAATGTTAAAAGCTGAATGTAAAAATATCCCAAAACTTAAACCTCCAGGTGATGGATTTCTAATCCTCCAAACAGATGCATCTGATGATTATTGGGCAACAGTCCTTTTTGAAAGAAAGGATGAGAAGGGAGAAGAAATTTTGTGTGCTTATGCATTCAGTGAATTTTTAACTCACCAAAAGAATTATTTTACTACAGAGAAGGAAACACTTGCCATATTCAATGGCATTCAAAAATTTGAATTATGTTTGGCTCCAGTCAAGTTTCTGATAAGAATTGATTCAATGAATTTCAAATATTTCTTATCAGCAAAAATATCAAGACAGCTAGCAAGAGGAAGGTTGTTAGCCTGAAAAATTTGATTTCAACAATACGAATTTGATGTTGAATGGGTACCTGGAAACTCAAATTATTTGGCTGATTCACTTACCAAAGATATGAATAAAGTTCATATACATTATAATAGAAGAACTGATATATTTGTTCTTCCTGGTAAGACTCCAACAGAAGATAGTTTTGAGACTTTTGTGAAAAGATTCCAGATCCTTGAACTGATCCTTGGAGACTTAAAAAAAGAAATCAAGAAGGTTGTAGGTCTAAGGATCTGAAGAAATCAGTGGATTCAAAAGTGTCAAGCATGGCAGACAAAAAATATAGGAATCCTTTTGGGACTAGATCCAAAGCTTGTAAAGGTTTATCCTTTGCCCAACATGAAGGTAAAAATCTATTTCAAAACTCTTGATGGTTTATGGTCCATAACATATACTGAATCCATGATTAAAGTTTTGTTGAGAATGCAGCAAGATGATGGAGCTTAGTGAAATGAAGTCGCCTTCACTAAGTGGGCCCGCAGGCAAATTCTGGCGCAAAGTCTATTTTTAGACTATGTCTATTTTTAGACATACGGAGCATAATTTAGGAATTCTACTTGGAGATTCTTGATGGATGCGACATGTCGGTAAAAATAGATGAGACCCTATTTTTTAGGACCCAGGCTATTTTTAGACTGATCTCCAAAAAATATGGAAGTCAAATATTATTTACCCTTAATAATATTTTGACTATAAACAGCAGTTTACTCTCTTGACGCACTTCAGTTTGAGTCATGGAGGTGACTCATGCAACTGACACAAGGAATCACGTGGTTCCTAGGGTTTGATGGCATCTTGCATGGTTGACTTCAGTTAGACTTCAGTGGCAGAAGTTTTGGAGGAGTTAACGGGACAAATAGTGGAGTTGTGTTCTATTTGTTTTAGTTGAACTAGTTGGGATTAGTTAACTAACTAATCAACTAGATATGAGTGGAGTGAATTAAATAATATTTAATTCACTAAATATTAACTCATTAGTCAACTCAAGAACACTTCAGTTCACTACAGTGCATGATCAGTTCAGTGGAGACCAGTGGAAGAGGTAGATGAAGGGTGAGTAAAGCTATCAGTTGGAGGATTAGTTTTGCATGGGATTTGCATTACACTTGGAGGAATTGTCCATGACAATTGCGCAGTCAAGCCAAGGGGATTCGAACCTTGGATCTCTTCATATACAGGCCATGATTACGCAATAGAGGCAAGGCAATTGGCAGGGAGTTTTGAACCAGTGACTTGTTCAAAACTAAGCTAGATTGTGTGTGACTTTATGAGAAAGTACTGAGTACTTGTGAGGAGTATTGTACTTGTTTGGTTACATGATTTCTCCATTATAATATACACAATAGCTGCGGGGTTTTCAGCTATAGGCTTTCCCCATACATATTGAGTTAATGTGTGATTGATTTGATGTGAGATTGCTTCTATATTTCCGCATGTGACAATTAATTGTAGAAGAAGGTTATGTGTTATGCATGCAATTCGAAATTGATGTATGATCGGGTTAATCTTCATTGAATAAGTGATTTATTCAGCTAATTTCTACATGGTATCGGAGCAAGATTAATTGTCGAGGTCTATTACGGTGATTGCAAACTTATTTCCTCGGACAGAGTCTGCATGCGGGCCAGGTAGCCTCCGGAATATTCATCCTTCTTTGTAAGGTGAAAGATTTGGTGAATGCCCTTTGCAGTCAATCTCTGATTTGGAAATAATTTGTTTTCAAGTGTAGATCGGAAGCGATAGAGCTTGGAGTTTGGAATTCGAATTTTGCAAAAGGTTGGTTTTCTTGGTGCCGGTGTTGAAGATGTCTTCTTTCAACGGTTTGCGACTCGAATATGCTCTTGAAGGCAGTTCGAATTATGTTGCATGGAAGGATCGCATGGAAGCAGTGTTAGAAGATAATGGTCTGAAGGAGTTCGTGGATGCGGATGTCCCAAAGCCCACTGATGCAGCTTTGGTCGATGCATGGCATAAGAAGATCGCGAAATGTCGAAGGATCCTGTTGGAGGGCGTCAAGGATCATATTGTATCCAGCCTGCATGGAAAGGCTACTCCATATTTAATGTGGAAAGCTTTGACGGATCTATTCCAGAGTAAGAGTGACCAAAGGAAGCTGGCGCTCAAAGATAAGCTCAGGAACATCAAGATGGAGAAGGGCGACAGTATCGCCAAATACCTCACAAAGTTCACTCAATGCAAAGATGAGCTGGGAAGTGTGGGAGTTACTGTCGATGAAGAGGACATGGTCGACCTGGCTCTCCTTGGTCTTCCGAAGGCTTGGCACTCATATCAAGATAGTGTCAATGGTCGGGAGAAGCTGCCGGGATGGGAGCGCCTTTGGGCGGATCTCATGCAGGAGGAGATAAGGAGGACCACTCGAGATGGATCTTCATCAAAGGGAGCTGATGAAGAAAACTGCGCTTTGGTGTCCAAAGCAAAGAAGGGGAAGGGTAAGAAAACCTCTCATTCTGGTGCTAAGGGCAAGAAGCAGGATATGGCGAAAGTGAAGTGTTTTCATTGCCATGATCACGGACATTATGCTACCAATTGTCCAAAGAAGAAGAAGAACAAGCAAGCGGGAAGATCTGCAGATGGAGAAGCTTTGGCTTCACAGTTCGAGCTTGACTTTTCACTAATTGCATGCTTGGTTTCAAGTGTGATGGGATCGGTGTGGTTCTTGGACAGCGGTGCGTCATTTCATATGACGGGAGATCGGGAGTTGTTCTCAGATCTGGAGGACAAGGATTTTGGTATGCACATCGAGATGGGCGATGACGGTAGATACAGTGCGACTGGTATCGGTACCGTATCCTTTCAGAGGGAGTCTGGTAAACCCTTTGTATTAAAGGATGTCATGCATGTACCTGGATTGAAGAAGAACCTGATTTCAGTAGCGATGTTGGAGGATAAGGGTTATGATGTGGTCTTCAGCGAAGGAAAAGCTTTCCTGCGCAGTAAGACTACTGGAGAGACTCGGAAGATAGGGGTTCGAACTCAGAACCTTTATCAGTTGCAGGTAGATGACTACGCAGCTATGGCATGCAAGGCTGGAGATGTGGTGAGCCGGGATGATGAGGGTGAACTATGGCACAGGAGATTGGGCCATCTTCACCATGGAGCTTTGAAGATTCTGCAGCAGATTTCTACTGGACTTCCTAAGGGCACCCTTGCGCAGTCAGATCAGTGCAAGGGGTGTACTCTAGGGAAGTATGTGAAAGCCACCTTTCACGAGAAGGATAGTCGCGCCACGACGATCCTTGAGAGAGTTCACACAGACGTGTGTGGTCCTTTCTCGGTTGCTTCGACAGCAAAGCACAAGTATTATGTGATCTTTGTTGATGATTTCTCTCGAAAGTGCTGGATCTTCTTCATGCAGAAGAAGAGCGATACATTCGCGAAGTTCTGTGAGTTTAAAGCACTGGTCGAGAAGGAGTCGGGGAAGAAGGTGATTGCTCTAGGGAGTGATAACGGTGGTGAATTCATCTCGGCTGAATTCAAGGAGTTCTGCAGCACAGAAGGGATTCGGAGAGAGCTCATCGCACCCCATAACCCACAGCAGAACGGGGTGGCTGAGCGGAAGAACAGAACGATCGTGGGTGCTGCACGGGCGATGTTGCATGATCGGGGCCTACCCCTTCACTTGTGGGCTGAGGCATGCAATACAGCAGTGTATGTGCAGAACCGTTGTCCTCACAAGGTTCTTGGCATGAGTACACCAGAGGAGGCTTATTCTGGCAAGAGGCCTGATATTTCCCATTTGCGGATTTTCGAATCTCCTGTCTACATGCATGTGACTAAGGATGCGAGAAGGAAGTTGGATCCAACTGCTGAAGTTGGAATATTTGTGGGGTACACTGATACACCTCATAACTATCGGGTCTATGTGCCAGACAGTCGCAAGACTGTTGTGCGACGGGATATAAAATTCCAGGAGGAGAAAGCCATGCAGTGTTCGCTTGAGAGGGAGCTACACTTGCATGCAGATGAGGAGCTGTTAGTTCCTAAGGAGGAGCTTCCGGATGTGGATCAGCCACAAGAGGAGGTTCAGGAGGTGGAAGAAACCACCGAGGCAGCGCCAACCATCAGAGGGCGCATGCGCACTACAGAAGCTGAGCGACTGGCTCGGGATGCAGAGAAGGTTGTAGGACCACCTACAGCACAGCGCAGACAGAGACAGTCACCGGATCGGTACACTGGATACATGGCTCTTATGGGTCAATGTGTTGTGACAGAGCCATCCTCTTTTGAGGAAGCTGTGGAGGAACCCGCATGGGTTGATGCCATGATCGAAGAATATGATTCGATCATCAGGAACAGTGCATGGGAGATTGTCCCAAGACCGGTTGGGAAATCGGTTGTAGGTTCGCGATGGATCTACAAGGTGAAGCAGGCGGCTGACGGGAGTGTGGAGAAGTACAAGGCGAGATTTGTCGCCCGTGGCTTCTCACAGATCGAGGGGATTGACTATGAGGAGACTTTTGCACCTGTCGCAAGGTACTCTTCCATACGGACGATCCTTGCTCTCTCGGCGCAGATGGGGTGGCACATTCATCAGATGGATGTGAAGACTGCGTTCCTCAATGGAGTTATTGAGTAGGAGGTGTACATAGAGCAGCCTGAAGGTTTTGAGATCTTCAGCAGTGAGTCGCATGTGTGCCGACTCAAGAGAGCACTGTACGGGCTGAAGCAAGCACCTCGTGCTTGGTACACTCGGATAGACAGCTACTTCACAGGGCTTGGATTCTCCAAGAGTGAGGCGGATCCAAACCTGTACCAGATTGTGGTGGAGGGGAAGCTGTTGATCATCGTACTGTATGTAGATGATCTGATTTTGACTGGCGACGAGCAGTTGATACTTTCATGCAAGGAGGATCTTGCACGAGAGTTTGAGATGAAGGACCCGGGCATCCTTCATTATTTCCTGGGATTGGAGATTTGGCAGCGCAGCGGAGGACTGTTTGTTTCTCAGGGCAAGTATGCCCGGGAGATTCTGGAGAGGTTCAACATGCGAGGCTGCAAGCCTGTTGATACCCCTCTTCCTGGAGGTTGGAGGAAGGGAGATGCTACTTCGGAGGAGGTAGTGGATGCCACTGTCTATCGACAGTTGGTGGGGTCGTTGATGTATCTGGTCAATACTCGACCCGATATATGCTATGCGGTTAACCAGCTTTCGCAAGCTATGGTTAAGCCTACCAAGCTCTTTTGGAAGGCGGGCAAGCATGTATTGCGCTATATCAGAGGCACATCGGGATATGGTCTATGGTACAGACAGGAGGATGGAGTGAAGCTTTATGGCTTCACTGATGCAGATTGGGCAGGGAGTCCAACGGACCGGAAGAGCACTTCTGGAGGAGTTTTCAGCATTGGGTCGACAGCAGTTTCCTGGTACAGCAGGAAGCAGAGATCCGTGGCACTCAGTTCAGCAGAGGCCGAGTACATGGCAGCTAGCTTGGTTGCATGTGAGGCTATTTGGATGAGGAAGATCCTCGCAGGATTGTTCAGGTTGCATTTGGAGCCTACAGTGATCTACTGTGATAACCAAAGTTGCATCAAACTCTCGGCTAATCCAGTATTTCATGATAGGTCCAAACACATCGACATCAGGTACCATCATATCAGAGATTGTGTTCAGCGGAGAATCATGATGCTTTCATATGTTCCCACGGAAGATCAGGATGCCGACATCCTGACGAAGGCGCTCACCAGGAGCAAGTTCGAATTCCACAGAGGCAGGATAGGGATTGCAGATAATCCATATCTTGCTGAGAGGGAGTGTTGAGAATGCAGCCAGATGATGGAGCTTAGTGAAATGAAGTCGCCTTCACTAAGTGGGCCCGCAGGCAAATTCTGGCGCAAAGTCTATTTTTAGACTATGTCTATTTTTAGACATACGGAGCATAATTTGGGAATTCTACTTGGAGATTCTTAAAGTATGCGACATGTCGATAAAAATAGATGAGACCCTTATTTTTAGGACCCGGGCTATTTTTAGACTGATCTCCTAAAAATATGGAAGTCAAATATTATTTACCCTTAATAATATTTTTGACTATAAACAGCAGTTTACTCTCTTGGCGCACTTCAGTTTGAGTCATGGAGGTGGCTCATGCAACTGACACAAGGAATCACGTGGTTCCTAGGGTTTGATGGCATCTTGCATGGTTGGCTTCAGTTAGACTTCAGTGGCAGAAGTTTTGGAGGAGTTAACGGGACAGATAGTGGAGTTGTGTTCTATTTGTTTTAGTTGAACTAGTTGAGATTAGTTAACTAGCTAATCAACTAGATATGAGTGGAGTGAATTAAATAATATTTAATTCACTAATTATTAACTCATTATTCAACTAAAGAACACTTCAGTTCACTACAGTGCATGATCAGTTCAGTGGAGAACAGTGGAAGAGGTAGATGAAAGGGTGAGTATAGCTATCAGTTGGAGGATCAGTTTTGCATGGGATTTGCATTACACTTGGAGGAATTGTCCATGACAATTATGCAGTCAAGCCAAGGGGATTCGAACCTTGGATCTCTTTATATACAGACCATTATTGCACAATAGAGGCAAGGCAATTGGCAGGGAGTTTTGAACCAGTGACTTGTTCAAAACTAAGTCAGATTGTGAGTAACTTCATGAGAGAGTACTGAGTACTTGTGGGGAGTATTGTACTTGTTTGGTTACTTGATTTCTCCATTATAATATACACAATAGCTGCGGGGTTTTCAGCTATAGGCTTTCCCCATACATACTGAGTTAATGTGTGATTGATTTGATGTGAGATTGCTTATGTTATTTCCGCATGTGACAATTAATTGTAGAAGAAGGTTATGTGTTATGCATGCAATTCGAAATTGATGTATGATCGGGTTAATCTTCATTGAATAAGTGATTTATTCAGCTAATTTCTACAAGTTTTAAAAAATTTAAATTATTATCAAATGATTGGAGGAATATATTTTTCATTATCACTCTATACTTCGGCCAAGATGATGGATCTAGATGAAATCAATATGAATGAAGAAATTGCAAAATTTTTAATGTCTTTAAGGATCCTTGATATATTTGAAGAACTTGAAGCTGCATATCTCCAAAGAAATGATGAACATTTTGAAAGAACAAATTATTTCCCACGGTATGAATTATTTGAACCATTTGTTGATTGGGAGATAAAAGATGGATGTTGTAGAAAGAAAAAACAGGTTAGAGGTTCTCAATGTATTGAAAGAACTTTGCAGTATTTGAGAAATTTTTTGGTGCCTTGGGATTATCAGAGTCTTGAATTTAGAAATCCGATTGTCCCAAACCATTTTGCACAAATTTATGGATCAACACAGATAGAAGAATCCGTGTTTGCAGAGAATACTGAAGAAATTAAGAAGATAACTCTTTGGCTTAAAGAGTTTAATAATCTCAGATTGCATGAAAAATTATCCATGTTGAAAACATTAGAGGAGCTTCAAGGGGAAAATGAGGTGATTAAATTATTAATAAATCAGCAGGCACTAATCAGTATTAGTGTTAAGTCAGGAAATTGGAATAATGATGTTGTTTGTTTGATTAGTTTGATGCTATCATTAAAAGTTTGCTCAACTATGATTTTCGAACTTGGGTGGCAGTAAAGAGCAGAAATAAGCCATAATTGAAAACTTTGGATCCAATGTACAATCAAATCAAACACTAGCATGTTTCAAATCTTCAAGATGGAGTTATTAGATGGTGTTGAATTGGCAGCCCAATCAACGCCTACTTTTAAAAAAGCTAAGAAAGATTCCTTCTTGGACATTGAAATAAACCCGTTGGCATTCATTGATCGATGGAGAAAAACGGATGACTAGTATATTTTCCCTCAAAATAATCTACACGTCATCGTCGAAAAAGTAAAGTGGGAAACAGGACAATCATCAAAGGCATCAACAAAGGGAGAATCTTCTATAGCTACAGTCTCAGCAAAAGGAAAATAAAAAGCATCCAATGAAAAAGCAACCTTGTTCGTAGATCTTTACCAAGATGTTGAGGACCCACAAGAACGTGATTGGGAAATCGAATACCTAGATTGGCTGAACCAAAAAGCTTTGAATAGGACCTCCTCGTCAGATAAGGACTATGACAGTGACCGAAGTCCGAAAGGACCTTGGTAGTGCGTTTTTCTTTTTTTTAATTATTGTACTCGAGAATATTGAGTAGACATCATCTGGAATAGTAATATCCGACAGGACCCTCAATAATTCTCTTCTTTTTTAGGCTATATAAGTGTGTGTAAGAGAGGAAGCGAGATCATCGCTGTGTGTGTGTGTGTATTTGTGAGCTTGCGAGTGTAAGTGTGTGCAATGCTTTAAGAAGAGACTGAGGGCTCTACTCTGAAGCATCACTTGGTATGTAATATTTTGCTTGAATTAATATTGAAGCCTACTAGGCTGCCTATCTGAGGACAGTTCGTTTCAAGATCATCTTAAGTTGGGATTGTAAAGCGAGAAGAGAATACCAGGGGTGTCACAATTGCTCATATTCCCGTGTAGATAGGTGTGAGAAAGATCGCTCAGAAGTATTCTTCAATTATTCAAGTAAGTTACTGAGTCCATCATTGGCTTGATTCCTATTTGGTCCATTATATTCAATTGATGTATCACTTTCCTAATCAAGAGGGATATATGGATTCACACTTCTATGCATTCACCAACTATTTAAACACCAATGATTTTATCAAGACATGGGTAAAAGAGCTAGCTAAGTTCTTCTAGACAACTAGTAATACTTACAAGAATAGATCTCTTAGAAGGGTATTTCAGTACTTGATTGTGTTATGCTACTGGATATATGGAAAAAAGAGTACTGGAACCTTCCCTGAAGGATGGGCTTACATGTTGCATCAAATTGTCAACGAGGGGAAGATATTTAACTAGTTGGATATTTTGGCTCAACAACCGAGGATTAATGTAAATAATGCAAATAATCCACCCAAAAGAAAGCAAGCTAAATTATACATGGTTAGATAAATATTGGATGCTATATTTTCTTAGAATGTTTTTCCTATTATGGATTAGAAATGGACACTCGAGGAGCCTACTATTCACATTCATTGCAAATTGCTTTCAGAGTGTAGTAACAAAGGAGTCATTGAGAAGCTGGATGACCACTTCCTAAAAGTATTGTACTAGATTATATTTGAAGAGGAAACCCCTTGCATGTCTCATGAGGTGAAGGGATTAGTATAAAAAGTTGCCGATTGGTTTACCTCACTAGATGACACATACATCAAGGTGTTCGGCTACTAGAAACCATCACATTTGTTACCGAGGTATGCCATAAATAAGTTGGTCATGCAAGAGATCCCATATCATATTTCCATAGGCTTATTAGAGGTACTACAGAGGAAAAATAAAGCACCTTAGCCTGATTTTCATGTGTCGGTGGGATCCTACGAAATCAAGAACCTGAAGGTCGCAAAAGCTAAGGGTAAATATTTGGATAACTTCAGGTTTGGAGCAATAGATTATCATCAGTACAATCCAAAGGTGTTTGCAAGTAACACCGTGCTAAGTTAAATTTTAATTTCCATGTGGAACCTACTCTAGGATAAAGGAGGAGAATATTAAGAACTGCTAAAATAATTCTAGGCTCCACACACCAGTCAACCAAGGTAGTCCTTCCCATGTGGCTCCAAAAAAATATACTACTCTAGAAGCGAGACAAAAAAAAAAGTGCGACCCACTGAGAATTAAATATAAAAGGAAGGTTGCTCATAGTACAACATAGGAGCAAATATTAAAGTTCAAAGTGGATATAGTTATTCTTAAAGCGTCTATGGAAGCTAAGAAAATAGGAAGAAGAAGAGAGAAGAGCAGAAGAGACAAGAAGAAGAAAAAAGACAAGGAATAAATAGAAAAAAGAGAACAAGAATAAAGGTGGATTGAAGAAGAAGAATTAATAAGGAAGGGGCAAGAAGAAGAAATGCTGAAGAAAAAAGAAGAAGAATGACACAATCAACTATAGGAAGAAGAAAATTAAGAACAACAGGATTAAGAACTTTCCCAAGAGATTGAAGAGATAATTTTTATCCAAGACATGGAGGTAGAAAAAGAGAAACAAACTCAAGATGTTGATCTTATGCCTAGTACATAACATATCCTCATTCAGTCTCTACCTCCTCCTACAGATGGGAAATTTTCTGGTTATGAAGACAAAATTTCTCCTTTAGATGATAGCCCAATCATCGATATTTGTAGCATGACTTTCAATAAGCTTCAGAGGAAATTTGCGCTGGGGAAAGAAAGAAAAATTTATCCAATTACCTCACACATCCTTCTTTCATGAATATAAAAAGGGTGATTGTCGTGGATACTAGGAGAAATCCTCAAACCATTAATGCAACCAACTTGGCATTTGTGGAGCTTTGAAGTCAAATACAAAGTATCTGATGGTACAAAAAAATAGATGGAAAAGGATTTGGAAGTTGCGAGACAACATGTAGAAAAACTCTAGGCATAAATTTATAAGATGTCTCATACATATGTTTACTTAAAGGTACTTAAGGTGGCTATGTATGGTGGATTTCAAGCATTGGTAGACACTATGATGAATATTTATAAGGATTTAGTCACCATGCATAATGTAGTCGTCCCCTTGCATGATATCCAGAAGAAATCACAGGAGAATGAAAAATATCTAAAGGTCATTCATGTAACCATCACCACAATTCATTGATGGGGAATGAAGTACAAAGGTGCACCACTAGAATTGGATAAGAAAACAAGGCAACAAGCTAAGTTGGAGAAGGATGAAGTCAAAATTTTTATACAAAGTAATAAAAAACCCAATACTTTCATAGCCAACATATTATCTTCAAATGCATGATTGTACAATAGTGTGGAGTCCCTAGTTAAATATCATAAGATTCCTCCAGTTAGGAAATTTACAGAGGAAAAGGGAAGAAACACAGTTAGGAAGGAAGTTTCAGTATACTTGGACCGACTGAACTAGATTTCTACCAAAAAATACTTGGAGATTGGTAGACACACCATGCATAAATATATTGCTGGTCCTACTAATATCAATATTATGTTGTTCCTATAAAAGGGGAAAAACAAAATGGTTCCAAAACTATCTACCCAGATGTAATGGAAGCTAGAGTTCGTTATAAGCTTTATAATATTCTTGCGAAGTTTGAGGAGATTGTCACACAATACAAAGCATGGAATTAATATGTAACTGAAGATCTAAAAATTTAATCTCATGAGCTATAGATTCCTCAAAATCAAGCTTTATATGTATAGTTTGTTCTATTAGGCTTGTATTATTAGGATCTACCCATTTTTGTCTCATATGGGTTTTTGTATTATTGTATTTGAAATAAAATGTGTAAGTGGAAGTCCAAGTGTCAATTGTGGAATATGAAAAGTCACTAGTTAGGAAAAGACAAAAGAAGTCAAAGAGTCATGATGGTATCTCAAAGGTCACAATGGAAGATGAAGATTCATCTCATTTTTTATAAATAAACCCTCATAACTCAAGCAAAGGTCTTGGAACCAAAGGCTTGGAAGCTTTTTTTTGGAGCCTTGTCTTCTCTAGTTTAGCATAGAAGGAGTATCATTCTTTGGAGAATAAAGTGTTGGCTTCATGTTCCACTATTAGGGATAGTGTATTGTAGATGTAATTGCATGCATGTAACTTTCACTCTTTAATAAAATATCGGAGCCGACACATCTTCATGCAAATGCTTAAATGTAGTAAGACTATTATTTTTATATTTGTGAGATGTGTTGTTTCATTTATGCTAGCACTTATGAACTAATTCGTTTTCTTTAGTATGAATCTTGTTGAATGTGTGATGTTATGTTATTACGATCGTTGTTATCTTGTGAACTATTTTTTAGGTTAAATAATTATTCCCTTGTATTTCTTGTGCGTCTCTTCTAAGTTATGTACTATTAATTTCTTCTAAGGGGCTCACTTATTTCTCTTCGATGTGATGGAACCTTTCATGCATTATTCTTGATACTATACAAATTTTATACACTTACTTTCACCAAAGTTATATTTATATCATTATATGTGTTTATTGCATCCAAGGCACATCTTTGAAACCACCACTTTGGCAACTATTGGGGATTAAATAAGGAGATAGTGACACCACCGGGAATTAAAGAATGAGATACAAACTAATTCCAAAACTATCTACCCGGATGCAATGTAAGCTAGAGTCTGCTATCAGCCTAATCTTCTTGCAAAGTTTGAGGAGATCATCTCATAGTAAAAATCATGACATCACTATGTAATTGACGATCTAAAAATTGAAGCCAATGATCTAGAGATTCCTCAAACACAAGCTCGATATGTCTAGTTTGTCCTTGTCTTATTAGAATCTACCCATTTTTGTCTCATATGGGTTTTTGTATAATTGTATTTGAAATAAAATATGTAAGTGGAAGTCCAAGTGCCAATTGTGGAATATGAAAAATCATTAAATAGGAAAATACAAAGGAAGCCAAAGAGTCATGAGGGTAGCTCAAAGGTCACAATGGAATATGAAGAGTCATCTCATTTGTTATAAATAAACCCTCATAACACAAACAAATTGCTTGGAACCGAAGGCTTGGAAGTTTTTTTTAGGGCCCTAACTTCTCTAGTTTAGCCTAGAAGGAGTATCATTCTTTGGAGAAGTAAGTGTTGGCATCGTGTTCCACTATTGGGGCCAGTGCCTTGTCGATGTAATTTTATGTATGGAACTTTCACTCTTTAATAAAATATCATAGCTGGCACATCTTCATGCATATGTCATAAATGTAGGAAAACTATTTTTTTATATTTGCGACATGTGTTGTTTCATTTACGCTAATGATTATTAACTAATTCATTTTCTTTAGTACGAATCTTTATGAATGCGTGTTTTTATGTTATTACAATCGTTGTTGTCTTGTGAACTATTTTGCAAGTTAACGAATGAATCTCTTGTATTGCTTGTGTATCTCTTATAAGCTATGTACTATTACTTGTTTCTAAGGGGCTCACTTATTTCCCTTCGATGTGATGGAACCTTTCATGCATTATGTTTGATACTACACAAAGTTTATACACTTGCTTTCACCAAAGTTATGTTATATCATTTTATTTATTTATCGCAACCAAAGAACATATTTGAAACCACCACTTTGGAAACTAGTCATTTTTAGGTTGGGGATCCTACTCCAAATGATGTGGGGTCTAATTGGGACTTCACATCTGGGATACCCCCTTCCCTGTTGGCGGCTTCCAACATCGTGAACATAAGTCCATATACAAATGAATTATACCTGTACTTGATATTTATATTTGTCTTTTTTTAATTGGATATTTGTAATGTTCATAATAATTTGGATGGACCAAATAGATGAGGGGAGAGGTAGCCATGGATGAATTAGAGTCAAACTTCATCCATGTTGTTATTTGGGTAATTCATTTATAATGTTTTATGGACACTTGAAGTATTGTATTATATTTATTCTATAACTTTTAACATTTTGTTTATGAGATTTTAAAAATACTATAAGCTGTTATGATATATGTATGTTCAAAGTGTTGATATTAAGTTAAAACATACCTTGAATTGATCTTTATTATCTAGTGATAAATCATTTGTTAAAGATGATGTTTGAACATTTTATGGGTTTATATATTTTACATATGTTTCATGAATTGATTTTTCATTAATAAGTTCATTACATTGATCCAATGTAATATAATCCTTTTTGGTCATAAACGTAACCATATAAAAATTGGACATCCAATTACCTTGAAAAATTTCTCTCACAATCCCTTCAATAAAACTTGGAATTATTTTCCAAAAAAAGAAGGTGAGCAATAATATAACCCGCAATCCTCAAAATATACTTTATTTTCCTTTTAAGACATTTCAATGCAATATTTTCTTCACAATTCACTTCCCATGTCAACGATATGGAAGGGGTTTGTGTTTCTTCATTGATTAATTCCAAAGGGTGGGGCATTCCCATGAGACTCTCAATGTGTATCAGTAAGTCACTCTCACCTTCCTCAATGAAACTATTTAACAAATTATCATTACTATGAGGCATATGGAACCATATTCTATCAATAACTTGACCATATTCATCTACTCAACTCTAAATTGAGGCCAAACCAAGTTTAATGTGCAAACAATTGTCATTTGAGGACTTTATTTAAGTTGAGAAATTGTCTTATTTGTTATGAGATTTTGGTTATTGGAGGCCCTCACTTGTCACTATCCATGTATTCAACATTGTTAGATAATTGAAGTGCTACAACTCTATCCTCTATACCATGCAAACTTTCTTTCATAACAATAATTGCAATAGATACTTGGGCCACTTATATATCTCATTCACCTTATAGTTCAAGCTAGATAAGATTAGCATCTCATCAAACCATCTCTCCAATATATTTATAGTGTTTGAAACATCACACTTTCTTCATCTTCTGCACCTGGTAGATCCTCCTAACTTGAGTAAGTTAGTGTTAGTAGCCTATCAACATGAAATTCCATCACCTCTTCTCTTTTTCTAGATTAATGAGGTTCCATGGCCTCTCTTAAGTTAGATATCATTTATTATATTTCTTTCTTTCAATTTTATGCTCAAATAAAAACTTACATTGTTTCATTTTTTTTCTTCTTTTAATAGTATTCTTTAATGAAATTTAGCTAGGGTTTTCTTCTATAGATTCATCCCATAGGTAGTTACAACCTCCCATCATTGGCCTCAACTTTACTCTAGGTTGATGACGACAAACATACCATCCATTTTCATGCTTTTTTTCTCATTTTCTAACAAAATATTTCCACCATTCCTCGTTCTTCTTCTAGTTAGTATTCAATTTTGTTTTGAGAGGTGGTCTTGTTACTATGATATTCGACAATAAGCATAATAAATTTTCATCATCTAGTGATGTATGTTCTTTTATTGTTTGGTATTCAAAAACTTATTTGTAATTTTCTCACACATTTCTTACAAGTTTATTTTGGTTATGTTCATAAGATTTTAAAACGATTTATTTTCCTATGTGGTCATGTGTTATATATTTTGATCAATTTCTCGATTTCCTAGGGCACTTAGTCTTATTAGTATTGTAAAAAATTATGCTCCGGTATGTAGATGGGTCTTATTGGTTTTGTAAAAAGTTATGCTCCAATATGTACATGGGTTAATTGATTCTTCCTTGTGTACTTTTTCAAATAAAATTTTAGCTTCATTTTCTACAAATTTCTTATTTAGTTCTCAATCAACATCTATGAATGCATACATTTATTATAAATGTGTGCTTTAGATCAATACTATTGATAATAGAACCAATGTTCTAATATGAGGAACTATAATGCAATTTAGTTCCTAATAATGTGGCAAAAAATCATATATGAAATCCATATCTTGTAAGAGCATACAAATATGTGGGTTGGGGGTGGAGAGATTACTATGAGACAATGATAAAACAATGATAAGTAGTCTTTATTGATCATTGTAAACACTCTCTTATGATAATGTTGACTTTTTTTATGTATTTATATTATTTACACTAAGACGAAATAATTATCATTATTGTAAATACCTTAATAGATTGATTGAATCAACTACTTAATTACTAATATAGTCATAACTCTAGTTTCAACTAATTGACTAAGATTCTTTAACAAATAGTCTTCCATCCTCGCCCTTATGTTACATATTGTGGTAAAATTCCATTCAATCACTGCACATGATTATAAAAATGTAAGTGTAACCAACCGCGGGGGCTTTACCTTGTTGATAAATATTTTACCATGGTCATTCATAAAGGGGGTTTTAAAATTGTGAAGCATAAAGTCAATATGTTGTAGGTAGATACTAGGGGAAGGTGGTGGGGGGGGGGGGGGGTTATTAGTATTAAGGAGCATAAAAAGGGTATTTAGTAATTATATGGAGTAATTTTATTGGAAAGATGTATTGTGTGGGGGTTCAAATAATGGATTTTTGGAGATATTTACTAATGCCTAGTGAAATCAAGGGTATGATTTAAGGCTTGTGTAACTAATAAATGAAATGGCTTTTTGGTCAGAATTCAACAATACAATTGTTAGTAATATTGTAATTTGTTATTGTTTAAAATGCATTTTTGAATGCATAAATAGATTCAACACCCTAAAAAATGCTTGAGACACTTGATATTTGTAGATTAAACAACTTAAACTTATGATTTTAAAAATATCTACCATATTTTGGACAAAATTGACTAGAAAAAGTGTTCGGAAAAAAAAATCATTTCATCTATTAGTTAGACTACATGATTATTTAATATTGCACTAATTGTCATAATTTAATGAAGACCCAATACTCAAGAACTATGTCACAAGTATGGATTTTATTTATAAAGGAGATATTATTTTTAAATGAAAACACCATGGATACAATTTCTTTGCGTTAAGAGGCGCTCTACAAAACAATATGGGGAGATGTTTTAGTGTCCATAAATGAATGTAAAAATTTAAATGTAAATTCAATATTGGTGTTATCACTCTAAAAATTTTCTGAAACTTGGTCAGTTACACTTGTTCCTAAGTCATAATTCTAGATAGGGTTAGAGTCATTTTTATATTTTTAAAGGTCTAGATCATGGGTTAAAGGTCTCATTCCATCACCAAACAATGTTCATCAACCTTGTTTCATTCTTCAAAGATCTTATGCCATGTTTTGAAACCCATTTTTAAAGTTTTTTTGAAGACTTGATGAATAAGCCATGAAACCATGTTTTCGTAGCGCGTTCAGTGTAAAAATTTGATTCTGCGCTACGAAAACGCTGGTGATTTCGTAGCGCAAAAACCCGAATTTGCAAATCATGCACTACGAAATTGGGGATTCTCAGTTTTGTGTTTGAGTTGTCACATCTGTCAAATATAGTTAAATTTTTCATCATTAGGTGTCATCCACGAGTTCTCATTCACGCATGCAAACATTTATTATAATTACTAGGGGTCATTTGTCATCGATTAGGGGTCAGATTGTCATTGGTCCTTTCAAATTTGAAAATAGTTGGCCGTTTTCGATTTCATTTGTCTCATGCAAGACAAAAGTGCATGCATGTTTATGTTTTGGAAGGAGCAATTAGTAGTGAAAGACCAGAGTTAATTGAAACAAACTCAAGCGAGGCAGAACTGAAACAAATTCAAGTGACGATGCTCATTCAACAGTATTTTCAAAACTTACTATCAAGTGAATTTGAAATTCATTGCTAGTAGAAGCAGGATTGTTATAAAGTGAGGCAGAATTGTTATCAAGCGAGGTTGAACTCATTTACCAAGTGAGCCAGTTCATTCAACAGGAAGCTCTGATTGCTAATTTGCTAAAGACACAGGGTTTTCAGAGGGATTATCAGAGATTTCTGAAGATTCAGGGTTTTCAAGAAGAAAATGGCTGAAGAAAGAAGGAGTCATAGGTATGGTCATTGCATAAGAACAAAACCTAAAGGTGTAGAAGCTCTTACAAAAGACAAGTCTGTTGAAGAAGCCTTTAAGAAAGTAGGTTGCTGGAGGTTTTGTGAAAAACTTCAGGGAGGACACACTCAAGTCACCAAAGAATTTGCCATAAACTTCATAGGATCAAACTCAAATATTGGATTCCTTAATTTACCAATTTCCCCTGAAGTGATATCAACAGTTACCGAAATTTCAAGGGGAGAAGACATGTTGTTTAAAAATTTAGAGTTTGACATGGTACCCTGCAAAATATTTCTAAAACCAGAGTTTATAGAGGTTGACTTGAACAAGGTTGTGTCAAGAAGTTATGTAAAAGATACATTTGCCAATATGCTCTACAATATTCAGAGGTACTTCACCTGTGAAGGGAGATACCATAAGGTGTATACCTATCACTTTAAACTCTTGCTTCATTTCACAGGGATAATATCTCTAGATTTACCTTTTTATCTTTTTAGAAGTTTGGCTAAGATGTCTGATAAGGTACAAATGAAAGTTGAGTCATGTGAAACTTCATTTTTTCACCATGTCTTAGTCAATTTAATAGTCTTACATGAGCTACAGAAAGAAAATAGAGAATGGGCTGAATTCCTGTTTTTGAGTAGAATTGGGATTGAAGGAACAGGTGTTAGTCCTCAAGCTAAAGAAAAAAATCCATCAAAAATTACTGCCCCTGTAGAAAAAAAGTCAAGAAGATTTGTTAAGCTCAAGCCTCGAAAACAAGTTAAAGAACCAATGATAGGAACAACATTGAACATCCAAGATACTCCTAAATCCACACAGAAGAAGAAAATGTTGGTTAAGGAGACAATTCTAGAGCAGTCAACTAGTAAAATAGATCAAATGAGGTTGACTAAGAGTCAAAGGTTAAAGGAAAAGGGTAAGACTGTAGTTACAGAGGGGTCAAAAGGTAATTTGAATGATATACTTCAAGCTATTGACATTGAAGAGTCTCCCCTAGTACAAGCAGACTTCATCAAACTTGATACAGGTGGTAGCAAATCGAAGAAATTGAAGACATCCAAAAGGTTATATTTTCAGGATGAAGTGGTAGAGTTTATCTTTAAACCTAGGAAACCCTCAACTAGGCACTCCAAGAATTTGAAACAGTCAGACATGGAGATAGATCAAACAGGAGGTGAAAGTGCTAATGTTTTTTAAGAAACGACAAATACATCATTTTCAATGCTTGAAGAAAATAGAAATAGGGTTTTCAATATTCAGAAGGAAAAGAGAAGCTATGAAGATGTCAAAGACAAACTCAGATTAGCAAATAATTAGATTGATAAGTTGAAGAAAAAGGTGACAGTGCATGCAGAAGAAAGGGAAAACTTTGAAAGGATGAAAGGACTGTGGGAGTTGGAGAAAAATCCAAACCCTGAATTAATTGATAGTCAAGCTTAATTATTCATATGGACCCTACCTGCAATCAAAGAAGAAAAATTCATTAGGATGGTCAATACTAAACTAAGGGAAAACAATAGAAGGCTTAAGAGGAGAGTATAAGACCTGGAAATTCTGCTAGCACAGTTTGAATATCAGCCATAGCTAAAATAAGTGCAAACAACAAGTGTCATCTGTTAACAAATTTTTGAGGTTATGAGGTAATATCTCATTTTTGGAGCTGTTTAAAGTTGATGTTTATGGGTTATGGAAGCTGATATATACTTGGAGATATAGTATTAAAGGATTGAAGACTAAAATTTTGGAAGGAAGCTGTGAAAATTGAAGACTCAGCAGTTTCGTAGCGTGCTATGAAACTGCTGAAGGTGACACACAACAATGTCGTAACGCACTACAAAACTGCTGTAGGATGCAGTTTGAAATATTTTTGCAAATTTTCAAAGGAGAAAAGGGTTTTTTGTTGAGCTTTGATGCTGGTGGGAGGTATATGGAGAATATAAATGAAGATACAGGGGGTTTGGCTCATAAAAATGGAGGTTTGAAGCATGATTTTAAAAGGAAAAGTCTGTGCTACGAAAACAATAGACTCAGCAGTTTCGTAGCGCAGTAGTATTGACAGTTTTTGCACCATTTTAGAGGTTGGGATTTGCACAGCTAGAAGGTCAAGTTCAAATGAAGATTACAAGACATTTGCCACATGTTTTTAACATCAGTTCTTCAGCAGTTGGTTCGAATGGACAGAAATGAGGCATTCAGCTATTTTACAAGAAACACGCTTCTATTTTGTAGGAATGGATAAGAAGTGGGTTGATGGGGTCTAACAACAAGAAGATGAACAACATCATGGTTTAAGTCTAGCTTTCAAGCATAGTTTTTAATGATTAGATAAGGATGTTAAAAGTTGTTAAGATATAATAAATAGTTTTTAGTCCTAGTTGTATTAGGACTATAAGACAGATAGTTTAACTATCAGTTTGTAAATAAAGTTTGTTTAGGAGTTGATAGGTGTCAAATTCGAATTTCTTCTCCAATATTTGGAAGGAATCCAAGGATGTAATGACCACTCTATAAGAGGGAAGAAATCGAATTGCATAGGGTTGGAATTGTCATTGAACAAGCATACTTTTTGTGATATCAAAGAACTGTGTTTTTATCCTAATACAGAGAGTTTTGTTTCATTACTTAGGATTCAGAAGGGGTTATGGATGTTTGATTGTCTCACTATGTTTCTCTTTAAATTAATTGCAGTGGCATGAACGTATATTACTTAGAATTCACTAAAGGTGCTCTAACTTCCTATATATGTTCATGAACTGTGTTTATCCTCTATCCTACTATTCTATTGATGCATTTAAACCTTGAAATGCCCTGACTTCCATATGAAAATGATCTTTATGTTTTGTGAAAGCACATTTGACTCCATTTACCCAATAGATGTTTGTTGATTAGTAGTACAACCAATTATTCACTTTATTCAGTTTATTCACAGAGTTAGCCATCTAATATTTATTTGTAAATCATTGACCTATTGATAGAGACCTCTCAGGTTGAGGAGGCTAAGCCTCAACTAAAATTTTGGTTTGAAATAGTTACTCAGGGTCTCCTTGACTAGCAGCCTATCAAGGTCTGATTTTGAGATAACAATTGGATTGATGTTGTAGTTATCGTAGAGTGAAGCATGAAATCAAAGAAAAATAATAACTAGCCCAAATCCATCTTAACTTTGGATCTACCTAGTGCTGAGAGGGATATGTTAGCATAGTTATTTGCTAAGTCATGAGTACATTTTAAATTGTTTGTTTTTAGGATTAGATTGAAAAAAAAATTGTTCGCTACTGAAATTTCCAGTAGTGCATGTTTTAGCCTTTACGGACAATTTTTTATATTCATGTTTCTATCTGTTTTTCATTTATTTTGATGCTACCAGAAATTCCGGAGGCATCCTCTGTTTTTAAAAATAAACGAAAACATGCATCCGCTTTTGTCAAGCCACGTGTTGTAGTGTAAATACATTTCAAATATTTTTTTAAATGTTTTATATCTTATGATAGGAGTCGTATGCAGTCAGTTTAGTTTAATTCAAGTCATGGTATACATTAACGCTTAGGTTTCAAACCACAGTAATACACCCAACCATTAATCCCGTCCTGTCTATCACTCCAAGTTAGTTAATATCATGTCAAGGTACATGTTTTTAGAAAAAAGGAGATCATGGTAATCAAACTTAACGCAATGACCATTTGGCTGGTCGCACATCAGTGCTGCTAGAAATTTTAGCCAATAATCATCAAGATAGCGGAGGTGATTGCCAGCCACAGATCTGATTGCCTCAAGCCATCTGTAGCATTCCATATGAAAATACGCAACCAACTGAAGGTAATAATGGCTATCAGATTGTGCACACTACGGTAAGTAATATTTTCCATAATGAAGATCAATTTGCATGGGGTGATGAACCATAGTTGTTGTTTTAAAACCACCAAAAAAGGAGTATTATCATCCAAGAGTTTAGCTTTTGGGGATCGAATTGCATAGAGTTGCAGTCATAGGAGGAGTCTGGATTTCATACAATATTTCAGAAGGAAACACAAGTAACACCTGTAAGGTGAAACTCTTCCATCTCTTCCACCTATTAGTTTCAAAAGACGGAGTCATTAATTTATGAAGATGACTAAAACAGGTAGGAAAATAAACAAATTGAGCCACAAGGTGCATACCTAGTGGATGAAAATTTGAGGGTAAGAAGCTTGTTTATCAAGGCAGGGTGGTATTCTCTTTGCACCAGGTTAGGGAGCTCTCACTCAGGAGTAGCTCAAGAGTTTACAAACTCTTTTAATGGATAAGAAGCCACAATTTATGGTATTACATTACATGTTTCAAAAGACTCCATTGCTAAAGCATTTAACCTTCCACAGGAAGGAGAGAGGTGGTTTAAAGGTCAGATTATCATAGGAGGAGACCTCAATAGTTTCCTCAAGGATGCACATTAAGATCCAAATTGGGCAAAGGGAATTCCAAGCAGCTATCCTAAAAAGTGACTGCATAAGCTGTTAAACTTATCAAGATATACCTCAATTGTGAAAGGAGGTATACATTTGTGTTTATTTATCGTATGAGGTTTATTTTTCATGTTGCAGGTATGAACACATTAAATCTACCATACTTCTTGATGAAGAGTCTGACAAAGATGTCAGCAAGGGTCCAAACTCACACTGCTTTTTCAGAATATAACTTGTATCATCAAGCTCTCATCAAGGTTCTAGTTGAAGAAGAATTCAGGAAGAGAAATCAAACTTGTGAACACTTTTTGTTTTACAGGGCAGGCCAACCTGCACCTACACCTCCAGTTTCACAACCACACCCTCAACCTAAAAAAAGAACCAAGAGGAAGGCCAAGAAAGAAAACAACTATAAGGCTAAGATTAAGAAAGAAAAGGTTTCTGCAGTCAAGGCTGAGAGAAAGTTGGAAAAAGGAGAGAGCTCCTCAGCAAGTAAACCCAAATATAGGAAAATGGTGCCCCCTATTCCTCCTTTTCCTAATGTCTACACTAGAGCCCGAAGAGGAAGGTCTGCAACTGCAGATAAATCTAAAGCACAGATACTACCGGGAATTTCAGAAGAAAATATTCAGCAGAAGATGCAGAAAGAGTATCAACCTACAAAATCTGATGAAGAACTCCTCAAAGATGCTAGATATGAGATCAATAGTAAGAATAAGAAAGAAGAATCCAAACCTGTTGACGGTACCAAAAAGAGGCATACCAGAGACAACAAAAAGTTTAGGCTTAAGTCCAAGGCTCTAGACAATCCAAGCTTAATGACAAAGGTCATTTATATAGAAGGTAAATCTGAAGGGTCAAAGACAGAAAAATCCATGAAGAAAAAAAAAACAAAACCCCTTCAGAGTAGCACTCAGAGCCCTCAAATAGAAGAAATATACAAAAGGGTTATAAGGAGGAGAAAGCCACTACCAAGGAAGCAACCACAAGAACAACCAGATCCAGATCAGCTACTGACAGCAAGACATATTGGATAAGATTGTTGAAGCTGCAATCCACATTGAAGGAAGGTAAACAGGTTTTTTGATACAAATACCTTTTTGTTATCAATCACAATTTTGAACAACAGCTTAGATGTCAAGGAATATAAGTCTGCATAGGCTTTTCAACATTTTCTATGTATTTTTGAAAAATAAAAAGAGCACTACCGAAAATTCTGGTAGCATTCCAGTTTTTGTGCAGTTACATGTTTTTATTGGAATTTCCGGTAGTGCCTATTTTAACTGAATTTTGACACCTGTAAGCAAATTTTCCGAGCCAGTTAAGGAAGGATAAGAACCCATAACTAAAAGGATATAACAAGTGATGGTGAAACGTGGTTATGAGGTTGTTGGAGGTCTTGTTAAATTGAGATACATGGTTATTTAAATACCAAAGACACAAGGAGACAAATCAACAGAAAAAGGGGCAGCATGATGACATACTCAACATTTCAACCTATATGTATTCTCTTCTTTCTTCTACATTTGTCCTTTCAGTTAGATTTCGATGGGATATGGTTGTAATGTATTTTGACACCTATGTAATGTTAGGAGTACTTTTCATTATTTTTAGAAGATATGGAGTTGGTGCCTCTCTTTCTATATATACCATTTGTAAATACCATTTCTAGGTTTGATGTTGGTCTACCTGAAGACTGAACATAATAAAAAGCCTTTTTTACTTCATGCTGGAGGATTTTGTGACTCAAGGACCATCTAATGTATGGTGTGTCTTCTTTCTTTGTTAATTTCTTCTAAATTAAGAATTTCAGCAACTATTCAGGTGTGATTGAGAAACTATTCAAGGATTTAACAGTAAATTATCTGATTTCAGTTTTATGCAAATTATATGTGTGCTATAGAACATGTCAGTAAATATTTCATAAAGGATTTGTGGAATAATTTATACATGAAATCTATTTTCTGAATGTTGTTTACTTTGTATAAACAAAGTTTGTGTAAAGAGCCAACATCATAGCTATGTGACTGATTTAAGTTAGGAATATTTCCTAGAATAGGTACCAACTATCCATCTTCTTCCATTTGTTACACTCTGCTCCCTATACTATCAATTTAACCATACCATTTATACTTTCCACAACTTTCCTAATGCATTAAAGTTTTAAAGAATCTACAAAAGTCATTTCAAAATATTTATGAAGCCATCCCACCACTCAAACAACCCCTTTAAAATTTTAAATGAACTATGTTGTGTAAGGCTTACTCCTTATGCAGTCAAGGAGTGACTCCTTGTGCTAACAGGATCAAATCTCTTTTCACTCTAAAAGGGGTTTTCACCTCAAGATATTTGATCCCTTTCAAAAATTGGTAGATCTGTAGTTAATATGGATCTAGGCTATTTTTATTTTCATTTTTATGTAATTTGACAGAGTGAAAATGTTTATAGGATAAGATGGGACAAGACAAGACATTACAACATCTCTTCCATAATGGGCTAGAGAGCATCTCTCAGTGCAATAAAACATATTTTTGGCTTAATTGAGAAATAAGAATAAGTAAAAGGTAACAAAAAATAATAAATTTAATTTAGTTCAATTTGTTATTTTGTATTTTTGGTTTTATTAATACAATTACAAACAATTTTTGGAGATTTTTTTTTATAATAAACATATCATACTAAAATAAATTTAAAAAATGATGATTCATATTCATAACCATGATATTTCATAAAATATATTACTAATAGACATACAAAATTATAAAAATAACTAATAAAAATACAATTAAAAATATATTTTTTCCTACTTCAAAAATTAAGAAATATATATAAATTTAATTAATAAACATATCATTAAAAGTACAAATAATTTTAAATATAAAAGTGTGTGTGTGTGAGGTTATCTTGGGTGGTTGAGAAAAATGGTTGTTATCTTTCTGACCCAAGTTTAAATCACCATAGTGTAACCATACTTTAAATTTCCTGAAAAATCATGGAAATTATGACAATATTTGCTAAAATCCAACATATTTTTTTGTAGATCCAGGTTATAGATGTCAAACTTCAATAGTTTGGACACCCCATGGGTTTTTGATGGATATGAATACATTCCACCATAAAAAATCATGATTCAAACAATCCTATTTCCATTTTTTTTATCGGATTCCAACCATTTTGGCCATTCGAGCAAGTTTTCCGCCTCGATAGACGATGTCGTTTAAATCCCCACAAATGACATGATGATCTATAATGCCATGATAAATATTACTATAAATTTGGCTTCATTCCTATGAATATTTTTTTATTGGATTCGAGCCTTGTGAACTCTTAAGTGAGTATACCCATGGGCTAGCCTCGTACCAACAACCTCACTCTAACCCTTGGACTGATATGGAGGCTAATTTCTTTCCTTCGGAAAAAGAGTTCACAAGACTTGAAGCCAATATAATAATATTCATAGGCACATAATCATTATATATGGAGATTTGAAATATTATACTTACTAATATGATTCATTATTCATATTATTAAGTTTTATATTTCAAATCTCTTCATCATAGAAATTAAAATAATGATTCATATTAGTAAGTATTATATTTCAAACCTCTTCATCATAGAAAGTAAAATAATGCTTCATATTAGTAAGTATTATACTTCAATCTCTATATATAATGAGTCATGACTTCATAGCTATGAATATTATTGTATTGGCTTTGAGCCTTGTGAGCTTTTGAGTATACCTAAGGGCTAGCCTGGTACTAGCAACCTCAATCTAACCTTTGGGCTAAGGGGGAGGTTCATTTCTTTCCTCGGGAATATATATATATATATATATATATATATATATATATATATATATATATATATATATATCATTAAAAATTAAATTATAAAATTATAAAACATGTCAAAGAAAAATGTCGTATATATGTATAACTATATGTATTATAAAATTTTCATAAAATTAAAAATAATAATTTCTATATATAGAAAAATGAGAAATTTATATAAATATAAATAATACTATTAATAACTAATATAAATCCACCTTAATTCCAGATTTACTATAATACACCCCCTTATCTAATGCGACAAGTAGATGGTTATTAAGCTAATCCAACTCTCAAAAAGTTTTTTTATTTGAATCCCTCGGTTTTAACACCAAAGAGGTCCCAAATCACCATATCCTTACCGATGATATAAAATTTTTCCCTAATTAGACTCGTGAAATAAGAACTTTACCATTTTAAATATCTTACATCTTCACCTTGTAGGAGTACCTATAATGCTAAGTGGCACCCATGTGAGCCCATTTGGTGCCACATGGAAAGGTATGTTAATGATATATTACACATAGTGGTTTACTTAACATATGCCACTTCTCGCTAAGTCCATATGACATAGTTATGAATATCACCATGATGTAATCTTAGATTTGCATGGATTGTAACCCTTATATGCATATATGTTTACATACATTTAATTGCAAATACAAAAGTGGTTTATAGACCTCGGGGACTCCCTTTTTCATTGCCTAAGGTTCACGGGACACCTTTTTATACATGTATAGTTACGACATTTGCAGAACCTCAATTCCCCACACAATACATACATAACTATGACTTGCCACGTAATTGCACTATAATATTGAATTCAATGTTGACCCCACATGCATTTATATACATAAGTGCATGAATATATAGCTTTCCCCTATGATATTTTCCCTCCACGCTTTATAGCATAATATTAGATTAATATAGATAAATGTATTTCGGATTAATCACATCATTGGGAATTGGTCAACATTTTAAACCATCTAATGTGGTTGATCCACTAGACAAGGAGAAAAAATATAATCAATCTTAATGAATAAATAGTGAGGATGCATCATTTCCCGGAGATAGCCATTGAAAACTAGCCGTTATTAGTTAGTTATCATCCGAAAGACATTTATCCAAATTATGGATCACAAAAGTCTTAGATCTAATATTAGAATAATATGTTTACATAAATTATGCTCCAATGAAACCTATGTCCATGAAAAATTCCACTTTCAAATACATACCAGAAAGATATATCCATGAGCGTCCCCTATTTTTTCTTTATGTGACTCCCGCATTTGCAGAAATGGCCCACTCCTCTCTCTCTCTCTCTCTCTCTCTCTCTCTCTCTCTCTCTCTCTCTCTCTCTCCGCATTTGCAGAAATGGCCCACTCCTCTCTCTCTCTCTCTCTCTTCCGCATTTGCAGAAATGGCCCACTCCTCTCTCTCTCTCTCTCTCTCTCTAATGCACGAGACCCCACTCTGTGTGAACCAACTGCCAATGAAACCTATGTCCATGAAAAATTCCACTTTCAAATACATACCACAAAGATATATCCATGAGCATCCCCTATTTTTTCTTTATGTGACTCCCGCATTTGCAAAATGGCCCACTCCCCCCCCCCCCCCCCCTCTCTCTCTCTCTCTCTCTCTTGGAGAAATGGCCCACTCTCTCTCTCTCTCTCTCTCTCTCTCTCTCTCTTGCGAAATGGCCCACTCCCCCCCCCCCCCCTCTCTCTCTCTCTCTCTCTCTCTCTTGCAGAAATGGCCCACTCCCCCGCCCCCCCTCTCTCTCTCTCTCTCTATATATATATATATATATATATATAATGCACGAGACCCCACTCTGTGTGAACCAACTGCCAATGTGACACATATATATAGGTTAAAATCAACGTGCGTAGAGATATCTAGATTTATCTTTGTTTAGCACATGTATGAACACAAAGGTTCATGGAAAACCATGGAAATGGCCCTCTCTCTCTCTCTCTCTCTCTCTCTCTCTCTCTCTCTCTCTCTCTATATATATATATATATATATATATATATATATATATATAATGCACGAGACCCCACTCTGTGTGAACCAACTGCCAATGTGACACATATATATAGGTTAAAATCAACGTGCGTAGAGATATCTAGATTTATCTTTGTTTAGCACATGTATGAACACAAAGGTTCATGGAAAACCATGGAAATAACTTCATGGAATAATGACCTCCTTTTTATCATATATGCTCATAAAGGTTCATATATACTTATTAACACAACCTCAAAACATAACGACCCCCGTTTTAACACACATGTGAACACAAAGGTTTGTTTTAACACATGTATGAACATAAAGGTTCATGTAAAACCATTAAAATGACCTCAGGACATAACCACTTATCAACCAATAGTTCTTAGCACACCTGGTCCGAGGATTCAAACCACCCCCAAAATTTGCAAACAAGAAACATTGGTAGTGCAGCTGAGTGTAATATATGGTTGTAGCCTAACTAGATTGTTTTTTTCCTTGAAAAACATGGAAATTTCAGTAAGATTTTAAGAAAATCCAGCAAGGATTTTTGTAAATCCAAGTTATAGCTATCAAACTGCAATATTTTGGGTGCCCTAGAGGTTTTTGATGGTGATGAATCCATTTACACCATCAAAAACATGATTTAAACACTGCTACTACAAGATTTCTTAAAAAAAAATTCCTGGATTCTGACCATTTTTTATCGTCCGGGCAATTCCTCCGCCTCCGTAGACAACTCCTAATATATGACTCAGTAACTCAAATAGAGTCACAATGACGATGAGTTTGTAAATTTTATGGCTACTCTACTTTCGTAGCCTCCACCTATATCTCAAAATTATATAATAATAATGTTGCAACATAAAAAAATATTATGTAACATTTGTGAGATCATATTTCGATCATGATACTTCGACTTATTTTTAAGATATAATCGGGCGTGGTTATAGATGTGGGCTTTTAAATGATATGACAACTATGATAAATTGTGTCTTCGATGGAATCAACACCCCCCTTATGAACTGAATCTCAACGTATTATAATTTTGGATTCATACATATACATTGATCTAGGTGGCTCCAGAGACACACACAGGACAAAGAGGGCTCATGAAAGATCGAAAATAAAAGTGATCAAACTTCTATGGAACTAGGACCATAATGTATATCTCGTCGCCCTGATCGCAACAGTGTGAATTGTTCGTCAAACCGAGTTCATATGCGAAAGTTTGAGCTAGTAAGAGTTCTAAGGTTGACTTGGTGATGTGGCAGGTTAAGGAGGCAACATTTTCGCAGAAATATGGCGACCGGATTTCAGCCATCTCCAGCCAAATTTTGGGGGAATTTGTGGGGTCATTAAAAATACTCCCACGGTCAAAATTTGAGAAATTTTAAAATAATAAATTTGGTTATATGACAAAAAAATAAAAATAAAAATATTATTTGTAAAGGGTTGGTGGGCCATGAGCCCCACCGGACCCCATGAAAACCACCAAATATGTTATATATATAACATATGTATGTCATATTTTTTAAATATAAAATGTAACATAACGTAAAACAAATTCTGGTGCCGACAGGGGTCGAACTTGCCTGGCCCACGTGGCTAGCCCCCGAGCGGGCGACACACGAAAAAAACACCATTCCATATTACCGTGACAGTTGAAACAGGTTCGGGTCAAGCCGCGAGGAGCGGACCTACCCACCCAAAATTTGATGTGCTTATCATTAAAAACTAATGCGGGTCCGGATATGGGGGTCGGGATTGATCCCTCGACCTCCCTTTAGACAATCCAACAACCCCACCAGCACACCATAATGGATCCGTTGTGAAGTCCGCTCGAATTTTAATATTTAAACCTCTCATTTCTCAGACGCGCCCAGGAAGAAGAGGAGCGACATACAATTTGAGTTTTATTATTATTTTAATTACAAGCAGAACCATGAGCCAGTATGTAGGGGCAGTGGAACCCTGATTGAGCATCATTTTCAGAGGGGCCAAATTTTCCCAGTGTCCAAATTGGACAAATTTTATATGAATTTTACACCTCTTAACGAAACAAACCTAATGGCAATGTCAAATTTTGCAATAGAGGTCTCGATTTTTTTTCCATATTCCAAATGGGGATGACGGTGTCGGATTTGAGCATGTGGACACTTGATTTCTTGCCATTCGATGCCACATTTGCGATGGTACATTCAGATCCAGAAATTGAGCAACCTATTCTTTAGCCAGCATTAGAGTTGAGGTATATGAAGTGTTGTTTCCATGTACTTCATTGATTATTGATGTAGGATTCTTTATGTTGTGTCGATTCCTATTTGATGTATGATGCAGATTATTCATGTTTATTTGTTGTTGTTGATTCCTGTTGATGGAAGATGAAATATATTTATGTGTATTGATGTGGTATGTATTTATCATGGATGGTGATTTATGTTGTGAGATCCCTTTGTTTCCTTGATGGTAGGACACTCTTTGTCACCATGCGTGAATTTTTCATGCTGATAGGAGGTTTGTGATGAGTGAGATTTCCTTGTAATGGAATGTCTTGTGGAGAGAATATGCCACTCATGATGAGGGATTTTCCTTGTATGACAAGTCAACAACATCCATGTACATTATCACTAGTTACAACACTGAATGAAGTGACCAACACCATCGAGACACCAAGGCCCAGAGACGTAGTCCGCACTGGATGAACTCTGTTATTAAACCTCTTGCATTTTTGTTGTATGATTGTTGACATGTGTTTCTCTTGATTATATCTGCATGTGTTCATTAATAATTTTGATAAAATGTAATTCTAACACATCAGCCAAAGTAAAAGGAGTTGGTTAAAAGGGTATCAGAAATTTACCCGGGATCAAGTAGTATCAAAGTGGCTTTCTTACTTATGTGAACTGCAAACATGAACCATTGAATGTGCAACAATGGAGTATTTCAAAGACATGTACGAGACCATGCTCAGGGTGTCCGAGAAAGCAGACATGTTGTCTGAAGCTTATGAGAAATAAGAAATATATAACACTGAGTTTAAAATTCTTCTACAAGAGGAGAAGAAGGACAAGCAGTGATTGCAGCTTCAATTGCAAGCCACAACTAGGGAAAATTTTAAGGATGGAAAATTATTTTGAAGTTTAAAAAATTGGCGAATCTCAATAGTCCCTAATGTGAAAAATATAAAATGTTTATTGATGTATTTGTAAAATTACTCAAATTTTTAATGATATTATATATATTTTCTATAAAATGTTGGCGATTTGTAAGGTAAAATAATTGTTTATTGTAACATTTGGGCGAATCACTTCTTAAAAAATAATGGAAATTGGAAAATCTTTTTTTTTTTGGAAAAACGATGGAAAATTTGCCCACCTGCGAATATTAGCCCCTAAAATTTTCCATGGCCACAACATAGGCATTCGAAGAAATGAAGCACAACGAAGAAAGTCTTCAAGTAGATCATGATGAATTAAAGACATTTCTACAAGAAGAGAAGGACGAGAAGCAACGATTTCAGCTTCAGCTACAAGCCTTGACAGAGGCCTTGGAGGAAGTGAAGCACAACAAAGGCTTAGAGAAGCCCTCTTCACCTATTTCAAAATCGACATATGAGGTAAACAATTGTGATCATTCTTCAGTTTCATCTTCACATGCTATTATTTCTATTGGAAATGTGGATATCCCCATTATATGAATTGACATGAGACTCCTTACCAAGATGGGGTACAAAGGAGGAAGAATTGGCATTCATGGCCAAGGCATAACTCAACCATTCGAGGTTGTGCAGAGACCTCATTACATAGGTTTGGGATACATTGAAGGAGAATGCTCAAAGGTGTCTGAAGCTTCCATGACATTGATGAAACTGTCGAGGAAAAATAATGATGCGAACACTTCACCATTAGCTTATGGCAGCACATATTGCAGAGAGAAAGTTGAGGCAAGCTCTCATCTCCATAAGGAAATCAAAGGCAAACAAACATTGTTTAACTCACCAGGGAAGAGGATTAATGGGAACACTTCAACATCATCCCATGGAAGTGCATGCTGCAATAGAAGATCTGAGACAAGCTCTCATCACCATGATTACACCAGAGACCACCAGGAAAGGTATAATAAGTCTCGATATTCACAAGTTCATTTTGATTATAAGCATGTTTCTAATTATGAACATAAATCATGGCATAAGAAAAATTTTCGTTTTTGTGGTTTACA
This sequence comes from Pinus albicaulis, assembly GCA_034641835.2. Lineage (NCBI taxonomy): Eukaryota > Viridiplantae > Streptophyta > Pinopsida > Pinales > Pinaceae > Pinus > Pinus albicaulis. Next base: position 306,667,832 of record CM076570.1, on the reverse strand, counting down.
TAACCATGTCATTGCTAAGTGTTGGAAAAGAATGGCAACACAAAGGAGGAGGAGCCGTGAAAAGCCTTTTCCACAGCAGGGAAAGAAATTAGTTAAGCAGGTCTGGAGAAAAAATACCTTTTGCACCCATTGCAACCAAAGTGGCCATCAAAGAGCCACATGTTCGAGGCTCCATCCAGAGAAGCACCTTAAGGATGAAGCGTCAGTGCATGAACCAGTTGAAACTGTTTTTCAACAAGAAAACGTACCATGGGGAGATGATCCATTCACTTTGATAAGTGAGAGGGGAATTTTGTAGATGTGGTAGTGTGTCAAAGTCGTGTTTGTAAATCATATGTTGCATTTTTAACTGTAAAAGTGATGATGTGTTTTCCATCACTCGTTAAGAAACCATGATGTTTTTGACCTTGTTTTGTAAATCATGTGATGAATTTCTTTATGTAAAAGTGACGATGTGTTTGCCATCACTTCAAAATGAGACAATGATGTTTTTGGCCTTGTAATGATAGCTGGGGTGTGATTTCCATTTGATGTAAACTTTATCACCGAGTATGTAAACTTGTGGCAAGTATGGAAATGTTTGGGTCATAGTTGGTCAATTTGAGCATGTAATTTGTAGGAGATTGTACTATAGGTTTACAGGGGATGTAGGTGTCAGTTCATCACTTATGGCTCCAAAGGAAAAAGGTGAAGGAGAATGAAGGGTGACCTTTAAGGACACTTGTGGTGCAGACATTGTACACAACAGTTGCAGATTATTGTTGATGCTTTTGGAGGACCAAAAGCTCCTCAGTGGGGAGGAATGATCCAGGTGGCTCCAGAGACATACACAGGACAAAGAGGGCTTATGAAAGCTCGAAAATCAAAGTGATCATAATTCTATCAAACCAGGACCAGAGCGTATATCTCGTCGTCCTGATCACAATGGTGCGAATGATTCATCAAACCAAGTTCAAATGTGAAAGTTAGAGCTGGTCAAAGTTCTAAGGTTAACTTGGTGATGTGGCAGGTTAAAAAAGCAAATTTTTTGCAAAAATATGGCGACCAGATTCTGGCCATCTTCGATCGGATTCCAGGAAAATTTGTGGGGTTGTTAAAAAGACTCCTATGGTCAAAAGTGAAAAAATTTTAAAATAATAAATTTGGTTATATAACAAAAAAAAAATATTTGTAAAGGGTCGGCGGGCCATAACCCCCGTCGGACCCCACAGAAACCACCGAATATGTTCTATATATATAAAATATGTATGATATATTTTTTAAATGTAAAACAAATTCTGGTGTTGGCGGGGGTCGAACCCGCTCGACCCATGTGTTCGGCCCCAGAGCGGGCGGCACCACCAAACAAACACCATTTCATATTATCATGACCATTGAAACAGGGTTGGGTCAGGCCGTGTGGAGCAGACCCACCCACCCAAAATTTGATGTGCTTATCATTAAAATCTAACGCGAGTCCGGATATGAGGGTTGGGATTGATCCCCCAACCTCTCTTTAGAGATTCCAACGACCCCGCCAACACACCACAATGGATCTGTTGTGAAGTCCGCCCGAATTTTAATATTTAAACCTCTCATTTCTCAAATGCGTCCAGGAAGAGGAGGAGTGACACGCAATTCAAGTTTTATTATTATTTTAATTGCAAGCGGAACCATGAGCTAGTATGCAGGGGCAGTGGAACCCTGATTGAGCATCATTTTCAGAGGGGCCAAATTTTCCCACTATCGAAATTGGACAAATTTTATATGAATTTTACGCCGGTCAGTGACATGAACATGATGGCAGTGTTATTTTGTGCAACAAAGGTCTTGATTTTTCAACCATATTGCATATGGGGATGACGGTGTCATATTTCAACATGTGGACAGTCGATTTCTTGCTATTCGACGCCACGCTTGCGATGATGCATTCAGATCCAATGATTGAGCAACCTATTCTTCATCCAAAATTAGAGTTGAGGTATATGAAGTGTTTTTTCCATGTACTTCATTGATTATTGATGTAGGATGCTTTATGTCATGTCGATTCTTGCTTGATGTATGATGCGAATTCTTCATGTTTATTTGTTTTTGTTGATTTTTTTTTATGTAAGATGCAGAATCTGTATGTGTATTGATGTGGTATGTATTTATCATGGATGGTGATTTATGTTGTGAGATCCCTTTTTTTCCTTGATGGCGGGATACTCTTTGTCACCATGTGTGAAGTTGTCATGCTGATAGGAGGTTTGTGATGAGTGAGAGTTCCTTGTAACGGAAAGTCTCATGGAGAGACTTTTCCACTCATGTTGAGGGCTTTTCCTTGTATGACAAGTCAACAAAATACATGTACATTATCACCAGTTACAACACTGGATGAAGCGGCCAACACCATTGAGACACCAAGGCCCTGAGATGTAGTCCACACTGGACGAACTCCATTATTAAACCTCTTGCGTTTTTGGCGTATGATTGTTGAATTGTGTTCCTCTTTATTATATCTACATGTGTTCATTAATTCTTTTGATAAAATTTAATTCTAACACATCAGCCGAAGTAAAAGTTCTTGGTTAAAAGGGTATCAAAAATTTACCCGAGATCATACATATATATGTATCTTTATATTTTTATATACAGTTATCACACATTTATATGTTCAATTATTGCACGATCTCCACACACATGCTTATAAACTAAATGTTGGTGGCTTCACCTCTCGGTTATACAATATCCACCTTACAACAAAAACATTTACATTATGTAGCTATTGTGTTTTACAAACCACGATATCATAATACAATATATTCTGATGTGAGTATTAGTTGCAGGCCCTTTAAACGACTTTACGATTGCGAGGTGGATAGAAACACGACGGCTATGATGTAATCATATACACCCCATTGTTTTTTTATAAATTTTTTAATACCATCTATCCTACTTGCGCTTGGCTTAGTACAACACCAGGTTACTCTGCCATGTGATCCTCCCACACCACGATATAGACCAATTGTGAATGACATACCCCTTTTTCTAAACTCCACCATTCAATTCTTCTCTAGATAGTTAAAGGTATGTTCCTACAACTAAGTTTGGTGTTGGATATTGGTTATTACCTCCCTGGTCATATGATTTCCTAGGTGACCAAGTGCAAAGTTTCAGGGCTAACCTCTTGAACATCAATTTCATAATATGTGCCATAAACAAATTTTTGCGTCGATTTATGTAATGCCCACCCCACTATTGGAAATAATGAGAGGGGAGGTGATCAATATTCATTTAAGTTATTATTATTAATATTTTAGAGCATTAGTTAATATTCAATTATTATCAGCGTTTGTACAATGATAGCAGTAAACAAAAGGAACACAAATGCACACCGTTTTTAAGGTGGAAACCCCCTCCGGGACAAAAACCATCTGAATGATTTTCTAATAATTCTTTAATCTTCAACTCCAATTGAAAAGAAAGCTCCAATTTCCTAGAATCTAGAAAATCATTCTTCTCCAGCTCCCACTGGATGGATGCTCCAATGCCCGAGATTCTTCAGTAGTCAACTGAATGGATGCCCCAACACCGAATGAGCTACAACTCACCCTAGCATCAACCTACCACCCTAAATTTTTCACAAGCTTGAACTTGTTGGTGACTTCATGCACCAGCCGAGCACCATCCTACCACACTATAGAAGAATAAAAGAAGAATGGACTCCCATACAAGGGAAAATGGTCCACTTTACAATGATATAGAATGATGTAGAAGAAGAAGACACACTAGACCATAACTCCAACTATGGCACAACCACCTAATGATGATCCTAGACCTCCGGACACTGCCTCTTCAACTCTTGGCAAATAGACACTTGTACAAAATTTACAATGATTATTTTACAATGACTTAGTACAATGATACATTTATAATGACTGTATGCAGTGCTGCCCACTTGAAAACTTCATGTGGTGAACTTCTTGCTGTTGTTATACACCTTGATTGCTGCTCTTGTCATGCTGCCTTTTCTCAATCTTTATAACATTAGATCATGCCTTGAGTATTATCTTAATGAATATATAATACTTGCAAAAAGTATTCAAGGAAATACCCATGACATGATAATTGAAAAACTTACCTCATCCTGCAGAGCATATGTTAGTGCTAAAAAAAACAACAAATTAGAATACAAAGAAACTAATGCAATTAAGAGATGAACATGCATATACAGAAGATAGTTACCTAGAGCTTACCTCTACTACATCATTTTTCTGCACCTTTCTTTGCTTTGCTTCCCTAGAAAGTCTGGTCCTTTGCAACCCTTGACATCACATGATCTAGCATTTTCTTGAATTCTAGGAGCTCAATATTGAATCTGATGTATCTATGTGATTTTAGATCCCCAATATGTGATCTTCAGTCTTGTAGTAGTCCTTTGAGTCTTATTGCCAATGCCATAGGTCTAACCCAATTTGGATTCCTCAAGTAAAATTTATGTCCAATCTCTCACAATGACCTAATTATGGACTAGTTCAATAGAGAAAACTTGTATGACGTGCCATGTGTCCCTATTTCATCCTTCGGCTCTAAAATTTATACATAGAAAACTAAAGTTTGTGCACTATCCACCATTTTTTACAGTATTCCAATCCGCTTCTATGAGAGAGAGTTATGACGATTTTCCCAAGGTCACCTATTTGAGATGAAATTCGGAAGCCTGCAAAAAACTTAACTTCCACAGATCATATCTCTGAAAATATAGAGAAAAAGGTTATGAAATTCAAAGAAGAGATTCATTAGTATTTTTTCCAAGCGAGTTTTCTATTTCAGAATATGAAGCTTTGCATAAAAACAGTTATAGCGAAAATTCCACGGTGACCTGTTTTTAGTAGCAAAATCCTTACATGAGGGGGATATGAGGGTCACAATTTATATAAATTCTTAGGTTGAGAGGGTCTTCAAAAAGTGAAAGTTGGAGGGATTTTAGGAGCCTATTTTTTTTTAATTATTGACTATTAAATTACCACAACCTATGATTAATGTCATGCCACAACCCCGTGGGGTTTTAGTACACTAACTGGGGTTACTAATTCAAACACAAATATCTCTCAAACATATATTACGTGGTGTGACATATATTAACATAAACATATCGACAAGTAGAAACCATCCAAAATATGCTTGACTCGAAATAGAGTAAGTTTTCAAGTCAAAATTCCCAAGAAATATTGGGGTATTCCATGGTGCTGCTTGGGTTGACATCAATGACAACCACTGATCAACAATATCCCCCTTTGGCATTGATGGCAACACAAGTACTCCCCTTGCGATCATTACACCTCTTCCTACAATGTTCTCTCCCCCTTTGACATCAATGGAAAAGGGTAACTCCCCTTGACACACAACCATCCTGAGGACCTGTACACACTTCCACTCCCCCTTTATTTTTTGAATAAGGAAAATCTAATGAGAACTTGGGAGAATCCCAAGCTTCTGGTGAAGATATTCAAATGCTTCACGAGGTAAAGGTTTAGTGAAGATATCAGCGATTTTCTTTTGTACCAACATATTCAAGTTTGATATTCTTTTCAGTGACTTTTTCTCTAACAAAATGATATTTTATTGGAATGTGTTTTGTTTTTTAATGCATGATAGGATTCTTGGAGATGCTGATGGCATTGGTGTTATCACAGAAGATGGGAATAGGCTCACTGAATTGTACTTGAAGATCTTGCAAATTTTTTTTCATCCAAAGGACTTGAGTACAACAAGATGTCGTTGCAATGTATTTTGCTTCCAATATAGATAAGAATATTGAGGTTTACTTTTTTCTCAACCATGATACAAGACAACCACCTAGATATAATGTTGCTCCACTAGTACTCTTACGATCATCAATGCTTCCTACCCAATCTACAAATTTAAAGGCTTGAATAATGATATTGTTACCCTTAGGATACCACAAGCCATATTCTGTTGTGCCCTTTAGATATCGCAGAATTATTTTGATGACAATAATATGTGATTATTTTGGTGCTGCTTGGAATCTTGCTACTTGTCCAACTTCTTGCATAACATTTGGCCAGGAGGCTGTTACATATAGAAGACTACCAATCATAAATTTTTATAACCTCTGATCCACATCCTTAGATGAGTCGTCTATGCTCAATTTTAAACCTGTTACCATCGCATTAAGGATGAGTTTACAATCTTCCATTTTGAATTTCTTGAGCATTTCCTTGATGTACTTGGCTTGACATATAAATATTCCTTTCTCTTGATGAGATATTTTAAGCCCTAAGAAGTATTTCATCTCACCAAGTAAAGACATCTCGAACTCACTTTGCATATTTGTAGAAAATTTCTTACTTAGTCGATCATCATTTCTACCAAAGATTATACCATCCACATATACCTCAACGATTGTTAAATTATCTTTATCTATTTGTACATAACAGTTGCTATCAACAATACCTTTCTTTAACCCTTGTTGACGTAGATATCCATCAAGATGAGCATACCATGCTCTGGGAGCCTGCTTGAGACCATATAGAGCCTTATTTAACCTGCAAGCATAGTATTCTTTTTTAGATAGTAGAAAACCTTTAGGTTGTTCGATGTAAACTTACTATTCTAATTTTCCATTCAGAAATGCTGAATTAACATCCATTTGGTAGAATTTGATTTTTCTTGAACATGCATAGGCGAGAAACATCCAGATGGCTTCCATTCTGGCAACTGGTGCAAATGTTTCGTTGAAATCAATTCCTTCCACTTGTGCATAGCCTTTGCAAACCAATCTTGCTTTATTTCTGGTAACTTGTCCATCTTCATTCAATTTGTTCCTAAACACCCATTTAGTCCCAATGAAATTTTTATATTTTGGTCGTGGAACTAATTTCTAGGTTTTATTCTTCTCGATTTGATCATAGCTGCTACCCAATGTTCATTCTAGCTGGCTTCCTCAAAAGTACTAGGCTCAAAGGTTGCTAGAAAATAAATGTGAGCTTGTTGTGATGAATGAAGCTGTTGACCTTCATTTATGTCACTAATGATTTGATTTGATGGATGGTTCTTTTGAATCCATACATTTGTTCTCTTTGGAGGAGCTTCTTGTTGTTATTCCTGTATATATTGATGATCATTATTTACTTCTACCTGGTTGACAGTTGCTTCTTGTTCTATAATTTTCTCTGTCTTTTTCAGCTTCTATCTTAGGTTTCAAAGATTCTAGATACTCATAATTATTCATTAGAACACCATATTCGTCAAATGTAACATTTATGCTCTCCACTATTTGTTTTAGTCTTATATTATAGCATTTATAGGCCTTTCTTTTGCGTGAGTAACCATAAAGATACCTTCATCAACACGTGATTCAAAATTACCCAACTTTGGATCTTCTCTTTTGACATAACATTTGCTTCTGAAGATTCTGAAATATTTTACACTAGCTAGTTTTCCTTTCCATAATTCATATGGTGTCTTGTTGCAACTATTTCTAAGAAGAATTTGGTTGATAATGAAGACTGTCATATCAATCGCTTAAACCTATATGTTTTCATCCAATTTTGAGTCCTTCAGCATTTTTATACCCATTTACTGTATGGTTCTGTTATTTCTTTCAGCGACTCCATTTTACTGAGGTGTTCATGCTATTGAAAATTGTCTTTTTATTCCATTTTCATCACAGTATTGCTGAAATAATTTGGAAGTGAATTCTCCGTCATTATCTGATATTAGACACTTTATTTTCAATTCAGTTTCATTTTCGACCAACTCCTTGTAGATTTTAAAGCACTCAAATGCTTCATATTTTTTCTTTAGGAAACTGACGACTGTCATCCTGGTATAGTCATCTATCATTAACATGAAATATAATTCTCCATCTAAGCCTTTTGTTCTCACAGGACCACATATATCAATGTGTATCAATTCCAATGGATGCGATGCAAATTGTTATTTTTGTTTTAAATTCAACTTTTGTCTGCTTGTCATGCCAATAGGACTCACATAATGTGTTGGAAGGTTTTGAGATTTTCGACATTTCTCGTACTACTTCCTTTTTTCTTATCCTGACAAGATTGTCAAATTTTATGTGACCCATTTGCTTGTGCCATAACCAATTTTCATCTTCTTTAGCTAGTAGACATGCTTTAATGACTTCTTCTAGAACATATATGTCATTTGGAGCTCGACTTGCTGTAGGCACAATTTTACCATAACTGCCTTTCCTGATTTCACATTTTGCGGAGTTGAATAAAATTGTGTGTCCTTGATCACACATTTGTACAACACTAAGAGGATTGTGATTCATGTTTTCAACCAATAGAACATTCTTGGCTAGAGCATCTTTTCTTCTGAGAGTGACAATACCTGATCCTATAGCATTTGAAGATCCATCATTTCCAAAGGACACGGTTCCATCCTTCTTCTCTTTCAGAGATACAAATTTATTTACATCTCTAGTCATATCTGTTGAGAAACCACTATCAACATACCACAAATTTTTATTGTGTTGAGCCTTGAGAGTGAGAGAAAAATTATCAATCTTCTTCTTCTTCCATGTTTGTTCATTCTGTGGCTTCGAATATTCTTCTGGAGGATTTTTCAATAATGCAGTCTCTGGCTATGTGTCCAAAGTTTCGACATTTGTAACATTCAATATTATTTCTTAAATGTTCAAATCTATTGATGTTTCATTGAGCCCTGGGAGGTTCATATTTGACAGATCTCCTGGAATTGTATTGTTTCCTAGGGTACGCGTGAAATTATACAACTTTATGACAAAATTTTCAACATGAATAACAATAACCATGAAAAATATGTTGGTATCTAGATGGAAATCTTCATCGGGGAATTTCCTTCCAAGGTTGTTCTTGTAAATCTTGTCCAATGAAGTCTACATGCCTGTCAGATCTCATAGATTCATTGTATTTTGTTGTAGAAGGTCCTGCTTCTTCTTCTTTGTAAACGAGGCCAATTCTGTCGTTGTAAGATCGTTGATTATTGATAAGTTCTTCCAATGCCCTTGAGCTGTTGGCATAGTTTTGGACAATTTTTCCCTTCTTCACTTCCTTACGCAGCGAGACTACTTCAACTTCTAATGCTTCCCTTTCTTGGTTGATTTCTTCCAACTTCTTTTGAAGTGGCTCTTTAATACATTTGTGTTCTTCAAATTCAATTTTGAGACCTTGAACTTTTTCTTCAAGAGTATTGGAATGAATCTTCTCAGCCTTGAGCTCTTTTATAAGCCTAAATGCCTCCTTAGAAAATTCTTCCATGGTTAACCCTTCTTCTTCGTTGTTTCATACCTCTTGTTTATTGTGCTTGGACATGAATAATACTCTCTCATTGGCTTCTTCTCCATTGTCATTGTCTTCATCAAATGATGAACTATCTTCTTTAGAGAGAAAGTTTCTTTTGAATCCTTTCTTCTTGCCTTTCTTGTTGAATTTCTTAATTCCTTTCTTTCCTTTTGAGTTTCCATATCTTCTGTTCCGACATTTCGGTGTGAAATTCCCAACCTCAGCACAACCGAAACATATCAATGGAAGTTTACTTTTGAATTTTCCCTTACCAATTTCTAGTTTTCTCATCAAGTAAGCATATTCTCCATCTTAAGACCTTCTTCATCATCTTCCTTTTCTTAACACTTGCAAGTGCAGGTCTTTGCCTTTGAAGGTTTTTTTTTTCGTTATTGGTATTATTAGATGCAACGAACACAGTTTCTCAGATGCAAAGTACCCTCTTCTTCATCAAGTCTCATTTCATATGCTATGAGAACTCCATGTAATTCCTCTTTGTTGAGTTTGTCCAAATTTGCACTGTATTCTAAGACTGATACCTTTGGGTTGAATATTCTTAGTAATGTTCTAAGAATCTTTCATATAATAGTCTTCTCGTCAACAGGATCTCCCAATCCTTCCAGAGTGTTGGTTATTTCATCAACGTGTTGGAAGTATGCAACAATGTTGTCATCTTCTTTCATTCTGAGTTACTCAAATTTTTCTCTGTAGGTTTGAAGCTTTCCTTCTTTGACATTTGAGTTACCTACATATATATTCTCAAGCTTTTCCCATACATTTTTGGCAGTTTTACAACCCAACACCTTATGATAAGCAGATTCAATAAGTCCAATGATAATAATATTCTTTTCTTTTGCATGATTTACCAAATTCTTCTTACCTTGTTCATCAACATTTGGTGTAAAGCCATTTTGAACAGTATCCCATACTTCGTAACCTTGCGCTAAGAGATCAACCTCCATTCTTCCTTTTTAGAGTGCATTATTATTTTCATTGAACACAAGTACACCATTCTTGGTATGCTCCATGACCTCCTTCCAGTTGTTAAACTGCCATTGAAGGAACCAAGCTCTGATCCCAATTGTTGGAAATATTGAGAGGGGGGGGGGGTGAATCAATATTCCTTTCAATTAGTATTATTATTAATCTTTCATAACATTATTTAATCTTCAATTATTATCAGTGTTTATACAATGATAGCAATAAACAAAAGGAACACAAATGCACACAATTTTTAAGGTGGAAACCCCCCTCTGGGACAAAAACCACCTGAATTCTTTTATAATAATTCTTTAATCTTCAACTCCAAATGAAAAGAAAGCTCCAACTTCCTAGAGTCTAGAAAATAATTCTTCTCTAGCTCCCACTAGATGGACGCTCCAATGCCCAAGATCCTTCAGTAGTCAACTGAATGAATGCCCCAACACCCAATGAGCTACAACTCACCCTAGCACCACCATACCACCCTAAATTTTTTATAGGCTTGAACTTGTTGGTGACTTCATGCACCAGCCTAACACCACCCTACCACCCTATAGAAGAATAAAAGAGTAATGGACTCTCGTACCAGGGAACTGGTCCACTTTACAATGATATAGAATGATGTAGAACAAGAAGACACACTTGACCATAACCCCAACTATGACACAACCACCTAATGATGATCCTAGACCTCCTGACACTACCTCTTCAACTCTTGGCAAATAGATACTTGTACAAAATTTACAATGATGCTTTTACAATGGCTCAGTAAAATGATACCTTTACAATGACTGTATGCAGTGCTGCCCACTTGAAGACTTCATGTGGTGAACTTCTTGTTGTTGTTCTGCACTTTGATTGCTACTCTTGTCATGCTACCCTTTCTCACTCTTCAGAATGTTAGATCATGCATTGAGTCTTATCTTGATGAATATATAATACCTGCAAAATTTTTTCAAGGAAATACCCATGACATGATAATAACAAAACTTACCTCATCCCGCAGAGCATATGTCAGTGCTAAAAAAAAAAAAAAATACAATACAAAGAACCTAATGTAATTAAGATATGAAATTGCATATATAGAAGAGACTTACCTGGAGCTTACCTTTGCTACATCATTTTTCTGCACCTTTCTTTGCTTTGCTGCCCTAGAAAGTTCGGTTCTTTGCAGCCCTTGACATCACATGATCTAGCGTTTTTTTGCCTTCTAGGAGCTCTTTATTGAATCTGATGTAACTTTGTGATTTCATATCCCCGATATGTTATCTTTGATAATGTAGTAGCTCTTTGAGTCTTCTTTCCAATGCCACATGTCTGACCTGATTTGGATTCCTTGAGGCAAATTTATGCCCAATCTCTCACAATGACCTAATTATGGACTAGTTCAATAGAGCGAACTTGTACGACATGTCGCGTGTCACTGCTTCCTCCTTCAACTCTAAAATTGATACAAATAAAACCAAATTCCATGTACTATCCACCACGTTTTATGGAATTCCAATCTGCTTCTTAGAGAGAGAGTTATGACGACTTTCCCAAGGTCACCTCTTTGAGATGAAATTCGGAAACCTGTAAAAAACCTTAATTTCAATAGATCATATATCCTAAAATATAGAAAACAAAGATCTGAAATTTGGAGACAAGATTCTTCAGGATTTCACCCAAGTGGGGTTTTTTTTTCAACATCTGAATTTGGACAGAAAAAAATTTATAGCGAAAATGCCACGATGACATGTTTTTAGTAGAAAAAACCTTACATGAGGACGATATGAGGGTCACAATTTATATAAATTCTTAGGTTGAGGGGGTATTCAACAATTGAACATTGGAGGGATTTTAGAATCTTAAAAAATTATAAATTATTGAATATTAAATGACCACAACCAATGATTAGTGTCATGCCACAACCCCATGGGGTTTTAGCCCACTAACTGGGGTTACTAACTTCAAATACAGATATCTCTCAAACCGTGAAGAATTATGTGGTGTGCCATATATAAACAGAAACATCTCGACAAGTAGAAACCATCCCAAATATCCTTGACTCTGAAGAGAGTAATTTTTCAAGTAAAAATTCCCATGCAAGATCCAGGTAGCCCCTACTGCTGCTTAGGTTGACATCAATGAAAACCACTGATCAACACACACATTTACCTGATTTTAAAAGCTCTCCAAGGTAAAAATGAGTTGAGTGCTTCCATTACATGACCCAAAATCCAAGTTTTAGTGATGGAAGTGTGACCTACAAACCGAAAAATTACTATTATCCCTTAGGGACTATAGATCGCTCAGGAACCTGACGACCACCCTAGGTGATCAATCCCTGAGCTAGAACCATTTTTCTCTAAATTAATACCCTAAACACACCCATGAAAAATTGTGCATGCAGTTTTGAGGATATAACCACACCCATAGTCCTGTCTACAAACGATTATGACTGAAAATCCCATGTTATATGCATGTGGTCACGAGATCTATGCCACTTTTTCATACTAGCCTCTAGACCACTACCCAAAACTACCTGTAAATTTCCAAAATCATGATAGTGAATGATGAATATGCTAAAAAATCAAATCTTTAGAAATATATTGACATATACATGCCTACTGTAAGATAGACATTTTGTCAAACGTATGATAAAAATGAAAGATATAGGTCATGAATGCATATCTGATCATAAACTTCTGAAATTCATTTGAGAATGACCGAGAAGGCTCAATGTAATCTTAAGATAGATGCAATAACACTTGTTATAAAATGCATTCATCAACCATTTAATAAACTATCAAATCATGAACAAGAGCCATAACTAGAGAACATCATAGAACCATGCATATAACCAACATATAACTAGAATGAAATCTGTGAAAAATCAACCATAAAATATACCTAATAACAAGTATATGTGCTTATTAATTACATTAGAATAATAGAACATATTAAATTATGAAAAATCTAACCAAGTCAGAGACTTCCGCATACCACCCGACCATAGATTAGGATGAACCAAATATTTCTTTCAACCAATCACCCTCGTGCCATATTCTAAGCATAAATGTGGGATCCCTAGGGATAAACCAAGCCATAACTTAACAAGGAATTCAAAGGTTAAACCACCTCCACCCTCAAGCTACCATGATCTTACCTAAACTAGTCTCGAGATCAAAAAATCAAAACAAGCTTGAATGCCTCAAAATTTTCTTCACCATAACCAAAGAAATTTTCTTGTCTCCATCCACTTGTCGAGGGCTTCTAGGAGAAAACCATATCCACCATTAACCCTTGGGAATTTTCCTGAGACCACCTCACTTGGATCGAAAATATTCCGACAATACAAAGCTCAACCAAAAATGAATCCCATCAAATCACATCATGGCTATCAAAGAAATGGTAAGCAAAGGCTGAAATAACTATCAAACCATGAAAAACCCATGCTAATGACCACAAATGAACCAAATAATAAAATGCATGTACCATGCATTCACATCCCAACAACTAAAGCACAAAGGCAACCTGTTACTTGCAAAATCTTCCTGTAGAAGATGCTGATCCAAATTTCTCGTTGTGCTCCCTTGCTTTCCTTTACCTCCCTTTGCTTTTCCATTTATTTCCTTCTCCAAATCCAAGTGAATGCTAGAGAGATGCAAGAATGGTCTATGTGTGCAAGAATGCATGAGAGTGTCAGGAGAGAACCAATATTGAACTAAAAAAAGCTATGAATTGTTTCTCTAATGCATTTTTATCATTCATATCCCCATTTTCCTTCATTTTCCTTCATTTTCTTCTAATTTCCCCTGCATGTAAATTTTTTTCTATTCACCTTCCTTTTATCCTATTTTCCTTGTTTCTCATAATTAAATGCCAATTATTTCCTCTTTGCCTTTTCCAATTTCTTTTCCAATGCCTTTTCCAATTTTCATAGCCATTAATAAACCACAAGTGATTCCCACTAAAGTGTTTTCCCAACATTCAAACTGGAATACGTGTCCCAAGACCTTTGTCTTATTTTATTTTCCTTTAATATCCTTTATTACGTGAAACTTTAACCCGAGGTTGTTAAAAACTCCTCCCCCTTGGGGGAATACCTTCCTCAATTTTCTATGACACCTATGACCAAAAAACCACTGAAAATAAAACACACTACTTGTGGATATTTATAACATAGGTGGATGCAATATTTACAATGACATCCTGCTGAAAAACAAAACAAACATACCGCTTATTTGGAGCTTTATAACATAACTCATTTCAGTATTTATAATAACAAACATATATATATATATATATATATATATATATATCATTTTATAGAACTATCATCCTTTGTTGCATCATTTTTCTACACCTTGCTTTGTTTAGCTACCCTAGAAAGTCTAGTCCTTTGTAGCCCTTGACATCACATGATCTAGCTTTTTCTTGCCTTCTAGGAGCTCGATATTGAATCTGATGTATCTATGTGATTTCAGATCCCCAATATGTGATCTTCGGTATTATATTAGCCCTCTTAGTCTTATTTCCAATGCCATATGTCTGAGTCAATTTGTATTCTTTAAGGCAAAGTTATGTCCAATCTCTCACAATGACCTAATTATGGACTAGTTCAATAGAGTGAACTTGTATGATGTGCCACGTGTCACTGTTTCCTCTTTCGGATCTGAAATTTATACACAAGAAACTAAATTCCATGCAATATCCACCGCATTTTATAGAATTCCAATCCACTTCTTAGAGAGAGAGTTATCACGATTTTCCCAAAGTCACCTCTTTGAGATGAAATTCGGAAACCTGCAAAAACCCTAACTTCAACAGATCATATCTTTGAAAATATATCGAACCAAGATCTAAAATTTGGATATGAGCTTCTTCAATATTTTTTCCAAGTGGGGTTTTTTTTTCAACATCTAAAGTTACACAGAAAAAAATTTATAGCGAAAATTCCACGATGACATGTTTTTAGTAGTAAAATCCTTACATGAGGAGGATATGAGGGTCACAATTTATATAAATTCTTAGGTTGAGAGGATATTCAACAATTGAATATTGGAGGTATTTTAGGAGCTTAAAAAATTATTAATTATTGACCATTAAATGACCACAACCAATGATTAGTGTCATGCCACAACCCCATGGGGTTTTAGCCCACTAACTAGGGTTACTAACTTCAAACACGAATATCTCTCAAATCGTGAAGAATTACATGGTGTTCTATATATAAACGGAAACATCTCGACAAGTAGAAACCATCCCAAATATCCTTGACTCAGAATAGAGAATTTTTTCAAGTCAAAATTTCCATGCAAGATTGGGGTAGCCCCTGGTGCTACTTGGGTTGACATCAATGACAACCATTGATCAACACCCACATTTCCCTGCTTTTACAAGCTCTCCAAGGTAAAAATGAGCTGAGTGCCACTATGACATGACCCAACCTCCAAGTTCCAGTGTTGTAAATGGGGCCTACAAACCAACAAATTACTAGCATCCCTCATGGACTATAGATTGCTCAAGAACCTAACGACCACCCTAGGTGATGAATCCCTGAGCTAGAACCCTTTTTCTCTGAATTAATACACCAAATTCATCCATGAAACACTATGCATGCAGTTATGAGACTATAACCACACCCATAGTCCTGTTTACCGACGATTATGACTGATAAGCCCCTGTTCTATGCATGCGGTCACGAGATCTATGCCACTTTTTCATACTAGCCTCCGGACCACTGCCAAAAACTACCTGTAACTTTCCAAAATCATGATAGTGATGATAAAAAATCTAAAAAATCAAATCTTGAGCAATATATTGACCTATACATGCCTACAACAAGATAGACATCCCGTCAAACATATGATAAAATGAAAGATATAGGTCATGAATGCATATCTGATCATAAACTTCTGAACTTCATTTGAGAATGACTCAGAAGGCTCAATATAATTTTAAGATATATGCAACAAAACTTGTTAGAAAATTCATTCATCAACCATTTAATAAACTATCAAATCGTGAATGAGAGCTATAGCTAGAGAACATCATAGAGCCATGCACATAACCAACATATAACTAGAATGAAAGCTGTGAAAAATCAATACTAAAATATACCTAATAAAAAGTATATGTGCTTATTAATTACATTAGAATAATAGATCATATAAAATTATCAAAAGTCCAACCAAATCAGGGACTTCAACATACCACATGACCATAGATTAGGATGAATCAAATATTTCTTTCAACCAACCACCCCCGTGCCATATTGTAAGCATAAATGTGGGATCCCTAGGGATAAACCAAGACATAACCAAACAAGGACTTCAAAGGTTAAACCACCTCCACCCTCAAGCTACCGTGATCTCACCTAAACTGGTCTCGATACCAAAAAATCAAAACAAGCTTGAATGCCTCAAAAATTTCTTCACCATACCCAGAGAAATTTTATTGTCTCCATCCACCTGTCGAGGGCTTCCCGAAGAAAACCATATCCACCATCAACCCTTGGGAATTTTCATGAGACCAACTCACTTGGATCGAAAATATTTCGACCATACAAAGCTCAACCAAAAATGAATCCCATGGGCCATCACACCATGGCTATCAAGGAAATGGTAAGGCAAGGCTGAAATCACTATCAAACCAAGAAAAACCCATGCCAA
This sequence comes from Pinus albicaulis, assembly GCA_034641835.2. Lineage (NCBI taxonomy): Eukaryota > Viridiplantae > Streptophyta > Pinopsida > Pinales > Pinaceae > Pinus > Pinus albicaulis. The sequence continues at coordinate 306,650,923 of CM076570.1, read as the reverse complement.
TGACTACAAATGAACCAAATAATAAAATTCATGTACCATGCATTCACATCCCAACAAGTAATTCACAAATGCAACGTGTTACCTGCAAAATATTCCTACGAAAGATGTTGATCCAAATTTCTCCTTGTGCTCCCTTGATTTCCTTTACTTCCATTTGCTTTTCCTTTTATTTCCTTCTCCAAATCCAAGTGAGTGCTAGAGAGATGAAAGAATGGTCTAAGTGTGCAAGAATGTATGAGAGTGTAAGGATAGAACCGATAATGAACTAAAAAAAAGTCGTGAATTGTTTCTATAATGCCTTTTTATCATTCATGTCCCCATTTTCCTTCATTTTCCTTCATTTTATTCTAATTTCCCCTGCATGCAAATTTGTTTCTATTCAACTTCATTTTATCCTATTTTCCTTGTTTCTCATAATTAAATGCCAATTATTTCCTCTTTTCCTTTTCTAATTTCTTTGCCAATTCCTTTTCCAATTTCCATATCCATTAATAAACCACAAGTGATTCTCACTAAAGTGTTTTCCCAACATTTAAATTGGAATACGTGTCTCGAGACCTTGGTCTTATTTTATTTTCCTTTAATATCCTTTATTACGTGAAACTTTAACCAGAGGTTGTTACAAACCCCCCCCCCCCCCCCCCCTTGGGGGAACACATTCCTCAATGTTATACGACACCTATGACCAAAAAACACTAAAAATAAAACACACTGATTGTGGAGATTTATAAAATAGCTTGATGCAATATTTACAATTACATCCTACTGAAAAACAAAAAAAACATACCGCTTATTTGGAGCTTTATAACATATGTATGTATGTATGGATATCATTTTCTAGAACTATCATCCTTTGCTGCATCATTTTTTTGCACCTTGCTTTGTTTTTCTTCCCTAGAAAGTCTGCTCCTTTGCAGCGCTTAACATCACATGATCTAGATTTTTCTTTCCTTCTAGGATCTCGATATTGAATCTGATGTATCTCTGTGATTTCAGATCCCAAATATATGTTCTTCAGTACTATATTACCCTTTTAGTATTCTTTCCAATGCCACATGTCTGACCCGATTTGGATTCTTCAAGGAAAAGTTATGCCCAATCTCTCACAATGACCTAATTATGGACTAGTTCAATAGAGCAAACTTGTACGACATGCCACATGTCACTGTTTCCTCCTTCAACTCTAAAATTGATACATAGAAAGCTAAATTCCATGCACTATCCACCACATTTTACAAAATTTCAAGTTATGACGATTTTCCCAAGGTCACCTCTTTGATATGAAATTCGGAAACCTGAAAAAAACCCTAAATTCAACAGATTATATATCAAAAAATACAACGAACCAAGATCTAAAATTCAGACACGAGCTTCTTCAGGCTTTCACCCAAGTGGGGTTTTTGTTTCAGCATTTGAAGCTACATAGAAAAAAAGTTATAGAGAAAATTCCACGATGACATGTTTTTAGTAGTAAAATCCTTACATGAGGAGGATATGAGGGTCACAATTTATATAAATTCTTAGGTTGAGAGGGTCTTCAACAATTGGACATTGGAGGGATTTCAAGAGCTTAAAAAATATTAATTATTTACTATTCAATGACCACAACCAATGATTAGTGTCATGCCACAACCCCATGGGGTTTTAGCCCACTAACTGGGGTTACTAACTTCAAACACGAATATCTCTCAAACTGTGAAGAATTATGTGGTGTGCCATATATCAACATAAACATATCGACAAGTAAAAGCCATCCAAAATATCCTTGACTTAGAATAGAGTAATTTTTCAAATCAAAATTCCCATGCAAGATTGGGGTAGACCCTGGTGCTGCTTGGGTTGACATCATTGATAACCATTGATCAACACCCACATTTACCTGCTTTTAAAATATCTCCAAGGTAAAAATGAATTGAGTGCTACTATGACATGACCCAACCTCCAAGTTCCAGTGTCGAAAGTGGGGCCTACAAACTGACAACTTACTAGCATCCCTTAGGGACTATAGATCGCTCAGGAACCTGATGACCACCTTAGGTGATCAATCCTTGAGCTAGAACCATTTTTCTCTGAATTAATACCCTAAACGTATCCATGAAAAACTGTGCATGTGGTTATGAGGCTATAACCACACCCATAGTCCTGTCTACCGACAATTATGACGGAAAATCCCCTGTTTTATGCATGCGGTCACGATATCTATGCCGTTTTTTCAGACTAGCCTCCAGACCACTACCTAAAACTACCTGTAACTTTCCAAAATAATGATAGTGATGATAAAAATTCTAAAAAATAAAATCTTGAGCAATATATTGACCTATACATGACTACTGTAAGATAAAAATTTCGTCAAACATATGATAAAAATGAAAGATATAGGTCATGAATGCATATCTGATCATAAACTTCTAAACTTCATTTGAGAATGAACAAGAAGGCTCAATGTAATCTCAAGATATATGCAACAACACTTGTTAGAAAATGCATTCATCAACCATTTAATAAACTATCAAATCATGAACAAGAGCCATAGCTAGAGAACATCATAGAACCATGCATAGAACCAACATATAACTAGAATGAAATCTATGAAAAATAAACCATAAAATATACCTAATAACAAATATACGTGATTATTAATTATATTAGAATAATATATCATATTAAATTATGAAAAATCCAACCAAGTCAGGGACTTCCACATACCACCCGACCATAGATTAGGATGAACCAAATATTTCTTTCAACCAATCACCCCCTCGCCATATTCTAAGCATAAATGTGGGATCCATAGGGATAAACCAAGACATAAAGAAACAATTAATTCAAAGGTTAAACCACCTCCACCCTCAAGCTACCTTGATCTCACCTAAACTGGTCTCGAAATCACAAAATCAAAACAAGCTTGGATGCCTCAAAATTTTCTTCACCATACCCAAAGAAATTTTCTTGTCTCCATCTACCTGTCGAGGGCTTCCCGGAGAAAACCATATCCATCGTCAACCCTTGGGAATTTTCCTGAGACCACCTCACCTAGATTGAAAATATTCCAACAATACAAAGCTCAACCAAAAATGAATCCCATGAGTGATCACACCATGGCTATCAAGGAAATGGTAAGGAAAGGCTGAAATCACTATCAAACCAAGAAAAACCCATTCCAATGACTACAAATGAATCAAATAATCAAATGCATGTACCATGCATTCACATCCCAACAAGTCAACCACAAATGCAACTTGTTACTTGTAAAATCTTCCTACGGAAGATGTCGATCCAAATTTCTCATTGTGCTCCCTTGCTTTCCTTTACTTCCCATTGATTTTCATTTTATTTCCTTCTCCAAATCCAAGTGAATGCTAGAGAGATGCAAGAATTGTCTAAGTGTGCAAGAATGTATGGGAGTGTAAGGAGAGAACCAATATTGAACTGAAAAAAGCTGTGAATTGTTTCTTTGATTCCTTTTTATCATTCATGTCCCCATTTTCCTTCATTTTCTTCTAATTTCCCCTGCATTCAAATTTGTTTCTATTCACCTTCCTTTTATCCTATTTTCCTTGTTTCTCATCATTAAATGAAAATTATTTCCTCTTTGCCTTTTCCAATTTATTTCCAATGCATTTTCCAATTTCCATAGCCATTAATAAACCACAAGTGATTCACATTAAAGTGTTTTCCCAACATTCAAATTGGAATACGTGTCCCGAGACCTTGGTCTTATTTTATTTTATCTTAATATCGTTTATTACGTGAAACTTTAACTCGAGGTTGTTACAAACCCCTCCCCCTTGGGGGAACACCTTCCTTGATGTTCTATGACACCTATGACCAAAAAACCACTGAAAATAAAACACACTGCTTTTGGAGATTTATAGCATAGCTCGATGCAATTTACAATGACATCCTGCAGAAAAACAAAACAAACATACCTCTTATTTGGAGCTTTATAACATAACTCATTTCGATATTTATAACAACAACCATATATATATATATATATATATATCATTTTCTAGAACTATCAAATAATGAAGGATACAATGCCGACATCTGATCAACCATCCCCCACGTTGCTTCATCGAGCCCAAAGTGCTTCCACTGCACTTTAACTTGCTCTATTGCTCAGTTCTGGAGCATGAGTTGTTTATGTTGTAGAATGCATTGTGGCTCTAGTTGGAACTCTCCCTCTGGTTCCACATGCAACTCAAGCCAATCAATCACATGATCAACATACTGCGCATATCTCTAAAGCAATGAAACATGGAAAACATCATGGAATTTATCTATCGGAGGCAGTGAAAATCTATAGGTCACTGGTCCAATCCTCTCTAAGATATCAAAATGAATGCAATACTGAGGTGCCATCTTGGGACATGATTCAATCCTCAAGGAGCTCCTCTCAGGTTTGATGCACAAGTACACATGCTCCCTAACCTGAAACTCCTTGAATTCTCTATGTTGATCTGCATAACTCTTCTTCATGTCATGTGTTGCCTTCAAACTCCTTATGATAACCTGCATCTCCTTCTTCATCTCATCCAACATGTCCAATCTAGTCAACACCCTATTCACTGGATCACTTGACTAATAGGAGTATTACAACTCCACCTGCAAAAGAGACTCAAATGGACTCATCCTCAAGGATTCATGATACCCATTATTATATGCAAACTAAACTAGTGGAAGATACTCGACCCTCTTTGTCTATCCATATGTCTCCGGATGATAAGCTGTACTGAAGGCTAACTCTGTCCCAAGCCTCCAAACAACTCCTTCCAAAACATGGAAGTGAACTTGGCATCTCCATCTGATATGATCTTCTTGAGAACACCATGAAATCTCATTATTTCCCTGATAAATATCTGGGCTACCTCCCTAGTTGAATTTGCAGACTTCACTGTAATTAAGTGAGATACTTACTCAACCTGTCAACCAAAAATAAAATTGAATTATGTTGTCCTGCCTGCAATATCCGCTCTTACAAATCTTTCCCATAGGAGATCACAACTAAAATATGATTTACCTACACTCTCCTACTTAGAGCATACACAACCCTATTCTCCTTTACCTTGATGTATATGATCTCAAAATGAAACTCACTGAGGGTATCCAACCATCTAGCTTTCCTGACATTCAGATTGTGTTGGTAAAAAAAGTATGTCAACCCACTATGATCACTCATCAGAATAAACCTCCAGCCAAGAAGATAATGCCTCCACATCTTCAAGACATGAATGATAGCCGCTAACTCAAGATCATGAGTCACATAGTTTTTCTCGTGCTCAATCAACTTCCTTGACTCAGAGCATAACACCTGTCCTTCCTACATTAAGACTCCACCAAGTCATTTATTGAAAGCATTTGTACAAACTACAAAATACTTATCAAGAAGTCTGCAAGACTGAAGAATTTTTAATCAAATACTTCAACTGATCAAAACTAGGTGCACACACCTCATTCCATTCAAACTTCTTTCCCTTTCTCTACAAATATATGATATGGTAGCTAATCCTTGAGAAGTTCTTGATCAACCACCCGTAATAACTTTCTAGTCTCCTGAATGATACGAACTCATCCACATTCCTAGGAGTTGGCCACCCCATGATAGCTCTAATATTTTTTGGATCCACTACTATGCCTTCCTTAAAAGCAACATATCCCAAGTAATGAATATGAGACTGAAATAAACTACACTTGTTGAACTTGGCATACCACTGATGCTCTCTCAAAAACATTTCCAGGTGCTCTGCATGCTCCTCCTCATTCTTTGAGTATACCAATATATCATCAATAAACACTATCACAAACTTGTCTATATAAGGAAAAAACACACTGGTACAAAATGAAATCTTGTAGATATATTCTTCTTTGATGTGCACCTTATGATATCCTGATCACATATCAATCTTTGAGAATACTACAGCTCCATTCAACTGATCAAAAAAGTCATCAATCCAAGGCAAAAGGTGTTTGTTCTTTACCATCACCTTGTTTAACTTCCTATAATCAATGCACAACCTAAGAGTACCATCCTTTTTATTTACAAACAACACTAGTGCACCCCAAGGTGATAAAATTGGCCTTATTTATCCCTTATCAAGCATTTATTTAAGCTGCAACTTCAATTTCACCAACTCTGGAATTCTCATCTTGTAAAGTACCTATGATGCTAGTGTTGCTCCTGGTGGCCAACTCAATAGAGAAATCTACTTCCTTATGAGGCAATAACTCTGAAATCTCTACAAGAAACACATCTTGAAACTGCTGCAAAATAGGGTACCTCTTCAGGACTTGCTCATCATCCACATTCTTCCCTTTGTCACTGGAAGTATGCATTACAAACAACACACACCCCTTCCTACTACTGCACTTAGCTTGCATAACTATTGTTAACACTTTGTAATTCCTCCAAGTTGAGGAGAGGAAACCAAATGTAACCACAAACCAATATTTAGGGCTCGAAGCTAGCTCTTCCAAAACCCAAAAGAGGGCTCTCTCTTTTTAAATATTCTGGATTTTAGGCTAGGCCTATAAATCAAGGTAGAATATTTTTAACAGTTTGATGGCAGGGAAGAGGGAATATCCATTGGGTATGGAGTCAAATAAAGCTAAATATTTTCAGCGATATGATGGGAAAATTAATAATTCTTAGACAGGGGCAAGGTAGGCAATGCTTTATGGTATATTTTTAAAATTTCATTGTATAGAGGTGATTGGAGGAGTAATGGAATTGACAATATCTAAAGAATCTAGCAGAGGATGAATTTTATATATTATTTTGGATGAAAAAGCACCAAAATGTTTAGTTACTTATAACAGAGCACCTGAAAGTGAATTCTAAAATAAATTCAATCAACTAAACACTTAAGACATAAAATTTAAGCATGGACATAATAGAATATAAAAAACACAAACAAGAGATAAACATCCCCATAAGTGATTGAAACAATAATCCTTGAACAAGTAGACTTCGACTTTCATCATTCACTAAATTTTTTTAAATATAAATGCACAATCCAAAATGTATTTTCTCTATCATACGCCAACCCAATTTCTCATAGAAATTTAAAAAATATAAAGGAAAACCTTTTTCCCAAGCTGATCCAAAATGGATTCAGTTTTGCCTCCAAACCAAAGTCTTCAAATGTAGATGAAAATATGGCCAAGTTGAAGTGCTTGTCGACAGGATTCCAACGGTGCAAACAACGCGTAAAACTGAGTTCATATGAAGAAGTTGCGGCTAGTCAAAGTTTATGACAAATTAGGGCAAAATGACAAAAAGTCAAAGTCAAAGTCAAAGTCAATAGTCAACGGTCAATTCAATGGTTAGGATGATGTCAGCAGGACACGTGCTATCCTAGGAACACACCACAAGTCCAGGGTAATGTCATCAGATCAGTGATGTGCCAGAGTTTGATCGGTTGGAACGGGCCAATTTGGGGCTAACATGTGGCAGCCCGAATTTTGCCCAATATGGCCTCATTTCCAAAATTTTGGGTATCAAGGAGGATCGAACCCATGACCTCATGACCTCGTCAGAGTCTGCTCACTGGATGAGCCAGTGTATCATTTGATATTTAATGTAAAGATTGTGTATTTATTATGGAGCAGGATCTTCCGCTAGAAAAGGGCCAGACGGTCAGGGTCAACCCCATGACCGCCAAATCCCTTAATATTTAAGTGCCTCATATATATAAATTTTTCCATATATATATATATATATATATATATATATATATATATATATATATATATATGTTAACCAACACGATATGGTAGAAGGGTCAGGCGGGGGTTTTGAACCACCGACCCACCAAAACCTTATATTACAACGCCTTCACACAAGTCCGATAGCCAACATGCTGAACGATGGAGCTTGGTAAACCAAGACACCAAAATTTCATTTCAACTCAGTGCAAAGCTGAACCAATCAAAACCACCAGCGCGCATTCTAAGGTAGCTTTATGTAGGGAAGGCAGTTTTCTAAAAGGCATAGGTGGTATTGGATTTCTCCAGGGGGTCTGAAGGTCACAGTGGCGGAATATAGGCAAGTTTATACTTTTTTTTTCAAAATTTCAAGCCCTTCCCTATGGTGAGGTCCATTTTCTCATTTGAGCTTTTGTTTTTGAGCTCATACCTGTAAAATCATTTTGAAGACAAAATAAAGTGGCAGCACTGGAAGCTAAGGACCCGAAGATGTAGCCAGGAAGTCTGGTGAACTCCGTTGTTAAATTATTGCTGTGTTAATGTGTTTGACTATGTTTTCATTTGCTTATGATGCTTATGTTAGTCACAATCTTTTTGATCTATTGCACTAAGTAACATGAGCTTCTCACATAAACGTCAATAATACCTTTTTCATAAATACAGATCAAGTGGTATCAGAGCTCAAGGTTAAATTTTTAAAGGTTTGACAGTGTCATGTGAAGATTGAATGCTTACTAGGTCAAAGTCCAAGCGAGCTGAAGGAGAAATTGTTGAAGCAAATCCAGAGATTGGAAGGGTATTTTCACAAAAGAAGATGACAAAAGAAAACTTATTGGGAACAAAAGCTCAGTTCTTGGACAACTTCATGACAATACGTGCGATGGTAGAAGAGATGTATAAAGAGTTTAAAAAGGGAAAAGGTGAAGGCACTTCATCACCTAAACCAGACAAAGAATCAGGTGAAAAGCCTTATTCATTATTTTCACCATCTCCTCCATCATCGTCATCATCGTCTTCTTCTCATAAATCTAGTTCTTCTAAAAAGAAGAAGAGTAAGATATCCTCTTTGATCAAATTAGATGTAAAATTTGATTTGCCAATTTATGATGGTGAGCTTAATGCTGAAAAGCTTGATAATTGGATAAGACAGATTGAAGTTTATAGCACAGTACAGAAAGTTGTTTCAGAAAGAAAGAAGATCCAACTTGCTAGCCTTCGTCTTGGAGGAACAACACTTGCATGGTGGGAAGGTAAGACACAAGCAGATCTTCAAAAACATGGTAAAATCATTTTGGCATGGAATGAATTTGTTTTTGCTATTAAAAAGAAATTTTATCCTTTGGCTTATATGCAACAAGCTATGATGAGTTGGCAAACATTGCGTCAATTAAAGGGTCAAAGTGTGCAAAGTTATACTCAGGAATTTCGTAAAAGAGCTTTGACACTAGGCATATCATTGGACTCACCAGAAACATTATTGAAATACATAGGTGGCCTACATAGTTATTGGAGGCATACCATACTGATGTTTAATCCGACTAGCTTAGATGATGTATCAGTTCAAGCAACTCATCTAGAAGCTAGGGGTAAAAATGTATCTTATGGTGTTGGAAAGTCATCTAAATCTATTGAAATCAAGAATAAGGAAAAGAAGAAACAAAAATGGAAGGAAAGGAAAACGAACACTGTAAAGAAAGAAAAACCTACATGAACTCATTGTAAGAAAGAAGGACATGATGAGGCACACTGCTGGGCACTGCATCCAGAATTGAAGCCTAAGAAGTTTGGGAATAAAGAGCGAAAGAATGCTGCTGCTATGCAAAAGGACTTGGGATAAGATTTAGGAGACGAAACGACAATTACAACTACAGGTATAAAAGGTAAAAATTCTCAAGCATCTACAAGTACTCCTTCGCATTCCGTTGATAATGAAAATGATGAGAGAAAAAGAAATGAGCTATTTCATATTAGAGTCGTTTCCAAGCATACTAAAATTGATATCTTGTTTGATAGTGGCTCTCAAGTTAATTTGATCGCTGAATCAATTGTAAAGAAATTGGGTATTGAAACTAAACCTCATAAAAAGCCATAGCCATTGGGTTGGGTCTGTGATAAAACTAAACTACAGGTTACGAAAAAATGCAAACTTCGTTTTGCAATTGGATCGGAGTTTGTAGATGAGGTTGAATTAGATATAGTCCCATTGGATATATGTGGAATTGTACTAGGGAGTCCATACTTGTATGATAGAGATGTTGTCTTTATCGAAGGGCGAATAAGTATCAACTCACTGAAGATGGAATCAAATATGTATTAAGAGCTCATAAACTCAAAGATAACTACACTCTCATAAATTCAGGACAAATGAAAAGAATTATAAATTCAAGTAAGCAATTTTTACTTATGATTGTAAAAGCAAAGGATCTTGATAAATCCGATGCTTTTCAAGGCTGTAATCCTAAACAGAAAGCATATTTGGTTAAAGTTGTTTTTGATTATGATATTCTGTTTCAAGAGCCTAAAGGGCTTCCTCCTAAGTGACAGATAGAACATGAGATTTATTTGCAGCCAGATGCTCCTCTTCCTAACATTGGAATGTACAGGTTATCAACTCTAGAGAATGCAGAAATAAAGAAGCAGGTACGGGAATTGCTCAATCAAGGGTTTATTTGACTAAGCACTTCACCATGCGGATCGCCTATTGTGTTGGTACGTAAGAAAGATGGTTCGTGGAGAATGTGCATTGATTTCCGAGCATTAAATAAGATAACAATAAAGAATCGTTATCCTCTTCCTCGTATCGACGATTTATTAGATCAGTTGAAAGATGCAGTTTACTTCACTAAGTTAGACTTGCGAAGCGGCTACCATTAGATCAAAGTTTCAGAACAAAATGTATGGAATATTGCTTTCAAAACGAAGCAAGGACTCTATGAATGGAAGGTTATGCCTTTCGGCTTGACCAGTTCTCTAGCTACATTCATGTGTGTCATGAATAATGTTTTTAGGCCATTCATTTATGATTTTATAAAAGTCTACTTAGATGATATTCTTGTTTTTAGTCATTAGGGGAATTTTGAGGTCTAAAATGGGCCTCCTAAGGAAATTATAAAATAAGAGTGGAAAAAATCAAATAAGATTTGATGACATCATCAAATTTTAGAGGGAAAAATGGAAAAACTACTTTTTCAACTCATATTTTCAACTTATCTCCCAAATTTTTTACTCAAATTTCGAGCGGGAGTACTTGTTGGATGCGAAATTTAATTCCCCATCCAAGGAGTTCCCATGTTGCATACTTTCGATGGGTCCTACTACACGAAAAATGAGAAATACATAAAAAAACGTGATTACAATCACGGTTTTTATGTATTTCTCATTTTTCGTGTAGTAGAGTTCATCGAAAGTATGCAACATGGGTACTCCTTGGATGAGGAATTAAATTTTGCATCCAACGAGTACTCCCACTCGAAATTTGAGTAAAAAATTTGGGAGATAAGTTGAAAATACGAGTTGAAAAAGTAGTTTTATTATTTTATTATTTTTTTAATATTTTTACCCTTTTATTTAAAAAATGGTGAATCATCCCCCATGGTTGACATCATCATCTTGAATCCTATTGGTTGTTATAAAGTTTATTTTTGTTGTACATTTTTCTTATGAGGCCCATTTTAGACCTCAAAATTCCCCTAATGAAGACATGGGATGAACATATAAGGCATGTAAAGTAGGTTTTAGATGTGTTAAAAAGAGAAAATCTCTATTTAAAACTCTCAAAATGTGAATTTGGCAAGACATCTTTAAATTAATTGGGTTATATTGTAGGGGGTGGTTAATTGAAGATAGATCCCTCTAAGGTCAAAGTCATTATAAATTGGCCTAAGCCCTAGACTGCTACAGAAGTTATAAGTTTCTTAGGGGTAGCAAAATACTGGAGAAAGTTTATTGCTAACTTTTCTTTGATTGCAGCTCCTCTACATGCTTTGACAAGTGTGAAACAGGTGTTTCAGTGGGGAGGTAAACAACAGAAAGCCTTCGACACATTGAAAGAAAGGATTAGTATAGTGCTAGTACTAGAACTGCCAAATCTTTAGCAGCCATTTGAGATCGAGAAAGAGGCAAGTGAATATGCCATGGGGGCATTGTTGATGTAGCATAGAAAGCCTATATGCTTTCATTCTGAGACATTCACACCAGCAGTAGTTAACTATCCTTCATACGATAAGGAATTATATGAATTAGTACAGAGTGTTAAAAAGTGGAAACATTACATAATGGGAAAAGAAGCAATCGTACATACAGATCATCAACCACTACAATATTTGCACTCAAAAACTAAATTGCAACAATCAAGACACTATCGTTGGATGGGTTTCTTACAGCAATTTCATCTTGTAATAAGATATAAGAAAGGCATACATAATAAGGTTGCAGACATGTTATCAAGACCAATCATAAATGCATCCACAATTCTTAAGCATAATTTAGTAATTCACGAAAGCTATATTGAGCAATATGCTCAAGACACAAATTTTAAGGATGGAAGTTTATCTTAAAGTTTGGAAACCTTGGCGAATATTACTAGTCCCTAATATTCAAATTGTAAAATGTTTGGTGTTATTTTTGCAAAAATATTTATATTTATAATGATTTTATATTAGTATATATAAAATATTGGCGATTTTTAAGGTAAAATATTTTTGTACTATAAAATTTGGGCAAATAATTTTTAGAAAAAAATGGAAATTGGCGAATTTGAATTTTTGAAAAAGGACGGAAAATTAGCCCACCTGCGAATATTAGCCCCTAAAATTTTCCCTGATGTATATGCAACTTTAATTCATGGCAAACAGGTAGAAGAATTGGATTATTTCATAAAGGACAAACTCTTATATCATCTGGGAAAATTATGTATTCCAAAAACTGAAAGAGTTAATGTGATTCAAGAAGCACATCCTTCTCTATTTTCAGGTCACTTTGGTGTAAGTAAAACAATTGTACAATTACAAATATTCTGCTATTGGCCACAAATGAATGAAACCATCTCAATATATATTAAAGGATGTACTATGTGCGCTATAAGAAAGCCAAGTAACAGAAAATTAGGCTTGTATAGTCCACTTCCAATTCCTTCTCGTCCTTGGGAAAGTTTATCCATGGATTTTGTTGGGGGATTGCCAATGTATAGAAAAGGTCATGATTATTTGTATGCAGTTCTGGATAGGTTCAATAAGATGTGTATTTTGACACCATGTACTAAACAGGTTACAACTGAACAAACTGCAAAGTTGTTCTTTCAAAATGTATGGGTTCATTTTAGGTTACCCACCTCTATTGTATCTGATCGAGATTCTCGATTTGTCGGTAAATTTTGGTCAAGTTTATGGGAACTCATGGACACAAAGTTAAAGAAGAGCACGACATTTCATCCTCAAACCGGCGGCCAGACATAAGTGGTAAACATGACAGTGGTACAGTTGCTTCAAGGTTATTGCAGCAAGCATCCTAAGCTTTGGGATGAGCATTTGTGTTATGTGTAGCATGCTTACAACCATGCAAAACATTCTTCTACTCAAAGATCTCCATTTGAGCTTGTTTTGGTTTTGTACCAAAGTCTCCCTTGGATTTTTTCTTTGGTAAAGACATAACAATTGATGGACACCGCGATGTGGACAAAGCAACCAATTTCATTAAACAGATCCAAAAAATTCACCAGGTAGTACAAGAACAGCTGGAAAAGATCCAAGAAAAGTATAAAGCGAGGCACGACAAGCATCGAGTTGAGCATAGTTTTCAAGTTGGTGATCAAGTCTGGTTGTACATCAGCAAATAAATACTTCAAGGGGAAGGTAAAAAGTTGAAACCAGTTAGATATGGTCCTTTCAAAATTCTTAACAAAATTGGTGAGAATTCTTTCTGCCTAGATATACCAGCTTATATGCAAATCTATTATGTCGTAAATGTTGAAAACTTGCAATTGTATGAGCCTTCATTGATTGAAGATCCAGAAGAGCAAAGTCAGGTACCTTCCATAAAAGAGTTTTCACCAGAGTATCTCAACAAGTTGCAAGAGGACACAATTTTCGACAGGAGGATAAGGACTTCGCGACGAGGAGATGTTGAGTAGCTTTGAGTTGGGCTTAAAGGTACAAATCCAAGTAAAGCAGGATGGGTATAGATTTGAAAAGTGAAGGAAACATATCCTCACTCACTCGACAGCTAAAACCAACTTTTGGTGGTCCAAAAGCTTCTAGTGGGGAGGAGTAATCCAAAATGGATTCAGTTTTTCCTCCAAATCAAAGTATTCAAATTCTAATGAAAATAGGATCAAGTTTAAGTGCTCGTCGATAGGATTCCAACAGTACAAACAACACGTAAAACTAATTTTGTATGAAGCTGTGGCCAGTCAAATTTTATGACAACTTAGGGCAAAATGACAAAAAGTCAAAGTCAAAGTCAACAATCAACAGTCACGTCAATGGTTAGGATGATGTCAGCAGGACACGTGTCATCCCAGGAAGACACCACATGTCCAGGGTGATGTCAACAAATCAGTGACGTGTCAGAGTTTGATTAGTTGGAACGGGCCAATCCGAGGCTGACACGTGGCAGCCCAAATTTTGCCCAATATGGCCTCATTTCCAAAATTTTGGGGATTAGGGAGGATCAAACCCCTAACCTCCCGGAATGCCTACGACCTAGCTGGAGTCTACTCACTGGATGAGCTAGCATATCATTTGATATTTAATGTAAAGATTGTGTATTTATTATGGAACGAGATCTTCTGCCGGAAAAGGGCCAGACGGTCGGGGTTAACCCCACGACCGCCGGATCCCTTAATATTTAAGCGTCGCGTATATATAAATGTTTATATATATATATATATATATATATATATATATATATATATATATATATGTTAACCAACGGGATATGGCGGAAGGGTCAGGCGGGGGTTTCGAACCACCAACCCACTAAAACCTTATATTACAACGCCTTCACACAAGTCCAATAGCCAACATGTCGAACGGTGGAGCTTGGTAAACCAAGCCACCAAAACTTCATTTCAACTCAGTGCAGAGCCGAACCAACCAAAACCACCAGGTTCGAGGTAGTTTTATGCAGGGAAGGCAATTTTCTAAAAGGTAGAGGTGGTATTGGATTTCTCCAGGGGGTCTGGAGGTCGCAGTGGTGGAATATAGGCAAGTTTATACTCGTTTTTTCTAAAATTTCAAGCCCGTCCCAATGGTGAGGTCCATTTTCTCATTTTAGCTTTTGTTTTTGAGCTCATACCTGTAAAATCATTTTGAAGAAAAAATAAAGTGGTCATAACTGGAAGCTAAGGACCTGGAGACATAGCTAGGAAGTCTGGTAAACTCTGTTATTAAATTTTTTCTGTGTTGATGTGTTTGAATGTGTTTCAATTTTCTTATGTTGTTTATGTTATTCACAATATTATCGATCTATTGCACCAAATAACATAATTTGCTCACAAAGACGTCAATAATACCTTTTTAATAAATCAAATCACAAGCTAACTAGGTTGAGTTCAACCATTTCCCCAAAGATAAGGTCAATTACACTAAGATTTAGAATTTCCTACTAGGAAATAGGGATCAATTTTTTGGAAAATAAGGGTCCAATATTAGATCATATCTCTGGAATAATTAAATATGTTACAAAATGAAGGAGGTTTTTTATATGAGCTTGTTCCTGAGAGAAACCTCTTTCATTTTTTGAAATTTCTTCTCTAGTTCCTTAGAATCTGTGCCTAGAGATCATGACTAAAACATGAAATGACAAAATCTAAAAAATAGGTTGTAAAGATTCATTCAAATCTTCAAATATATGAAACCTGTGAATAAAATGCAGTGTTTTTTTTATTTAGATTATGTTTTAAAAAAAACCTCTTTTTGTTTTTAAAATTTCATTTCTAGTTGTTCAGAATCTGATTTTGAAAATGATGAAAAAAACAGTCTCTACACAATCAAAACTTCCTTTTCATATACTTGAGACTAAAATTGCACATATTGAAAGAAAAATATAAAATCTGTGGATTTGAATCTGCAAGACACCAAAGGAAAATTTTCATAAATATATAAATTGATTTCAAGAGGTATGGATTCAGGTTTAAAGGTTAAATTGCTGACTATGTAGAAGCGCAACAAATTTTCTATGTTACTTCCTCCTTCAGAATTTAAAAAAAACACACACAATGAATTCACCATTATCATACTTATGATCATCTCTTGGATTTTTTTATGTGTCAGATAGGTGGAATACAACCACTAAAACATTAGACACTTATTATAAGACATGTCTTCAAACTAAAAACCTCCATTCTTGAAAATCATCACCTAAAAAAAAATAGAATGACTAAGTGCAACAAAACTTCACTTGCATGGTTTTGAACATGTCTTGAAGTTTTTGACAGAGCAAGATGGTTGATGGATAATGCTGGCAGTATCAAACACCTTCTTTGAACCTCCATACATAAGAAGGAGTGCCAAAACTCTGATCTCATATTCTTCACAAAAACCAATGACTTGATCTCTATGAGATCATAGCAACACTTTTAAAAAATGACCAAAATGATGACACTACTAAACATGACTTTGATTACTATAGAATAGGACTATAAAAACTGTAACCATTCTCATAAACTTGTTATAAAGAAAATTAGGAAGAAAAGAAGAGATGAAAATGATCATTCTTTAACAAATATGACCTTATAAGATACTTCATTAGAGTTGGTGTAGAAGGGTGTATCAACTACTCCTCATGAAGAATTTGAAGAATTGTCCCAATATGCAGGGGCTTATGCTTCTTCCATTATATATAAGACAACCCATATTAAGGAATTTATCAAGGAAAAGGAGAAAAAGATTTAACAACTAGAACGATAGATTTTACAATCTTAAACACAGCTGCTAGCATAGGTCACTTTAGTTAGGAGTCAACATTCTGCTAAGATTAAATAGAAGTATTAAAAGTTAAAGGAGCTAAAATAGAGCATAGAGCAAGCAAGAGCATGATTTTTGGATCTTTCCAAATTCAAGCACGAGGCTATTGAACTTAATATACAACTTTAGACACAACAACAATGTTTATGTTGTAAGTTAGGTTTGATACAAACTCAAAGCAAAATTGTTGATTCATTGGCTGATGAAATTATTGATGTGGAAACTCAATATGATCAGGCCAAACGTGATCTTAATGATCTCCTCGAGTAGAATCTAGACACTAAGAGAATACATCCTAATTTTCAAAAAATCGATGAGATGAAAAAGTCTATTGTTCTCAACGACTGGAAAGATAGGATATGTTTCATAAGAAAATTGGTTAATGATTCTCATGATATTTCAAGTTAAATTGTTTAGACTATCAAGCAACCACTTTTGGGGGGAAATTTAATATCAAATGAAGAAGAATATGTTCTCCCAGAAGCAGGTGCACTACAACAAAGATGGTTGGATAACAGGGCATAATGTAGTAAGAGAATAGAACAACTGTCAAAAGTGGATTTTGAGGTGAATTAGGATTTCTTAATTAAAACCCATGGTTACTTGCAAGTTATCAGGAAAATTACAAAATTATCGCCTCAACTACTACCACCTCTACTGGCTCGTGTCTTTAGTTGTTGAATAAGAATCAAGCTTCATTCTCCTCCTGAGTTGGCATCTCTTCTAGAAGTCCATCAATAATGGAAAAAGGCTACTGGCTCCATATCAACAACAAGTCACCGTAATTGATTTCTTTATTTAAAAAACCTATTAGCTCATTTATGCTAGTTGGTTTTTTTTAGTTGAGGAAATATTAGAGACTTGGTTTCTTCCTTTTTATTTGTAGATAAACTATTTATAGGGCCCTCGAACATAGAATCTGAGTTCTAAATTTTTGAAAAGAATTGCTCTGTTAAAACTTTGTACATCACTTTTTCTTTAATTTAAGCTGAAACACCCCTTGGATCCCACATCTATGAAGAATAAAGCAGTATCGATTGTATTATCTGTTGTTTTCTTTTGAATCAATGTATTTGGAATATGATTATATATATTATTGCTTGTGCTTATAATTGATTAATTAGAATATTATCACTATTAATGTGTTTCTTTTGTTGGTTACCAATATGCGTAATATTGGAATTGCATCTGAATTTTCTTAATAATTAATTCAATTAACTATTTAATTGAATGGATTACTTTTAAATGTTATCATTAACGATATAATTTGAAGATCTTTATTTTCATGTTATACGTTTTCTTTCTTTTCACCGCAATATATCAACACCCAGATTATTATATTTATTAGCTAGATTTATATTTACATTTGTTGTTTTATCAAATATCATTCCCTCATTTCCATGTCATTTCTTTGCCATCCACTTTTCCTAAGTCTCCATCCGTTGGAGAAAATGTCTTTGGGTAACTAGACCCATTAGAACTAGTCAGAACCACCGACCTAGGCGAAAAAGAGTTTGATTTGGGACTATGACTGTGTGGTCTCCCAAATGTTGATGAGAGAAATTTTGGCCATCAACAAAATCTAGAGACTATCCTGCCTCCACCCAAAAACCATACAGAGCGCATGGGCCCAGATAAGTAACATTCACATATACATATAAACATGGCACCATACCATATACACATAACACGATGCCACATATACATAGTACAAACACACATATGACAAAATATAACATATTCACATTTACACATGTATGACACATGCACATATACATAAGTAATAAGGGAATCCATATGCTAATACCCCCACACTAAAATCAATAAGGGAATCCAAAACTCTGTTTGAGCTCCATGAAATAGACAACAATAGTCCAAAACACTTTCTTTGCCTGCGTGTCTTTCCTCAATCTACCACATGCATCCATATTTGCATTAAATTACTATAGACCATCATTCTTCCACAAGAATGACCCCTGGAAAAACTTGTTAGTCAACATAGAATTTTCATACCGGCACGATCATGTATACAATATATAAGCACATGGACAAATAAAGTTAGGGTTAAGAGTCCCCGGGGAACAGATCAATTGGTGATCAAAGTAATGTGAAATCTATGAAAACTAAGAGATCCAAGGCTCAAATCCCCCTAGTTGTAACCCATTTTAAAAGGAGGAGGGCATGTTGTAGACCCCTAGAGGTCTACTAGTAGTTACGTGTCAGGCGGGCTACTAGGTTCCTCTAGGATACACACAAAAATTTAGGGTTAAGAGAACTCCCTTTTACCATTTTGTTTCCCATCATTTGTATGGAATCAACCAACCTACCTGTCTGTAATATCACATTCCACTTACCCTTTCTTTTGCATGTGCATGTTACCATATTCATGCCAATTTTCCTCATGGTGTTCCATGTTAAATTTTCCTAAGCATATTCTCATCCATGCAAATCCTACATTACCTCTTCCTCAAAAATATGTGGCTCTCCTTCCACCCAATTCTGTTTCCCCAAGGCCCCCAAGCATGTAAATTAAGGGAAAATTATAAAACCAACATACATTACAAGAGACAAAATTAAAGGCAACATCACAAAAGAAAAATAAAATCCACAATCACAATCATATAGGAAAATTGCACACAAAATCAACATGGCCATACATGTCCATGAATCAAAACGCACAAATAAAGTTAAAAATCATAACATCAATCATCAAGTAAAAGAGTTCCCAAAACTTAGTGTCATAAACCAAAAATAACATCTATGTAAGTTTTCTTTCAAATTCAAGAACACATATGAAATTTAGTCATAACTATCATCCTACATTTGCTAATGTTAGCATTCAATCTATGATATTTTCTAACAGCATGATCAAAATCAACCTCTTTACCAAGAACACCATTACCATTTAGCTCAATTTTTAAAATACTTTTTAAACATTTGGCCTTATTACAAAGACCAATAGTCATGGTACTTGCAATATCATAAGGTTAGTTAGGACACCACATGGTACATTAGCATGCATCTATCGTAAATTTCCACATTCATAAAAAGAATGTGTCATAAAAAAATGTAGAAAATCTAAAATTAGCACTAAATATTTTCATCATACATAATCAATATTCACTTTCACTTGTAAGTGGTTTGCATACCATCCAAGACCATAGTGTTATAACTAATACCTACCAACAAGCATTTTCAATTACTAATTTCCCAAACAATGCACCTCAAATCATACCAATCACGGGATCCATCAAATTCACACACACAGATAGATAAACATGTTTATGAAATCAACAAAACAATAGAATATGCATGCAACATAAGAGACATAAGTGTTTTCTATTCCAGTTGTGTAAATGTACACCACTTATTCCATAATAATAATACACTACTAAATGCATGCACAAATTCTCGCAATACGTTCTACCAATGCCTAACTTTGACACATGAAATTGTACAGCTCAACAATTTCCATCATGCCAAAAGCATTTTGACGGTACATATTCCATTCCATAATCAAAGTTACAATTATTCTTATTCATAATTAACTATAATTTGTATAGTTCAACAATTTACATCATGCCAAAAGCATTTTCACGGTACATAGCCCATTCCATAATCAAAGTTACAATTATTCTTATTCATAATTAACTATAATACCTAGTGTGTAAAACAACTTCGTGACATAATGACAACATTGATAATGCAGCTGAGTGTAATATATGACTTGGTGACCCAAATAATGTCCCAATGGCCAGGAGTTTGTGACTGTTATGGCTACGCTACTTTCGTAGCCTCTACCTCTTTCTCGTGATTGTATAATAATAATATTGCAACATAAAAAACTATTATGTAACCTTCGTGAGATAATACTTCAATCACGATACTTCTACCCATTTTTAAGATATAATCGGGCATGGTTATAGATGTTGACTTTTAAATGATCCAACAACTATGAGAAATTGCGTCTTCGATGAAATCTTCAACCCCCTCCGAACTGATTCCCAACATCCTATTTTCTATTTTCTTGGATTCATATGTATACGAATATATGTCTCTTTATATTTTTATATACATTTATCCCACATTTATGTGTTCAATTATTGCACACATGTTTATAAACTAAATGTTGGTGGCTACACTTCTCCCGGTTATATGATATCCACCTTACGTCTTAATTGTTTAGATTATATAACTGTTGTGTTTTGCAACCCACGATATCATGTTATGATATATTTTGACGTGGCTAGTAGTTGCGGGCCCTTTAAACGACCCTACGACTGCGACGTGGCTAGAAATGCGATGGCTGCGATGCAATCACATACCCCCAACGTTTGTTTATAAATGTTTTACTGTGGTCGATCCTATTTGCACTTGGTTTGGTCTAGCATTACGATCGTTATTTCCTGCGCTATAGGATATTAAATATGGTTGGACATACACTCCTCATTGTTAAAGTTAAATTCGTTTAAATTTAAAGGTGAGCACTATATGCCCAACCACATTTAATATCTTATAGCCCAGGCAATATGTATCACTTAGCACTAGGTTACTCCACCACATGACCCTCATGCACCGTGATATACACCAGTGGTGAACAACATACCCCTTTTTCGAACTCCACCATTCAATTCTTCTCTAGATAGTCAAAGGTTTGTTCCTCCAACTAAGTTTGGTGTTGGCCCTTGGTTCCTTCCTCCCTGGTCATATGATTTTCCAGGCGATTGATTGCAAAGTTTTAGGGATAACAAATTGAACATTGATTTCACAATAAGCCCCATAGATGAATGTTTGCAACGATTTCACAATGTATATAAAGGTACTAAGAGGGTTTCGAGACCTCCATTATGGATTCATTATTTATACCATATGGCTGAGCAGAATACATAATTAATTTTCATGCAATAGTTTGTGTGCAATAGGCTCATAGTATTTAGTTGTAAATGATTCTTGGTGTGTAGTGTAAGTATTGAGTCTATAAGAGTGGTTATTTACTCTCAGCCTATCTCTATGGTGTATAAGACAAATAGGTCAAAATCATATCGGTGTGAAATAACAACGCTTGTTAGGCATTAAGCTGATACCCAATTCTCGGTTAATTGATTTCATTAACAGTCCGAACACCTAATGCCTACTTGGTTATCATTTAGAGACCTAACATTTAGACTGGAACATCATTTCCCATCACGCAAAGATCTATAATGGAGCTATTTAATTCTAGTGATCTTTATAGTGTTAGTATGTTTATACGAGTGGAAGGTATATATTGAATGATAGGACACTCTCACAAGTTACGAACCTCTAATGATATCTAGTTTGAGTGATTTACACATCTCGATTAATATTGAATATGGAATCCTCAGACCCTAGGAGCTATTGGATGCACTGAAAATACTTCACCGAATGATGAATACTACAAACTCAACAATATTTGCATTCTTTATTACATATGTTGCATTGTCTCGAGTGAAAATAGTTCTTATTAAACAATCATTCTTCCTATGTATGTTAAAGGATAACGAGAAGAACCAAAAGGAGGAAAAGACATTCTCCTCACTATGCCTGACAACTCGATTTGGGTTTGATGGATGGAACTATATGAATGCAATTCATTGATATGCGTATATCAGTGATATAATCTACTTCACAATACCAATTGCTATAAAACTTAAATGCTAGATTTATTTCCTCAAAGAAAATACCAAGAAAAGAATAGTAACGATTTCAAAATCATATCCTATAATCAGTAACAGTGGTCGATACTCATCTTAATACCACGTCGGGAAACTGATCTAAGACAAAGCTTCTCTACCCAACCGTGGACCGGGGATGTAGAGTGATCTTGCCCAGTATGTTGAAAAATGGAACAAGAAATTCTCAATTTGATTTTTCCTTGATTAAATTGAGAAAACTCGAATTTCCATATCAACAAACAACTTAGATGATTTTAACTTGAGTGACATGGCTTGTGTCACCTAGTTTACTTAGTAAATTCAAGTTAGAGGAGTTAGAGTTCAATTATGCATGTATTATTGCTAATTTTTAGTAATCAAGGTTAGTTATCTCAAGTTGTTTTCAGTTAAACTAGTTCCAACTATTGGAAGAACTAGTGGAGGATCATATTGTGTAGTGGGACTTGAGTCAAACTTAGTGATCATCCAGTTAACTGATCAATCAACCCAAAATAGATAGTGCATGCATAGAATTCAAGTTACCTAGTTGAGATGGATATTCCAGGGCAATGTAACATCAGTTCTAGACTAGTTTTGAGTGTACATGTGTTGCATGTAGTTAGATGATCAACCTAAGGAATTACACAATTAAATTTGAGGATTTTTCTAAATAATAGGGACCTAATTCCTCAATGAACAACACATGGAAATAGGAGCTCAGGAAGAGGAAAATTTTGAAAATTCTGGGTCAGAGGCCTTCAATGAGCAGAGAGATATATTATGCACTTGCAGAGTGAACTCAGTTGAGAAAATAAATTGTAATACATCTGTGTTCATTTGATTAATGCAAGAGGCATTGGGATTTTTAGAAGACTTCTTTCCCCAGATAAAAATACTTGTTGCATGTCTGAAATTTTTGTTCTAGATTGTGAATTACTTTTCGCAAAGTAGTAGAGTAGGTTTATGTCTTGTGATTTTGATTAAAACTTCATGAGCAGTTGCAAATATACAAAATAATTTCTACATTGCATCAGAGTTGGATTCACATTAGAGAAAAAATTTGAAGTTGTTTCTCAGAGGTTCGAATTTGGAGATCAGTGTAGCAGGTTTTCTTGAAAACTGAGAAAATGACTTTCAATAGACTAAGGCTAGAGTATGCCTTGGAAGGAACCTTTAATTTTGTTGCATAGAAGGATCGCATGGAAGCAATATTAGATGACAATGGTTTGATAGAATACATCAAGTTAGATGTTGCACAAACACCTAAATTTGATTCCCAGAACCATGCTCAGTGGAAGAAAGATGTAGCTAATCGAGGAGAATAATATTAGAGGGAGTACAAGACCATATTGTCTCAAATCTCCACAGAAAGGAAACTATGTTCTCGATGTGGAAAGCACTAATTTTTTTTTTCAAAAATAATAGTGACCACAGGAATATGGCACTTAAGGATAAACTTTGAAATATAAAGATGCAAAAGAATGACACAATTTAGTATCTGAGAAATTTTACACAATGTCATGATGAGTTTTGTAGGGTCGGTGTTAATGTCCCTGAATAATACTTGGTAAGTCTATCCCTTATGGGCCTTCCCAAGAGCTCGAACAACTATCAAGATTTGATGAATGGGAGGGAGAAACTACCAAATTGAGAGTGCCTATGGTCTGATTTGGTACAGGACGAAATAAGGTGGAATACCATAGATGGAAATTCATCCAAGAGTGAGGATGAAGAAAAATTTATATTGGTTGGAAGGGAAAAGAAGGGAAAAGGGAAGAAATCCCAATCCAAACCAGAATCTAGTCAAAGGGGAAATAATAAATATTTTTCAAAAATTAAATGCTTCCATTGTCATGAATTCAGGCACTATGCCACGAGGTGTCCACACATGAATACAAACAATAATACCTCAGGAGGAGCAGAAGGTGAAGCCTTGGCTTCATAGTTTGAGCTTGCATTTACCGTCATTGCATGCATGGCCAATAAAATGATGGGGAATGTGTGGTACTTGGACTTAGGCGAATCATTCCACATGATGGGGAATATATATTTTTTCAGTGATCTGGAGGAGAAATACTTGCAGATGCATAATGAGATGGGGGACAACGGAAGGTACAACATGACCGATATTGGTACACTCACCTTTCAGAGGTAGTTTGGCTCCCTCCTCAAGTTCAAGGATTTCATGTTCGTTATGGGCCTAAAGAAAAATATCGTCTTTATTTTAGTTTTGGAAGACCGTGGTTATGATGTGATATTCAACAAAGGAAAGGCATTCCTGAGACACATAGCCATTGGACAGGTGAAGCAGATCGGGGTTCATGTGAATAACCTATACAAGCTAGACGTGGAGGATTGTGTTGCAATGAGCACAAAGGAGGATAAGGTTCAGAGTCGTGATGTCGGTGAACTTTGGAAAAGAAGACTTGTCCATTTTCATCATGGCACTTTGAAGATCATGAAACAAATAACCACAAGCATCCCCAAATGAACACTTGAGAAGTATGATGTATGCAAAGGATGTACTTTGGGGAAGTACACAAAATACACTTTCCATGATCGTGACATCAGAGAACACGCAATATTGGAAAGGATCCATTCTGATGTTTGTGGACCTTTCTTGACATCCTCCACTGCCAAGCACAAATATTTTATCATTTTTTATTGATGAATTATCACGGAAGTGGTGGATATTCTTCATGTGGAAGAAACATGAGACATTCTCCAAGTTCATAGAATTCAAGGCATTGGTTGAGAAAAAAACCGACAAGAAGGTGAAGGCTCTTAGGAGTGATAATGGAGGTGAGTACATGACGAATGAGTTTAAAAATTTATGTGCAAAATAAGGCATTCAATGAGAGTTGACAACACCCCACAACCCACAATAGAATGGGGTGATTGAGAGAAAGAACCGTAGCATTGTGGGAGTAGTAAGGGTGATGTTACATGACGAAGGCCTACCTATGCACTTGTGGGAAGAGGAATTCAAAACAACAGTCTATTTGCAGAATCGAAGTCCTCATCGGATTTTGGGCATGATTACACCGAAGGAGGATTTTTGGGGGAGGAAGCTGGACATGACAAAATTTAATATTTTTGGAGCCTATGTTTACTGCCATGTATCCAAAGAATCAAGGAAGAAGGTAGAGCCGACAATAAAATTGGTGGTGCTTGTGGCTTACACATAAACCACCCATAACTACCGTGTGTACTTTCCATCCCTGAGAATGACACTTGTGCAAAGGCATGTAAAATTTTATGAGGAGAAAGAGATGCAATGCTCTCTTGAGAGGGAGATTTAGATCCCACCAGAAGAAGAGCTTTTAGCTCCAAAGGAGGAGCCTCAAAAATTTGTGGAGAAACCACAAGTTGAGGAGAAGATATTAGAGACCACCACTCAAGAAGAACCATCCAGAGAAGGAAAAAAATAACCAGGGAAGCTGAGAGACTTGTGCATGATGCAAAGGAGAATGTGGGTGCTCCTTTAAATCAGCATAGGTAGAAAAGGTCGCTAGATTGGTACACTAGCTACATGGCTCTAGTGAATGAGCTGTAGAAATTATACCAATGGATTCAATCATATCTTATGATGTACTAAAACAAGATATTGAATCCTTCTACAATATTTGCCGAATATAAAACACAATCACTCAATCACATGCAAGTAAGAGAAAGAAGTACATCCATCGCACAACACAAGATATTATTGGGGAAATAACTCCTCAAAATCTCGCTATCATATAGTGTATAAAGTGAAGGAATCATGAAACAATACAATTCATTCTTGCTCACAAGAATCTCTTGCACTCTACCAATCATATCACACTAACCTAGGCAAAATTGGACAAAAAATTACCCAATTCCTTTCCTTCCTCCAACCTGCCTTGCTCACACAATTCCTAGAAAAATAAGTCCCTATTAAATAAGCAATTCAACCTTCCTTGATTACGCAATCTATCAAGGCCTTCTCATGACTTTATAATTTCCCCCTGGCCAATTTTCTAATAATACAACTGATAGTTATGTTCCCTTTAACCTCTGTCTCAACTGGGTCTTCATCAGAACTGACATGCATGCAACTATTAATAGTGAATCATCAGTTATCTGATTGATCACTAGTGAATTAAATCTAATTTAATTCACTGGACCTCGCACTAGTTCTTCCCTAAGTTAGAGCTAGTTAAACTAATTTTAACTCAATTAATTTGAGTTAACTGATTACACTCACACCACACTAGTGCTACAACTGCAACTGGACCCCCAAAATATAGAATCACTCTACATGCCTCATCTTAGAACCTCAACTCAAAATTCTTTAGCTAACTCAGTCTTCATGACTTAGTTAACTGATACAAGTTGTTATGAGATGAAATTACAATTTATTGTCTAATTTATTTAAGGGAAAAACAAATTAGACGCCCACATTTAACACTAATATGTAACTGAATTCCTCACCAATGTGTGACTGGAATCCCACACTGGTATGTGGTGCATTTTCTTGTTGAATTTCAACACTCCCTCTCAACAAGAAAGTGATTATCAGCTACCCTGATCCTACCTCTGTGGTATTTGGATTTTATCTTTGCCAGCACCTTCGTCAAGATATCTACATCCTGATCCTCTGTGGGAATGTACTATAACAACATAATGTGCCTCTGAACACAATCTCTGAGATGGTAGTACCAAATATCAATATTCTTTGACCTATCATGGAATACCGGTTTAATCGAGCTTTTTATGCAACTCTGGTTATCACAATGTATCACCGTCGGATCCATCTAATGACCTAACAAACCAACAACTATCTTGCTCATCCAGATGGCCTCGTATGCATCCTGACTAGCTACCATGTACTCTGCCTCTATTGAACTGAGTGCAAATGATCTCTGTTTCTTGTTGTACCAAGAAACCATTACTAATCCTATGCTGAAGACGCCCCCTGATGTGCTCTTCCTATCTGATGGACTACCCGCCCAATCTGCATTTGTGAATCCTTGAAGCTTCACTCCCTCTGTCCGTCTATACCATAATCCTTACTCTGTAGTGCCCCTGAGAGATCTGAAAACATGCTTCCTCGCCTTCCAAAAGAGCTTGGTAGGCTTAACCATAGTTTGACTAAGCTGGTTAACTGCGTAGCATATGTCTGGTCATGTGTTCACCAAATTCATGTGTTCATCCTTCCTCCAATTTCCTACAAGAGGAGTCTCCATGGGTTTGTTGCCCTCCATGTGGAACTTCCTCAGAAACTCCTTGGCATACTTTCCCTGTGATACAAATAGCTCCCCATATATTTTCCATATTTCCAATCCAAGAAAATAATGCAAGAGCCCCATGTCCTTCATCTCAAATTCTCTTGCAAGGTCCTCTTTGCAAGAAGTTATGAGTTGCTCATCACCTGTCAGTATTAGATCATCTACATAAATCACAATAATCAAAAGCTTACCATCAACCACAATATGATATAGGTTCGCATCCGCTTCACTCTTTGTGAAGCCCAACACGATGAAATAGTTGTCGATCATAGTGTACCAAGCATGCGGTGCTTGCTTCAACCCATACAATGTTCTCTTGAGTATGCAAACATGCAACTCCATGTCTAAGGTCTCAAAACCTTCTAGCTGCTCAATGTACACTTCTTCCTCAATAACTCCATTGAGAAAGGTTATCTTTACATCCATCTGATGTATCTTCCATCCCATATGCACTGAGAGTGCAAGGATGGATCTAATCGATGAGTACCTTGCAACTAGTGTAAAAGTCTCCTCATAATCAATCCGCTCTACCTATGAGAATCCTCTGGCCAAAAATCTAGCCTTGTATTTCTCCACACTCCCATATGCTGCTTGCTTCACCTTATAGATCCACCTGGATCCAACCACTGATTTCCCCACTGGTCTTGGGACCACTTCCCATGCACTATTTCTGATAATGGCAACCATGGCATCAACCCATACCGAATGCTGCATTTCTTCCTCAAAATAGGATGGTTCTATCACAATACATTCACTCATAAGAGCCATGTATCCAGTATACCTGTCTCGAGACCTTATCTGCCTGCGATGTGATGTAGGTGCACTTACATTCTTTGTCGCATCTAGCAACAATCTGCCAACCTCTCTAGTGTGCTTCCTACCACTTCTGGTGGATGGATCTGCATGAGTGGCTTCTACCACTGTTTGTTCCTCTGTTTGTGGCTCCTTTAGATCCTGAGTTTCATCCTTTGTAACTAAGAGTTCCTATGTTGCATGCAAGTCAGGCTCCCTCTCAAGGGACAATCACATGGCTTTCTCCTCATCAAATTTCACATCTCTCTTGACAACTGTAATCTTGTGTGCTAGAAAATACACCCAATAGTTGTGGGGAGTATCTGTGTACCCAAAAAATATCCTAACCTCTATTGTTGGTTCTATATTCTTCCTAACATCTTTGGTCACATGGAAATAGACAAATGAGCCAAAATTTTAAAAATATGAAACATCTAGTTTCTTACCTGAAAAAACCTCCTCTGGTGTACTCACGCCAAGTATCCGATGAGGACTACGGTTCTGCAAAAATACCGTTGTGTTGCATGCCTCTACCCAGATGCAATGATAAGCCCTGATCATGTAACATAGCTCATGTTTCTCCCAGAATTGTTCTATTATTTCTTTCTTCAACCCCATTTTCTTGTGGGTTATGAGGTGTAATCAATTCTCTTTGAATTCCTTCTTTGGCGCAAAAGTTCTTGAATTCATTAGAGATATACTCACCACCATTTTTACTCCTTCGAGCTTTCACCTTCTTCCCTGTATCTTTCTCTACCAGTGCTTTGAACTCACAAAACTTAGAGAATGTCTGATCTTTATTTGGCATGAATAAAATCCAACAATTTCTAGAAAAGTCATCAACAAAAATCACATAATACCTATGCTTTGTTGTGGAAGTAGTTGAGAATGGTCCACACACATATGAGTGAAATATCTTAAGGTTTTCCGCTGATAGGTTCTCTTTCTCAATAAAGGTGGCCTTTGTATACATCCCCATAGTACAACCCTTGAATGTGTCTCTCTGCGCAAGTGTACCCTTTGGAAGCCCTGTAGAAATCTGCTGCATGATCCTCAAAGCATTGTGGTGTAGATGACCCAACCTCCTGTGTCGTAACTCACTGGTATCCCGACTCACTACCTCATCTTCTTTACTACTCAATGTTGTGCAACCATCTACATCAAGTTTGTAGAGGTTCTTCACACAAAACCCAATCTTCTTTACCTGTCCTGTGGCTTTGTGACGAAGGAACGTCTTTCCTTCACTGAAAACCACATCATATCCAAGATCCTCTAACACAGAAACTGAAACTAAATTATTTTTCAAACCTGGTACATGCATGACATCATTTAGTATGAAAGGTTTACCTAACTCTCTCTGGAAAGTAACCGTACCAATATTGGTAGAGCTATACCTCTCTTCATCACCCATCTTGATGTGCATCTAAAGATACTTCTTCTCCAAGCTACTAAGGAATTCTTTGTTTCTATTCATGTGGAAAGATGCTCCACTATCCAAGTACAACATATATCCCATCAAATTTGACACCATGCATGTGATGAGAGATAATTTCAAGTCAAACTGTGAGACCAAAGCTTCACCTGCTGCAGCTCCCAGAACCTTCTTGTTGTTCTTATTCTTTTGTGGACAATTTGTGGCATAATGTCCATGATCATAATAGTTGAAAATTTTCACCTTTGACATGTCTCGTTTCTTGCCTTATTTTTCAGTCTCAGATTTGGAATGGAACTTCTTCCCTTTCCATTTCTTTGCCTTGCCAGCTAAGGCACAATTTTACTCATCATCAATCTTGGATGAGGATCCATCCCTGGTAGTCTGCTGAAACTCTTCTTGTACTAAAATCCAACCATAGTCGCTCCCACTTTCGTATTTGCTCCCTCCCATTTACAAAGTCCTTGTAACTATGCCAGCTCTTGGGAAGGCTTAGAAGTGCTAGGCTCACCAAGTCATCATCAAGCATAGTAATCCCAACACTTCCAAGCTCATATCGACATTGAGTGAACTTGGTCAAGAATTTCTAGATAGTGTCGCCCTTCTCCATTTTGATTTTCTTGAGCTTGTCCTTGAGTGCGAATTTCCTGTGGTCACTGCTACTTTGAAACAGATCTGTCAAGGCCTTATACATAGCATATGGATTTTCCTTGCCATGGAGACTTGAGAAAATATTATCTGGAACTCCCTCTAATAATATCCTCCTTGCCTTTGCAACATTCTTCTTCCATGCTTCATGTTGCGCAGCATCTGCCTGAGCGGGTTCATGAATATCAGTGTTAATGAACTCCTTCAGGCCGTTATCCTCCAATAATTCCTCCATCTTATCCTTCCATGCAATATATTTTTCATTTCCCTCGAGTGCATATTCGAGTCTCAAGCTAGTGAAAGACATCCTGGTTAGCTGCTAAGTCCAAGTAATAAATCTGAAAATTTAAATCTTGTTCAACGCAAACTCAATTTCTTCTCATCTATTGTGATTCCTGAAGCTTTTATACCATGTATAAATCATACCAATGGATTCAATATGATCTTGTGATGTACTAAAACAAGATATTGAATCCTTCTACAATATTTGCAGAATATAAAACACGATCGCTCAATCACATGCAAGTAAGAGAAAGAAGTAAATTAATCGCACAACACAATATATTCTTAGGGAAATAAACTGCTCAAAACCCCACTATCATATTATAAAGTCAAGGAATCATGAAACGATACAATGCATTCTTACTCACAAGAATCTCTTGCACTCTACCAATTGTCTCATACTGATCTAGGAAAAAATGGACAAACACTTAACCAATTCCTTGCCTTCCTCCAGCCTACCTTTCTCACGCAATTCCTAGAGAAATAAGTCCCTATTAAATAGGAAATTCAGTCTTCCTTGATTTCACAATCCATCTAGGCCTTCTCATGACTCCATAATTTCACCCGGGCAATTTTCTAATAATACAACTGATAGTTATGTTCCATTTAACCTCTGTCTCAACTAGGTCTTCATCATAACTGACATACATGCAGCTATTAATAGTGAATCATCAGTTACCTGATTTATCACTACTTGTGAATTAAATTTAATTTAATTCGCTAGACCTCTCACTAGTTCTTCACTCAATTATAAATAGTTAAACTGATTTTAACTCAATTAATTTGAGTTAACTGATTATGCTCACACCACACTAGTGCTACAAGTTCAAATGGACCCCCAAAATATTAGAATCACTCTACATGCCTCATCTTAGACCCTCAAATCAAAATTCTTGAGCTAACTCAGTCTTCATGAATTATTTAACTGATACAAGTTGTTATGAGATGAAATTACAATTTATTTTCCAATTTATTTAAGGGAAAAATAAATTAGACACCGAAATTTAGCACTAATGTGTAACTAAATTCCTCACCAATGTGTGACTAGAATCCCACACTAGTATGTGGTGCATTTTCTTATTGAATTTCAACATGAGCTTGTAGAGACTGAGCCATCCTCTTTTGAGGAAGCAATATAGCAACCTGTATGGGTTTATGAAATGGTGGAGGAGTATGAATCCATTGTAAAGAATAATGATTGGGAAGTGGTCCCAAGACCAATAGATAAATCAGTTGTGTGTTCGATATGGATATTCAAGGTAAAGCAAACAACATACGAAAGCATATAAAAGTACAATACCAGATTTGTGGCCAAAGGATACTCTCAGGTTGAAGGGATTGAATATAAGGATACCTTTTCTCCTGTAGAAAGGTACTCATCCATCAGATCAATTATTTCTTTGGCTATAGAGATGGGGTGGAAGATCCACTAGATGGATGTGAAAACAACATTCCTCAATGGAGTTATTGAGGAGGAGGTGTATATTGAGCAACCATAAGGCTCTAAGAATTTTTATCAAGAGTCTCATGTGTATAGATTCAAGCAAGTATGGTATGGTATCAAGTAAGAACCCCATTCTTGGTACACCAAGATCGATAGATATCTCACCATTTTTGGCTTCACCAAAATTCAAGAAGATGCACATCTCTATCATATTTTGGTAGAAGGTAACTTCTTGATTATTTTCTTATATGTTGATGACTTGATTTTAACTAGTGATGAGAAGTTGATTAGGCCTTTCAAGGAGGACATTGCAAGAGAATTTGAAATGAAGGACATGGGTCTCATGCACTACTTACTCAGATTGGAAGTGTGGCAAGGATATGGGAAATTTTTTGTCTCTCGGGGATAGTATGCCAACAAGGTACTTCAAAGGTTCCACATGGAGATTTGAAAACCCATGGAAACACCTCTAGAAACCAACTGGAGAAAAGAGGATGTCACTTCAAGTGAGGAAGTGGATGCTACTGTTTACCGACAGTCGGTGGGTTCAGTAATGTATCTTATGAACATACGACCAATTATGTGCTATGTAGTCAATGACTTGAACCAAGCTATGGTTAGTCCAACTAAATTATTTTAGAGGGAAACTAATCATGTTATACGATACCTCAAAGGCACTACCTAGTTTTGACTATGGTACATATGGACAAAGGGAGTGAAGCTATGTGGCTTCACAAATGTAGATTCTGCGGGGATTCCATCAGACTGAAAGAGTACATCAGGAAGGAAATAAATGTGGCACTCAACTCGGTAGAAGCAGAATACATGGTTGTTAGTCAAGCAACATGTGAGGCTATTTTGGTGATAAATATACTTGTTGGATTGTTTGGTCAAATGATGGATCGACTAATTGTGATCTAATGTGATAAATAGAGTTGCATCAATCTCTCTAAGAATCATGTTTTTCACGATTGATCCAAGAATATGGATATATGGTATCACAATTTACAAGATTGTGTGCAGAGGTGGATAATGTTGTTGTAGTACATTCTGAAAAAGGAACAAGATGCTGACAATTTTAAAAAGGCCTTGTCAAGAGGGAAGTTTGAGTTCCATTGGTGCATGATATTGGTGGTTGATAATCCCTTTCTTGCTGAGAGGGAGTGTTGAAAAATGCAGCAAGAAATTCTCAATTTGATATTTCCTTAATTGGATTGATAAAAATCGAATTTCCACATCCGTAGACAATTTGGATGATGTTAACTTGTGACATGGATTGTGTCAGCTAGTTTACTTAGTAAATTCGAGTTGGAGGAGTTACAGTTCAGTTAAGAATGTGTGATTACTAATTTGTAGAAATCAAGGTCAGTTATCTCAGGTTGTTTTCAGTTAAACTAGTTCCAACTATTGGAAGAAATAGTGGAGGGTCTAGTTGTGCAGTGGGACTTCAGTCAAACTCAGTGATCATCCAATTAACTGATTAATCAACCCAAAATATATAGTGCATGTGGAGAATTCAAGTTACCTAATTGAGATGGAGATTCCAAGGCAATGTAACATTAGCTGTAGATTGAGGAATTTCCTTAATAATAGGGTCCTAATTCCTCAAGGAACAACACAAGGAAATAGGAGCTCAGGCAAAGGAAAAATTTAACTAAGTATGGGTAAGAGGTCTTCAGTGAGCAGAGAGATAGATATTGCACTTACATGGTGCGCTTAGTTGAGAAAAGAAATTTTAATACATATTTACTCATTTGATTAATGTAAGAGGCATTGGGGTTTTTAGAATATTTCTTTCCCCATATAAAAATACTTGTTGCACGTGTGTGATTTATTATTGAGTGTTTGAATTTTTTGTTCTATATCATGAATTACTTTCCGCAGAGTAGCAGAGTAGGTTTGTGTCTTATGATTTTGATTAAAACTTCATGAGCAACTACAAATCTACAACATAATATCTACACAGTCACCCTCAACAAAGGTTCTAGAGATTGGAGGGTATTTTATCAAGAGATTAAATAGGATCACTTACTGGGTCAAGGATTCCATAGGGTCAATTTCTTCCACCCTTAAGTCAAATAAAACCAAAGGATTTCCCTATTATTGAAACTAAACTGGTCCCTTATCACTCTTTGGTGATCTAAGCCTGCTTCACCTTCACATATTCCATGGAAATTTCAAGACACCTTTTTTATTATAACTAACTCTACTCATATGCATGTTTGTATTTGTCCCTTTATTTTCTGAAGGAAACCATCTATTCTCTTCCCAAGCAGTTTCTTTTGAAATTTTAACAACTTCCTAGCTCATCCTGGAATATGGATATCTTTTCTCTCCTTGTTTTTCAATGCTTTCTATCTAGTTTTTGTATTCACAAACATCCTAATCCTTGTTGGGCCTCCAAATTTTCATGATTTTGTTGATGAAACCATCCATTTTCACATAATTCCATTCATCCAATGTCAACATTTTAACCATATTTCTCCATAAACTCACCAAATTCCTGCATACATGTTTACATAGTTTATTATTACTATTTCCATTATTTTTAATGAATTAAGAAGAACTTTGTTTGGCTTTACTAATGAAATTTTGGCCAAATCAAGATTCTGCACCTCAAGTCAATTTTCGTAGCTATCCCCATGGTTAAGGTAGTAGCACCACTCTAGAAGGACATCTGAAACTTGGAATTGGTTTCCAAAAGTTCCAATACATATTTGTATTGGTCATATTCCACCCAAATTGGACGTGTGGACCTCCAGCAAGGGGTCAAAGGAAAAACACAACATTTTTGACCAGTCAACTTCAAATATGTTTTATGAGCAAATGAAAATGAATTTTGGAAAACAAAAACAAGTGTTTTTTTCAGCACAAGCCCAATTAGGTTCTCTATTAGAATTTTCCTCAAATTTGTTACCATTTGAGATATTTTTGAGGTTTTTAGGAGTCCTATTTTTCAGATTGTGTGAGCAAAATTTTTTGTAATTTCACATTCAATGCCCAGTCACCAAAAATATTGGAACAAATCGTTCTTTATCAAATTCGTGGCAGGGAGATAATTCTTATCATATCTGGGTTGATCTTTGATCCAAGGATCCATCAAATAAGATTGGATTTTATTTCTAAAATTGATCTCATGACCATAACTCAAGCAATAAAATTTTGAGTTTGTTTATTGCTTCAAAAATCTATAAATTACAGTCTCTTTAATGAAAGGGGCAATGTCAATGATGAATACTAACTTGTAATTTTTGCTGCTATTTGAATAATAAGAAGTCATATTTTTTCCGATGAATGTAATCTCTGATATGATGCAACTCTGAATGAAATTGGTGATTTAAATAAAATCATCTGAGTTTATAATTCCTCACACTCATCAGGAGGCCCCCCTATGGAGTTGTGATATAGTATAGTTGTCATTTTAATTTCATTTTTTTCAGTATTTGCTTCAATTTAGTTTTCAATATCCTTATATTTTTGAAAAATATGTTTTCAATATAGTTAGTTACTTCGTTTTTTCTTGTTACAGGTTGAGTGCTCAGTATAAACTAAAAAATCCAAAAACACTTCCTTGAACTATTTTCTAGGAATTGATTTCATTTTCATGCTTGTTCTAGTCATCATTTTGATAAGACATGGTTGGTTTTCGATAAAATACACACACTAGTAATATTTGGAGGCTCTTGCACTTGAAATTTTGTCAACATATCATTATTTTCACTACTTTATATAATATCTTTCAATTCCAAGTTTTTTAGAACAGTTTTGCTTTCAATTTCATAGTTATATTTCTTTTAAGTATTTTAGATGAGATTTATTTCAAGTCTCATAGATTAAAATTAGAGTAGAATTGTTTTATAGTTCATAGAATAAATTTCCTTTTTCAAGTCAACTAGTTAGATTTCCTTTCATTGTTTAATAGAATAGATTTTAATTTCTTGTACAATTAGCATAGATCTAGAAGTTCATTTAAATTTTGAACTTTTGAATTTGAATTCATTGGCCTTTTAAGATAGAACATGTGCATATGCTTATCAAAACTTGTCATAAATAGGTTTAAATCCTCATGTGAAATTAGGTTAGTTTCTTTTAATTGAAAGTAGATATCTTAGAAAATATAGTGCACGTATACTTCACAAGTTCACGAACCCCAGGTTTGACAATTAGTGACAAGTGATTTAACTAGAAATTAAATTACCCAACATTTTGGCGTCATTGCCGGGGAAGTATACATATGTGTTATATTTCAATTGAATATCATTCTTAGTTGCATAAGATTAATCTCATTTTAGTGCATCCTATAGGTGGATTCATTGGAAAAAATAATTACTTCAACCACCTATCACCCCCACTATATCACATGGTGCAGTAAGAGCCACACGTCCATATCTTGAATTCCTATTTTTGCAGGTAGAATAATAGGTGAAAAAGAGATTGAAGAAATGGATGGAAATGATGACAATGAGGAAGATCCTTTTGGATTTCCCATTCAAGAAACTGATATCAACATTCATATGAAGAAAATCCCTCCATATGTACTTCCTAACTTCAAAGGTATGAGATCAAAAGCCCCAGAAAC
This sequence comes from Pinus albicaulis, assembly GCA_034641835.2. Taxonomy (NCBI): domain Eukaryota; kingdom Viridiplantae; phylum Streptophyta; class Pinopsida; order Pinales; family Pinaceae; genus Pinus; species Pinus albicaulis. Next base: position 306,614,152 of record CM076570.1, on the reverse strand, counting down.
CTTTTTTTTCAAATTTGAAATACTTTGTAGATCTTATGGTTACTCATTACACACTCAAAAGTTGAATTTTTTTTGGGCAACATTGAAGGATAAAACTCTTAAATGGTTCTTGACTTTAGGAAAAAATTCTATAAGGACACGGGATGATATGAAAAGAGTATTTTTGGAAAAATATAAATATTATTGCATACACTATGACCTTAGAAATGAAGTTTTTAAGATGAACCAAAAAGAGGATGAAAGCCTAGAAGATTTAATGGAGAGATTTACTTATAATTCCAAAATATCTAAATTGCATGATTTAGGATTAGACACATTAAAAACTCTCCTACTAAAATTTATAAGGGATGGATGAATTGATATTATTAACCTAATGGGAAAAGGAGATGTTTCTTAATTTTCATTTCAAGAGATTTGTGAACAGTGCAAGAACATATCAAGAGGAAAAGAAAAGTATGGAAGACCCCCTCAAGATCCAATTATAGCAAGAGTAAGAAATTTGACATCAGGATTTGTAAGTCAAATTGAACTTAAAAAATTGCTAGAAATTCTTGGTAATTTAATGAACAAATTGATATTCTAAGAATTAAAAAAAAAAAGCAAAAGGTTGAGAATGTTGCTTTATTTATATTTTTCCCTAAATGTAGAAATAAACATGCTTTGCATGAATTTCCAATTGATAACATTAATATTTGTGAATTTGTGAAAGATCACATACTACTAAATATTTCCCATCATTACCAGGGTTAAAGGCAGTTTACCAGGGAGAAATTCAAACACTGGAACAATCATGTTATGTAGCTCCAATAAAACCATGGAAGCCTCATCAACTTGGTATGATGCAATATCTTAATTCTCAATTTCAAGGTTATACACAACAATCTCAAAGTAATTGGAAAACACCCTTGACTTGGAAACATTGGCCATCTCAATCCCAACCTCAAAGCCGACCTTGACAACCCTGGCCATCTCAATCCCAACCTCAAAACCAATCTTGGAAACAAGGTGGAAAATGCCTTAAAGAGGAAATCCACCATATCCTCAAAATTTTCCTCACTATCCTCAATACCAACGTTATCCATACCATTCACCTCCACCACAACATAAATTTCACCCTCAGTTGAACTTAGTTCGACCTTGATCATTACCAACCACACAAGCACCCCAAAGATCCATTCCCACTCAACTACCTCCACAACCATTTTATATCCCCAATAATAAAACACCTCAATCCACTTACAATGTTGAGGCATTGAAAAATAATTCCCCAATTGTCATTGAAGAAAAACAACTAGAAGAAGAAGATTCAGATAAGGTCCAAGAATCATGGATGCCCGTTGAAGAAGAGTAGTTGTTGAAACCTAGGATTGAAAAGTTTCTTGCATGCCTATCACTAGATTATATGAATGGGGATCAAATATCTGAAGACTTGCATGGAATGATATAAAGAAGACAAGGAAGATAAGATTACATTGAATCTTGGTTCAAGATAGTCATCGGATCCTAATACTCAATTCTTCAGTATTTTCTGACATCATCTCAATCAAGGTAGTTGGTATCTCCTATACTAGTACATATCAAAGCGTATCTTTCAAACATGCATATGAGTTTATCTATCATCTCGTTATGCACATGGTTCCACTGGAAGTATTCCTATACTTGAACAATTTTTTTTCCAAGTAGGATAAGATTTAAAAAAAAAGGTAAAGAGAAAAATAAGTTTGATTGTGAAAACTAGTGTACAAGCGCAATTGGACATGAGATTTGATTGAAAACTAGACAAATGGTGAGAAAAGTTCACAATAAGTTCTGCAATTTCATGATGGTTTCAATATTTTATTATGGTTATTCAAATCATTTTTAGCTCTATGATTGATTTGGCTGATGTGGTATTCCTTAAGGTCCACCTTTCAATGGATCTTGCTCCATCAACTTCAACACCTTATCTAGGACCAAGATCAAATATTATTTGGAGTGCCTTGGAAATTTCATACATCAATGATAAACCTCCTCACTGACAAAAATGAAAATACAACAATGTCTCTTTATTGTCAAATCTTGCAGGTGGCTAGACTTCAACACCTTTATTCGTCCTTATCAAGATGCCCTCAAGTACCTTGACACTCATTTACATTATCGGTGAGTTGTCTCACATTGGTTAATGATTTTCATAATTGATTGGTAATCCAATGATTTCTTTTCATGCTTGACTATGACGCATTCATTCACATGGTAAGAATTGTACCATGAAATTTGGTTTTTGATGAAGACTATATGGTTTTATAGAATCGACAACAACTTGCAGTAGTATATTTTATTATTTTCTTGTAGCAGCATGTTCATCTTTTTTTCATTCAACAACAACATGATGGCCCCACTACAACTCTTCTTCATTCATTTCCTTTTCAAGAAAATCAATAAAATTGGGTCTATTTTAGTCAACATGCATCATATTTCATGGTCTCTACTTTAGCATACAACACACAATCCAAGTCAACAATACATACTTAGAGAAAAAAACTTTCAAAAGAAATTGACATTTTATGAAATAACTACATAAAGTTGCATTTTCTACAGCTTTTGTTGTAGCAACATGTTTTTTCGCTATACTAGCTTGTTCCAGGGAATTTTTGGCAAAAATATTGCAAGATATTGGAGCAAAAAATAAAAATCGAGATATTGAGTTTTCTCTAATTATGATAAATTGAGTAAGACATGGGAAAAATTAAAAAAGAGAAATTTTCTAGGACATTTCAAGTGGGTTTTTAAGGCAGATTTTCAATTTTCGCCACTGTGCACAAATTAGGACAAAATTTAGTATTTTTGCACAACAACGTCTTTTCTTCATCAAAATGAGATTCTAAAGGCATGTGGTGGTAAAAAGGTAAAAATACACCATTTCCATTTTGAAGCACTCAATTTCGCCTTAAAATGAGTTCGTGGAATCTGTTTTTGTTGTAACATTGGTAGCGTGAAGGGTGAAACATGGAAGAAATTGATTTGAACATATCTTGTAAATCATACATCAGTTGGTCCTAAAACTTTTAGGGTAAATGCATCATGGTAGGGTAAATAAACAAACAAAAATCAATAAATTCAAGTGTGTATGTTTCAAGAAATTGGCTGCCATCATCTACAACAATTTCTGATTCTTTCTCAAGATCTGTGCACCCATTTGCTGAATTTTTTTGTGGGAATATGTATAATATTAATGGTTAAAAATTTTAAAAAAATCAGGAGAATCTGATTTACCATTTGAGAGAAATTTGAAAAAAAAACTGCTACATGAAAAAGATACATTTTGTGGAGCAAGGTCAAAGTGATGGTCAATGCATCATGGAGTAGAGTACCTCAGCCAAATAAACACCAAATCAGCCATTAGATTGTATCTCTTCTCTAATTCCAAAAGTTAAACTAGAGGTAAAACTATCCTTAAACTTTAATTTGTTAAAGTTCTAGAAATTTTGATGAGAAGCTATTGTAAACATGTAGTTCGAATTTATCTCCCATTATGTTTTGTCATACCATTTAACAACGAATCCCACAAGCTATGAATGATTATTTATCAACAAATTCCTGCCACCCATGCAATCATCTCATTGTTTTCCATGGTCATAATGTTGTTCTTCTATGCTTTCACCACTCTCTTGTTTAAACATTCTCTTGTTTCCATATAAATTAATTCATGCTTCCTTGATGAATAATCTGACCTTTTGACCTTCATGTGAGAATAATCCTTGCATTTCTTAATGGTCCATCAACATGATATTCTTGAGAAAAACACTTATTTTACAAATATAAAAAGTTGAATTCATGGTACATGTTTGTAGCACATGATCAAAATGTACATGGAGCAATGATGGGATTATGTGCCATAAACAACTGCTCATCTTCATATTTTTGGTGGAAGCCAAGAACTGATGAGTACGAAGCCACACGAAGAAGAAATTTTCAACAAGGCTTTGTTCACACACTCTTGAAATCACTTGGAAGTATATTTTAAGCTTTTATAAATTGTACAACCCTCACCTACAACTCTAATTTTGTGTTATGTGCAACTCAACTTGTCAAAGCTTCACAGTGGGAAGTCTGCTTGCATTAAAAATGCTCATGTTTCACATAAATATCATTCATTAGTTGGTGAGTTCTTGAAGAAACTATGCGACAACACTTTTGAAGTAGGCTTGGCTGCTATGAAAAATATTTCTATGCATAGATGATAAGAAGACAAGCATTATGGGCTGCAATCTATGAAAATTTCTAGCCATGTCAATGGGATGAATTTTACAAGGATGGAAAGAAAATTCTATGGATGGAGTAAAAGTCTTGATGTGTTCTTCACAATATGGTATTATACCAAGGATTGAAAAATTTGAGCACAATTAAGTAGCGACAAGAAACTTGTAAGTTGTTTCCAAGTTATTGAAAGAGTTATATTTGCAAAGGCTTTAAAAATAGTGACAAGTACTTGGATATGCTACTATGTGGGAATCCTTGTCTTTCACACAAGTTGCATATAATAAATAATGAAGGGTTGTTTTTATTAAGAAAAGAACAACAGCGAGCATCACTTCTATCTCTATAACACCCATGAGCAACCTAGTATGTGAAGAATTCAACTAGTTTGACTTTCAAAGGGGGATGGGTAACTCTTATTTCTTACTCTAATGACTCAACAAGCAAGTATAGAAACAAAGAGTTATGCTACCATATGTGTAATATTGAAACAAACAGGAGAAAAAAGTGCATCTTATTGAGATAGATGGTCAATATTGATCACTTGGAGCTTTGGTTAAGGATTTAGTTGAAATTCCAAAATAAAGGAACACCGGGAACCAATTGGATTATCAAAAATATTTATTTGCATGAGGACATGCAAAATATCTAGTGTGGGGGAATGTTGGGCCTCCAACTTGTCATGATTTTGTCGATGAAACCATCCATTTTCACATCATTCCATTCCCCCATTCTTAGCATTTTAACCATATTTCTCCATAAACGCACCAAATTCCCGCACACATGTTTACATGGTTTATTATTATTATTTCTATTATTTTTAATGAATTAAGCATAACTTTTCTTGTTTTTACCAGTTCAAGATTCTACGGCTCAAGTCAATGTATGTAGTTATCTCCATCGTTAAGATAGTAGCACCACTCTAGAAGGAAATCCAACACTTGGACTTGGTTTCTAAAAGTTCCAATATGGATTTGTATTGGTAAAATTCCACCCAACCCACATGTGTGGACCTCCAACAAGATATCAAAGGAAAAACACAACATTTTTTACCAGTCAACTTCAAACACATTTTATGAGCAAATGAAAACGAATTTTGGAAAATGAAAACATGAGTTTTTTTCAGCACGAGCCCAATTAGGTTCCCAATTATCAATTTCGTCAAGGTCGTTACCATTTGAGATATTTTTGGGGTTATTTGGAGCCCTATTTTGTAGATTATGTGAGAAAACAGTTTTGTAATTTCACAGTCAATTCCTAGTACCAAAAATATTGAAATGAGCGGTTCTTTAGAAAATTCATGGTAGGGAGATCATTCTTATCATATTTGGGTTGATATTTGATCCAAGGATCCATAAAATAAGATTGGATTTTATTTTCAAAACTAATCTCATGAACAGAACTCAAGAAAGTAAATTCTGAGTTTGTTAATTGCCTCAAAACTCTATAAATTGTAGTCTCTTTGATGAGAGGGGGGATGATATGTCAATGATGATTTTTAACTTGTAATTGTTTCTTCTATTTGAAGAAGAAGAGCTATGTTTTTTTCCAGTGAATTTAATCTCTGATATGGCGCAACTCTGAATGAAATTGGTGATTTAAGAGTCAAGTGATATGATTTTATAATTCCTCACACTCATGAGGAGGCCCCCCTATGGAGTTGTGAGATAGTATAGTTGTCATTTTAATTTCATTTTTTTTCTTCAGTATTTGCTTCTATTTACTTTTCAATCTCTTTAGATGTTTGAATTCTCTGTTTTCAATATAGTTAGCTTACTTGCTTTCTGCCTATTACATGTTGAGTGCTCAATATAAAATCAAAGATCCAAAAACACTTTCCTTGAAGTATTTTCCAAGAATTTATTTCATTTTCATGCTCGTTCTAGTCATTATTTTGATAAGGCATGGTTGGTTCTTGATAGAATATACACATTAGTAATCTTTGGAGGCTTTTGCACTTGAAATTTTGTCAACATATCACTGTTTTTCACTATTTTCTATAATTGATTTCAATTCCAAGTTTTGTAGAATAGTTGTGCTTTCAATTCAATAGTTATATTTATTTTCAGTATTTTAGATTAGATTTATTTCAAGACTCATAGATTAAATTAGAGTATAATTGTTTTACAATTCATGGAATAAATTTCCTTTTTCAAGTAAACTAGTTAGATTTCCTTTCATTGTTTAATAGAATATATTTTAATTTTTTTTTCAGTAGAATATATTTTAATTTCTTGTCCAATTAGAATAGATATCTAACTTTTCATAGTATATTTTTCTTTAAAAGTTCATTTAAATTTTGAAGTTTTGAATTTTAATTCATTGGCCTTTTAAGACAGAACATGTGCACATGATTACCAGAACTTAGTCATAAATAGGTTTAAATCCTCATGTGCAATTAGATTAGTTTCTTTGAAGTGAAATTAGATATCCTAGCACATATAGTGCACATATACTTCACATGTTCATGAACCACAGGTTTGACAATTAATGACAAGTAATTTAGCTGACAATTAAATTACCCAAAAATCCTCTTTAAAACTCCATCTAAGTTATGCCTTTTCCTTTTTAACTTAGCTCGAAGACTCTTGTGATGTATCCTCCATAATTTGATTAGGTCTGTATCAGCAAAGACTGTAAATTAATTTCTAACTTTTGAAGGTTTAGACATCAATTCTGGAGGTATGTGACCATAAATGTATAATTTATCATAAGTCAAATATTCTTCAAGATGTTCCTAAATGTTCCTAGGCTAGAATTTATATATATGAAGGAGACCCTTTGAACTTGGATACAAGCTAGGAAACATCTACCAAAAATTTTAGGAAGGGTAGCAACTTTCCATGGTCTCTGAATTACCCCGATTTAGATCTTCCCTTTCCAGAAGTTCTCTCCCTCTTATTTTTTTCCCCTCTGCCCTTTTTTACAGGCCTGATGTCCATGGATTCCTAATCTTCTCCAATGCACCTTACGTACATATTCCTTGGACATTTTTTCCTGCCTAGTTAGGATTCCTCTAGCCTATGAGACTCTGCCAACTTCCCCTTGTTTCTTTTATTTTATTTCTTTTTTCCTCTTGGTTAGTCAACCATCACCATAGGGTGGCTCGAATCCTTACATGCACACAATCACCAACCGTCTCCTTGTTGTGTGGTCGCATTTCCATTGGTCCTTCTATCTTACATTTAGTTACCAACATGAATTCTCTTATCTTCATCCCCAACGGATACTTTGTAACATATCCTTTATGCACACTTGTACGCCTTCATGGTTGTCATCAAACAAAAATCATCCCAAGAAATTTCCCCTCTCAACTCTGGAGCCGATGTCCCTAAACTTAGCTCATTTAATATATTTAATTTACAATAACTTATAAAGGGGACTGGGGTTGTCACATTTACCAAACATTGAAAGGAATTAAATCTTTAGAGGTGCAGACATTTTCTCAAGTTTTGTAGTCAAAAATAGGTTGGCATCTTGAGAGATTTGATCCCTCTCCTTATGTGATAGATCCATAGTTAAAATGGATCTATGCTGGCTTAAAAGAGTAGAAGACAAGAAAAATACAATTTTTGATGATTATAAGAATGTTAATACCATTTATGAATGATGATAAACATGGGTTTCAAAATTTCTAAATATAAAATTATATAAGAAAAAAATTAATATATTAATAGGAAGAAGTTTAAATATTTTATTTTTGAATTCTTTTTGTTTTAGGTTAAAAGTTTAGAAGAATTTTTGGAATTTTGGATATTAGTTATTGAGATCACATAATCTAAGTTTAATAGAAGATTTTAAAGGTGGGTTTTTTCTAGTCACTTTTTTCAATTAAAATTCATATGAATTTTTGAAATTATTTATATCACTTATTGAGATACCATAATCATACAATCCCAATATTATAAAGATTTCTAATAACATTAAACTCTTATATATATAATTTTAATGAGAATATTTGTATTAATTACAAAATGTATGTCGGGATCATAACTATACATCGGGAGTTACATTATGATTTTATTCCATCTTGAGTACCATCTAATGACTCCTAAACCAAAATTATCCTACGAAGAGAAATACAACTGATACTAAGCATGTCTAAGTCTTTGGAGGTGAATACCTTCTAATAAAGCCCCAAAATTAAAATAAATTGCAATACATATACCATACTCCAAAATATATTCCTTGACTACAATATATATCCTTGCATCAAGGTACTATTTCATAACTCCCACATTGTTGTATATTATACATCCACTCCCAAGAATGATTATAATAGAACTATGACTTGTTTGAAGGAAATGGAGGCACAAAAAACATATTGAATATGCATGTACTAACAACATGGGGGGTTTCGCGTTGACTAGAAACCCCTCCCCCCCCCCCCCCCCCCCCAATTTTTTTTAATATTTGAACATAATAAATGTAGGAATTTACAGGGTTAGTTCCGTAGATCAAAAACCAAAGGTCACCGCTCACAAACATATCACAAATTTGTACACTAGTATTATCACGTGGTTAAAACCCTCGAAGAGGGAAATAGTCCACAGCCTGAGCCAATGTGGCCACTTCAGGAAATTTATTAATATAAAATGAAAATTTACATATGTTTATCTCATGAACAGTTACCGGACAAATAACCCTCCATGCTCTTTAAATAGAGATCATGGACCAATCGGGTGTGCAGTTTCCTTTTTTTTTTTTTTTTTACTGAAGCTAAAAAAAGCTTAAAATAACTGCTCCAATGGAAAGATCTCGAAAAATTAGGCTGATTAAAAAAAAAGGGCTCGAAAAAAAGCTTCTAGATTAAGAAGTTATGCATTTTTGAAAAAAATGAGTTGTAGATGCCGAATAGTTACAGGAACGATTTGACATTTGATGATGAAGTTCAAATTTAAAAAAAAAAATACCGCCCCTTTAACAATTTTTTTTTTACAAAATAAGCTTGAGAAACATACCTGAACCCAGAACCTCTATTCTCATAAACTAACTTCTCACCAAGTGAGATAGTAAAAGGATTTTGTAATTGTTTGAAAGGAGGAAGGGTTTTTTTTTTTTATTCTTCGGTGTGCGTGCTTTTTCCTTCACAAAAAACACAAAAAATCTGAGCAAAACGTTACATTTTCGGTTAGCCTTACTAGCAACTATCAATTTTTTCACTATTTTTGATTTCCTGAGATCGCACAAAGATGCGGGGAAAGAGCATACGTAGCAAAAAAATTCATTCTTCCTGTTTCTGATTTGCCGAGATTGCACACAACACAGAGCAAAGAGCATACACAGAGAAGAGGGTTTAGATTTGGCAAATAAATAAAACCTAAAAACTGAAATAAACAAAGTGAACCGAAATAAGCAGAACTATTAACAAATATAACTGCAAAATATATACTTTATACCTCCAGATCTAAACTGACATAACTTGGGCAACCGGAAACCTTTTCGAATGAAACGAAAGGTGTTCCTCACTGTAACAGACGCTCTGGAAAAAACGGAGTGGTTCTTTAGGCTTGAAAATGTTCATAAATAGTAGATCTAGAAAATAGCAGTCGCATGCAGTCAAACCAGCTTCGGATTTGGATCAACAATGGATGTGGCCCTCAAAATAGCTCTGATACCATGTAGGAATTTACGGGGTAAGTTTCATAGATCAAAAATCAAAGGTCACCACTCACAAACAAATCAAAAATTAGTACAATAGTATTATCATGTGGTTAAAACCCTCGAAGATGGAAAAAGTCCACGGCCTAAGCTAACGCGGCCACTTCAGGCCATTTATTAACATAAAAAGAAAGTTGCATATGTTTCTCTCATAAACAGTTACCAGAAAAATGACCCTCCATGCTCTTTAAATAGATATCATGGACCAATCGGGTGTTAAGCCACAGATCAAGTGTCATTAATATCGAGGAGAGAGTGAACCGTCGGATCACTACAAATCGTGACCGTCGGATTATAATATACAAATGTACATGGTAAAGAAACACACTTTACCTAACTCTACATTATACTAAGTTATTATTAGCTATTTCCTATGTGTTGGAATATCATAACAATAAAGGATGGAGGATGGTCTTAACTGACCATTAAACATCAACTATCTAAACTTAAAATCACAATCTTGGTTGGCACATTGATATGCTTGCTAGTTATTATCCCTTAGAATGTGCTTGAAACTCATATTTGGGATATCTTTTGATACCTTCTTAATATGATTTAAGATATTATGTAGAACTTTGTCTCTAGGGAATATCCTTTGGCCAGATACTAAATTATTAAAAGGGATTCATCCAACATAATGAGAGAAGAGAGCTGAAATTCTTTGGTGAGAAGAATTCTTGGAGTAAATCATATGATTTTGCTTAATTATTTTTCATATCTATTAAGCCCCATGAATACTCTAAAATTTTAATTTCTCCAGGGCCACAAAGGATCGAAGCTTCCATGCTTCCACATATTTCCTTTTAAAACCCCCAAAATTTGAGCTTTAATTGAATTAAAGGAAAATTTGGAGAGCCATGAAAATTTATAAGGATCCATTCCATAGTTGGAAAGGTTTCTAGACATCTTATTGGAACAAAATCCTAAGCATACGTACAAAAATGTCAATGCTAATAACTAGGGAGGGGGCCTTTGAAGTATTAAAAACACACTTATTTTGAGCTAACCAAAATTTCCAGCAAATAAAATTTGGAAATCACTCCCATATTTTCTTAAGGGTGGGATTTTAAATGAATCTTTTATCATATTTCGAGTCCCAGGAAGAGAATTATCCAAATATCAAATCTATCCAAATCAATCTATCGTATAGGGAAGACAAATCCCAAAACCAAAATTCCTTGGTGAAAGAGCTTCCTAAGAAAATATGTTGTATGGTCTCTTCATTTTATTTACACAATGTGCAGCAGGAAGGACCCTCAATATCTCATTTTTTCAAATTTTCTATTGTTAAATTCTTGTGAACCAACAACCAACAAAGTGAGTTAATTTTAAGGAGGTCATTTGGAAACCATACATTAGACCCACAACATGATTTTGGTGGATCCCCCTTGAGGAATAGGAGGTAGGAGTACATTTAATGAACTAAAAAACTCAAAGACTTCTAACCATGCTCATCCTCAACATCCCAATTTAAAGGAGCACATTTAACTAGGAGGATATAAATATTTGGTAGGAGGCACTGCAAAGGGGTAGGGATGAAGTCTAATTTCCAGATAATCCAAATTCTTTCAACATCCCAACTTGAAATACGTGCCAATGTGTATTCCTACTGGCTATGAATACTTCCTTAAGAGTCACAAATTCATTATTTCTTTCTAAGGGAGGTTTATTCATGATTTTATCAATCCAAATATTAATACATATGTCATTCCTAGGCTTCCAAAATATATATGAATTAATGAGAGAGTCAAAGGACATAAAGTTTCCTAGGTGAAGAAGTTTTGTGCTGCAAATGAAGAGAGTCCAAATAGAGGGAAAGCCCAAGGAGAAATTTTTCTTGCAACACATCTTTCCACCATTCTTCTTGTGGGGATAGAAACCTACAAACCAATTTCCCCCTAATATCTTTGTTCATTAACAATGCATTTGTGATACCAAGTCCTCCATGTAGTTTAGGCACTTGAAATTTGGCCCATTTAATTATATGAAACTTCTTTGTGTTGGATTTTCTTCCTTCCTAAAGGAATTTACAAACATTTGTTGCCATAATGTTAATATTATCTGAGTAAGAAAACAAACTGATAAAGATGAAGGGTTGCAAGAAAAACTTAATAAAAACCAACTGACCTACTAAATTTAGCTAGCAAGTGCCCCATTGGGAAAAATTGATTTTGAATTTATTAATTGTCTCTTCCTATGCCTGAGATGAGTAAATTTTTAGGAATATTAAGTGGCATAGAGACCAAGTGATAGATAGATTAATGCTTCATTCCTTTTTATTGATAATTACTTGTGAATTTTAGCTATCTTCTTATTCCTTTATGTTCTCTCCATCAAGAAATTATACAAATGTTCAAAGTATAAATATCACAAAGAGAAAAATTACACCAGAAATTACACTCCAAGCCATGGAAAAACCTCACAAGGAGGAAAACCCACCAATACTTCTCCTATAGAATTAGATAAAAATGAGATATACAAGACCCAAGACCAAGAATAAAACAACCAAAAATATTCCAAGTCAAACACTCCTCCAATAGTCGAAGCCAATGCTATTCAACCTTCTCCAAATCTGGTCAACCTTTAGATTTTGACCCTGCAATAAGGCTGAATTTTGGTCCTACAATACCACAAAATTTGCCTCAGAAAATTCACATGCGTGTGCTAAACTAGGGCATAAAACTTCGATATTCCTCTCTCCTTTGACTTTATTCTCTCTCTTTTGACTTCAACTCATTTTCTTCTTGATTAATCACATAAATATATATATGATGATGTGATGAATGAATGGTTCTCCAAGAGGTAGAATTGACTCTTATTTATTGTTTTCTAGGAGGGTCGACTAGGTGCCACATGGGTCGAATTGTCCAAGGAGGGATAAATTGGTCTTTGTGTTGAATTTTGACTCAAAAATAAAATTTCAATTTTTTTTTCTTATAAAATTCCAAATGGGACTTGAATCAAATACATTTTATTTTTGACTCCTTTTAATCTATGATAATGAAAAACATGCTTTCACCAAAAATAATTAATAATAATGATGAATATGATAAATATATCAATGATGAAGTTACATTTCATTATGAAGACCAACACTGGTTGCAATTTTAACACTCCTTCTTAATAAGGGAGGTATTCATAATGAATCAAAAATATACTCTCAAGTTGAAATATTCATATAAGAAAGGATCTGGATTGATAAACATCAATGATGACTTACATTATCATAACCAACATTGTGAAAATACCAAGGCCTTTACAAGTACAATCTATCTCTCCACTAGGTCAAAGCACAATTTTGGGAGGCATAAATTTGGACACCACCACCTCTCAAGGTACATACCTCACCCAGGTGTTCCCAAGGTATGACCTCACATGAACATTTCCTAATCAAAGGAAAGGTTCCCCCATTCTTTACCAAGTCCATGTATCCAACTTAGGATGTTAATCCTAGTTAACCAAAATATACGACTCAAGAATGTACACCCCTGATTCTTATCCAATCCCCCATTACAACTATTAGTCCTGGACATAGTACATGACACATGGAGAAAAAAATGTCCACTATCACTCCCTCTTAACCAGGGAAGAGATCCTCACTCCCTCTCAAACATGGAGGAGCTATCCACAAGCCAAAGCTTATCTTGAAAATAATAATGCTCCTTGTTAGGAAGGGAATTCGTCAATACATCTACTATATATACATAAATGGAGATATATTGTAACTTTAAAACTCCATTCTCCACCCTGATTCAAATGTAGTGATACTTGAATTTAATGTTCTTCATCCTTGCATGATAAACTAGGTTCTCTGACAACTTTATGTAGCTTTTATTGTCACAACATATTATGGTTGAATCCAAAGGTCCTTCAAACAAATAAAAAAGAAATTTACAGTGCCAAAATGCTTCAAGACTAACTTCTTTGGTTGTTGTATATTTAACTTCAGTGGTACTTAATGCAACTACGTCTTGTTTTCTTCCTATCCATGAAACCATAACAAATACCAAATAAAAACAATCACTAGTAGTACTTTTCCCATCTTCAACACTGCTTACCTAATATGAATCAGTGTAACCCAATAATTGATTCTCATCTCCTACAACGCATATCAAACTATGATGTATGGTCCCACAAAGATATCTTAAGATGTGCTTGATGCTATACAATGATCATGTCCAGGCTCCATATGAAACTAGCTAAGAGTATTTGTTGCAAAACATATATCTAGCCAAGTGTTCACAAGATGCACCAGAGAACCAATCAACTATCAGTAAGATGATGGATAAAAAAAACCTGAATCTGAACTCCTTATCTTCTTTAAATTGGTGATCATAGATGTTGTCATGGGTCTACTATCCATCATTCAAAATTTATGTGGAATCTTGATCACATATTTTCCTTAAAAAAGATAAATTTCACCAAGTTTCTCCCAAAATTCGTGTCCTAGGTAATAGTAAATTAGTCAGATATATTTCATGTAAAATTCAATTGTTATTTCCTTTTTTCATTGACAAGTAACATGCTCCACTCTTGTTATTAGTAAGACATCTACATATAGCAATATTATCACAAACTCATTCTTTACTAACTTTATGTAGAGGCTCTGGTCTGCAGTACTCTTGATGAAACCAAGTCTTATTAATCCGTTCAAGCATACCATACTATAGGGGATTATTTTAAGCCATATAGAGCCTTCTTTAACTTGCAAACACAAGTTTCTTTTCCATGCACTTCAAATCCTTTAGGTTTCTCAATGTAGACTTCTTCATCAATTGTGCCATTTAGAAAATATGTTTTTACATCCATTTGATGTATATTCCATCAATGGAAGCGAAAATAAAGATGAGAGATCTAATTGTTTTGTAATTGGATGTAGGAGAAAAGTTTTTATCATAATCAATTCCTTCTTGTTGAGAGAATCCTCTAGCCACAAATCTTGCATTGTATTTGTCAATATTCCCATCGATTGCATGCTTGCTTTTGTACACCCACTTGGAAGTCACAAATGATTTTTCCTTTGGTCTAGGAATTATTTCCAAAACATCATTCTTCATTTTTATTGGTATTATTTTAACAATGCATTCTTCCATACTTGATGTTAAATGACCTTTTTGTAAGTAGTAGGTTCTACTTCAATGAGTTTGGTCATATATGTTGCATAACCACAATATATTTTGGGTATCTTTCTTTCTATGAATGTTCCTTTTGCTGTTGCATGTCCTTCAACTTCTTGTAGAGTTGTTCTTAGGCAAGCGGGTCTTTTTTGAGTTTTCGAATGATGAAAGTTTGTACAAGTTCGCTTGGTATTTATTTTTCTTCATGATGATCAATTGTAGGTTCTCGAGAGATGAATTTTCTTGGAATCTCTTCGCTGGGAAAGATAAATCCTTCTTGTTCATCAGAGTCAGTGGGTATATCCTTGGACTTCTTATATGCAACACTTTCATCGAATGTGACATATATTCTTACTTCAATACGACGTTGTTCCTTGATGTAGATTGTATATGCTTTGGATGAGTTGCTATAACCAACAAGGATTTCTTTCATACATGTAGGGTCCAACTTATTCCTCTTCTCTTTTGGAATATGAATGTAGACATAACATCCAAAAATTCTGAGGTGATCAACAATAGGATTCTTTCCAGTAAATGCTTGTTCCAGAGTCATGTTGTTGAGAATTTTGTGGGGACTTCTATTTTGAATGTAGATTATTGTCATAGAGGCTTATCCGGATAAGAATTTGGGAATATCTTGGTCATGTAGCATGGCTCTTACACATTATTTAGTAGATCTATTATTCCTTTAAACTACACCATTTTGTTGAGTATTATAAAGGACTATCAACTCCCTCTTAATACCAAATTTTTTGCAAAAGGACACAAGTTCTTTAGATGTATATTCACTTCCACTATCTGATATCAAGGTTTTGATATTATTTTTTGTCATATTCTCAACTTTTGCTTTGAAATCTTGGAAATTTTCAAATACTTCATCTTTATACTTCAAGAAATATATCCAAGTCTTTCTGGAATGATTATTAATAAATGTTACATAGTATTGATGACCACTAAGTGATTTTTATGACATGGGCCCAAAAACATCGGAGTGGATTATATCTAATATTTCGTTGGATCTTGAATCACTACTAGGGAATGTATTCTTCACTTTTTTGCTAGGGGCATAACCTTTACAAACTCCTTCCTGTTCTTCCTTCAATTGTGGCATACCCGTAACCATTTGAATCAAGCATGGAGATGTTTTTTCATGGATATGGTTGTACCTTATACGTTATAATTCACATGGGTTGATATCCATTATATGTACTAAATATTGAGGAGGAGGAGTTATAAGTCTATACAACATCCCCTTACGAATCCCAATAGTCCTTACATTTTCTATGCTAGATCCCTTCGCCCAAACAACTACTTTTCCATCAATAAATGCTACCTTGTCTCCTTTATCTTCTAAACCAGAAATATAAAGCAATATTTTTTTCAAACCTAGAACATAGAGGATTTTGTTGAGATGAATGTTCCCACCAGATTCCATCTCTATGGAGGTAGATCCAATGCCTTTGACTGAATAGCTACTTTTGAATCCAAGCTCAAATGTGTGACAAGAACTTATTTTAGATAGGGTAGTGATATTTCCACGTTCACTTGTCATATGACCACAAGGTCCACTATTGATTTCCCATGTGTTTTCTATGAAAATTTCTAAAATGAAATTCTAATGCAATATATGATATTACTTCTCCTACTTATTATTCAGTTAACAAGTTATTTACAGAAATTACTTCAGTAAATATTGAAATAAATACAATTGCAGTTATCACAAATAATATGTTGAGAAAAACATAAGGTAATACAAGCAGATCAATGACACAATTATTTTTGGACAATTTTCCCCAGAAAAACCCAATGTGGGAAAACCAATGCAGCAGATGAGGGTTTTATTTATTCTTCAACAAAATTATCTTGTACAGAAAATTACCAGCAGAACAGAAAGAAAATATGATGAGGAATTTATAGCTGAGTTCCTCACTATCTTCCTAGTGTTTTTCTGACCACAGAGAGCCTCTATGTCCCTTTTCATCTCACTACATCAACCCCTACGTAGTGGTTACATATTTCCAACGTCACAACCCCTCCGTTGCTACTGCTGATGTGTCACTTCATCTACATTGCTTCTCTCCGTCAAGTTTTATATCCTCAGCCCTTGCAGATAACTCTCTTTGTCCACCCTAATACTCTCCCTCTGAATCAATTTGTTGTGTCGAACTTCAGCAAGTGAGAAAATCAATATTCTTGGGAAACTGAGTATATGCCTTAGTGTATTTTCCAAATGACCCTCAAGCCTTCCTTTATAGTCTTATCGTTGACAAATCAACGACCCAGATTAGATGTCTAATCGATGGCTAAGATTAAAAAATTACTTGATATTCGTTCTCTAGAAGATTCACATTGTGTTTTATTAATACCCTTTAATTATTTAATTTCCCTAAATTTAGACTTAGGGTCCTTATTAAAATAATTAATTATTTTAATAAAACATGAATTGAGTGGAATTTCCACAAACAGTTTCTGGGTTCTTTGGAATACAACTGTCTAAGCCTCTACACCAAATTTGAGACTTAGAGTAATTTCTGATGCTACAAAAATCAACACTCCCTCTTAGTGAGGAAATCGTTCTAGCAATGATGCCTACTGCATACTGCTCTATCCCTGAAGCATCTTCCGCGCTGATGAAGTACATTAGTCTCTGCGCTGCTTCTGCCATTATCGTGATTCCCATGATACTACCACTATTGCTACTGCATCTGTATTGCAACTCCCTCTCAAAATTATGCATCTGTGGCTGAGATATTAAATGTTTCTACTACTGAAACAGATTCTCCATCATTCCCATATGCTCTCTGAATTGTAAAAAATTGTCCCTTCATAGAGCTTTGGTGAGAATGCTTGCCACCTAATCCCCTATGGGAATGTATTGTAACTATACTGCTCCTCTATGAAAATATTCTCTAATAAAATGGCACCTGATGTCAATATGTTTTGACCAATCATGAAAAATTGGATTCTTAGAGAGTTTGATGCAACTCTCATTATCACAGAAAATACTGGTCACTTCCATCTTTTTCCTGAACAAATTCACTAACATTTTTTTTGAGCCATATGGCCTCATAAGTAGTTGTGCTTGCTGCCATGTATTCTTCCTCGCCTGAGCTCAGTGCTACAAATTTCTGCTTCCTACTACACTAGGAGGTCATCCTTGATCTGATGCTAAAGCAGTACCCAGAGGTACTCTTCTGATCTACTAAAATTCCTACCTAATCTTCATATGTGAACCCACTCAATCTGAAATCATCTCTGTGAGTATATTTCAACCCGTATCCAACTGTTCCTCACACATATATGAGAATGTGCCTATATGATGCCCCATGTACCCTCTTTGGTTCCACCATGAATTGACTGAGAGTGTTGACAATGAAGCATATGTCTGGTCTGGTGTTGACTATATACATAAGTGACCCAATGAGCTGCTTGTACAAGGTGGAGTCTACTTCCTTGTCTCTTGATGCATCAATCTTCTTACAGTTGGTAATCATGGGTGTTTCCATGGGCCTGCAATCTTGCATCCTGAATATCTTCAATATTTCTGAGGCATATCTTCCTTTTCCTAGGAAGATTTATCCAATCTTCTACCAAACCTCATAACATAGAAATTAATGCATCAACCCCAAGTCCTTCATGTCAAATTCAACTTCTAAGTTCCTCTTGTATTCCTTTATGAGCCTATATGATCCTATAAGGAATAGATCATCCACATTCAATGATTAAATAAGTGGCTCATCCTCTACCATAAAATAGTAGAGATTGGGATCAATGTCACTCTTGACAAATCCCAACTGCTGCAAATACCCATCAATTTGATTGTACTATACTCTGGGTGCCTGATTGAGCCCATATAGAGATTTCTTTAGTCTGCATACATGAGAATTCTTCTCATGAGTCTCAAATCCTTTAGGCTGCTCAATGTACACATCTTCTTCAATGAGCCCATTCAAGAACATTGTCTTGACATCCATTTGTTGAATTTCCCATCCCATCTGCACAACTAAGGATGTGACATATCTGATGGAGGTGTATCTAGAAACAGGAGTGAAGGTTTACTCATAATCGATCCCTTCCTTCTAGGAATACCCCTTAGCCATGAACCTAACCTTGTGCTTCTCTATGCTTCCATCTACAACATACTTGATCTTGTAGATCCATATCGAACCTACAACTAGTCAGTTAATTGGTCTAGGCACAACTTCCCAGAAATCATTAGTCATGATAGAGATATACTCTTCTACCATGGCATCCACCAAGACATGATGTTGTGTGACCTCCTGAAAGCTAGAGGGTTCTTCAACCTTTGCTACCAAGGCTTGGTATCTGTCAAGTTTCCTACGCTGCCTCTTCTCAGTTCTCGGAGCTCCTATAAACTCCTATGTGTCCCTCAACGTTTTTCGTGCCTCTCTGCTGATTCTACCACTGGTGGTGGGTAGCTCGGCTAGCTCTTCTTCCTACTATCTTGCTTGCAGTGAATCATATAAATTTTCCCCACCTGCAGAAATATTGGTGCTGGTAATGGTGCTTGATCCAAATGTTTCTCCGCCTGCTGGTTTTCCCCCCTACTGCTATTGTACAAGAGGAACATCCTCTAACCTCTCTCTAGGAGGCATCTCTCGGGATTTCATGAAATCTGTCTTCCACGAAATTGTCATCCCTTCTATATATAATCTTCCTGCTCCTGGGAATGTATATCTTATATTCCTTCGAGGTCTCGTTGTATCTTACAAGGTACCCCTTCTCTGCAGTCTGATATAGCTTGCTCATTTTTTCATCTGGAATGTGAAAATATGCCACACTTCCAAATATCTGGAAATGACTCACTTATGGATTCTTCCCTGTGAAGACACTCCCGGGAGTAGTCTTACCTAAAGGCTTATGTGGAGTCCTGTTCCAGACATATACAACTGTGTTGCATGCTTTAGACCATAAATTTTTTTTCATATCCTAATCATACAACATGGCTTTTACTGCCCCAACAATGGTTCTGTTATTTCGATCTATAACCCCATTCTTCTCTGGATTATATATAGTTTTCCATTCTCTCTTGATAACTTCCCTTGTGCAGAAATCTATGAATTTCTTGTCTATGTACTCTCCACCATTATCTGAGCAAAAGTTGTTTATTCTCTTCCATGTTAGGTTCTCAACTAGAGCTTTGAACTCTCTGAACCTATCAAAGACTACATCCTTCATCTTCAAGAAGTAGATCCAAGTCTTCCTGGAGTGGTCATAAATGAAGGTGATGAAGTATTCTCTACCACTAAGAGCTCTGGTAGACATAGGTCCACAAATATAAGGGTGTATTATACTTAATACACTTGGAGCCCTCTTGTTGCTTCTAGAATATGTTGCTTTCGCATACTTCCCCGGTGCGCATCCTCTGCACACGTCATCATGTGTGGTACTTAGGACTAGAACCCCCGAAACAATTTCTCTGAGCATTCTTAGAGCTCCATGGTAAATATGTCCCATTTGTTTGTTCCATAACTCATTAAAATATTTTTCTCCACTAAGATCGTTGCCTATCAGTGCCATTGGATACTCGAGTTGTAACTTGTAGATCTTGTTTCTTTGAGTTCCAATCTGAGCCTTCTTCTTCTAGATTGGATGCTTAATGTATACTTTTCTTCCAATGAAGTATAAATCATTGTTGGCAATATGATGCAGAGTGTTGTCCTTGATGGCAACCCACTTAATGAAGATGAAGACATGAGATTGTTGGCATGTGTTGTCCTTGATGGCAATCCACCTGATGAAGTTATTCTTGACCTGATGGACTTGGTAAATGATGTAAATCTAATATGAAATGATGTTTGTTAGCAATATGATGTTGAGTGTTGTCCTCGAATGGCAACCCACTTGATGAAGATGATGGCAACTTACTTGATGAAGTTGTGCTTAATAGAATATGTCTTGATGAACTAAATCTGATGTATCTACAGTGACTACAGAAGGTAATGAAGAAAGGAATTCAGCATGTGCTAATTCTATGGTGAAAAGAGTATGTCTCAAGGAATACGCGGATATGTCTAGGAGAAGTCGCGTATGCACGTGGGAAACAACGTGCCAAGTCGCGTATGGGCAAAAGCGCTCAAAAAGTGCAAAACCAGGGGTAACCACCATGGTATTGACCCATTGTATTGGGTAATGATTCGTCTAAATGACCCCGTCTAGGAATACCATCGGAATTAATGTAGTTTTGGGCTCATGGTATTGTTTTGGCTCATGGTATTGAAAAAGGGGCTCATGGTATTGAAAAAGGGTAAACCTATATAAAGAGAAGAAATTCATTGTGCAAATCATGGGTGTGGGTGCAAGATGTCTGAGCTTGAATGAATACTTCTCTCTGAAGTAGATCTGAATGGAAAGGGTTACAGTTGAATGATAGATCTGAATGTATGATGCACCAATGA
Source organism: Pinus albicaulis (assembly GCA_034641835.2). Taxonomy (NCBI): domain Eukaryota; kingdom Viridiplantae; phylum Streptophyta; class Pinopsida; order Pinales; family Pinaceae; genus Pinus; species Pinus albicaulis. Next base: position 306,592,719 of record CM076570.1, on the reverse strand, counting down.
TGAGAAAGTCAGATGAAAATGTACCTATGACTGCCTACAGTCATTTATGAATGATTAGATATGTGATGAGGCGAATATCTAAATGCAGGTAAATGGTAAAATCGAAGTAGTATATCACATTGTGAAAATTACTTATTGACACAATGTCGAAGAACCATCGCTAGTTAATGAAGGAAGCTGATATATACGCGCGCTTAGCTGAAAAAAGCGACGTATGCGCCAATAAAATCAACTCCCCATGTGTATGAAGTATACGGCGGACGTTTAGGTGTGTTATTCTAAGCACGTATATAAAATATCACAGAGAAAAGGAAAGCAGCCATGCAACTGGGGTTTACTGAAGTTTGTGTGTAAATGTCGATGCATTCTGGCGGTTTCTGCTGATATGCATTGTGAGTTATGTGTCTGTTCATGGTTATTTGTGCTTAAAAGCATGGAAAGGGTTCGGTCTATGATGAATTGTGGCCTGCAAGTTGTGTTCTATTGAAGTTGTTGGATCCAGTGTGAAAATTGATGAAACGTGGTCCAAGGTGGTGCTGAGGGTTGTAGCCTTCAGTCAGGGGGTTGTAGCTCCCTTCCAGGTGAGGCTGGTAAACGAGATCGGGAGGTCGTAGCTCCCTTCCAGGAGAGGCTGGTAAACGAGTCAGGGGGTTGGAGCTCCCTTCCAGGAGAGGCTGGTAAACGAGCGCAGGTGGGTGCACACATCTTTGGTAGGTGCCTTTTGACACATGTCTTCTCCCGTCACATCTCTACAATAAAATGTGAAAGTGAGAACAGCGCAGGCGGTGGTTAAACCCTGGCTGGGTTTACCTAAAAATCCTGGTGTTCATGTGTGATTCTTTGTGTGATGGTTATTCTGTTGTTACTACACATGTTTACTGTTAACCTAACATCAGATGAATGAATATTGCAAAGAACTAAGTTAATAAATATCTGCATGTTTAGATCTCTGCTAATACGCGAGTTGTATGAAGGATATCCACGTGTATACACGAGTTTACTAAAGGAAAGTAGCATGTGGGTTTTAGAGAGTGAAAAAGTAAAAAGTTTTGAATATGCAGTAAATACTGATTCACCCCCCCCTCTCAGTATTTTTCCCAACACTCATATCCCTTGTCATGTAACTAGGACACTCAAAGTATATTCATTCCCACTCCTTGCAGATGCAACACATTTGTGGCCCAAATATTATCTCCTGCTTCTGTCAAAAATACTATGGTCCCTCTTCCTACTAGGGTACACTTAGTTTTGTTTCCCAAAGAAATCTGGAAGTTCATCCTTTCTTCTTGATAACTCGAGAAATATGCTTGAACCCTAGTCATATGTGCTGAGGCCCTGCTATCAATGTACCAATCATCAATTGATTTTGATGTAGATAAGCAAGAAAATTCCTCTTCCAACCTGGAAGATAATTATGAGATGTCATGATATTCCAGTGTGCTTCTTCCTTCTCTGGAATTTCTGCAGAAAAATGTGTCACACTTCTAGGACTCGATTTGATGTTTAAGATGCAGTGCCACGACTTCCCTTCAACGCAAATTATTTTTTTCCTTTTCTCGAGCTAGCTATGATACCATGTGAAAAATTCTAAAATGAAATTCTACTGAAGTATCTGATATTACTTCTCCTACTTATTATTCAGTTAACAAGTTATTTACAGAAATTACTTTAGATTCAGTAAATATTGAAATAAATACAACTGCAGTTATCAAAAATAAGATGATGAGAAAAACATAATGTAATACAAGCACATCAATGGCACAATTATTTTTGGACAATTGTCCCTAGAAAAACCCAATGTGGGAAAACCTATGCAACAAATGAAGGTTTTATTTATTCTTCAACAAAAATATATTGTACAAAAAATTACCAGTAGAATAGAAAGAAAATATGATGAGGAATTTACAACTAAGTTCCTCACTAGCTTCCCAGTGTTTTTCTGACCCTAGAGAGCCTCTGTGTCCCTCTGTGTCTCACTACGTCAGCCCCTGCGAAATGGTTACACAGTTCCAGCATCACAACCCCTACGCTACTACTGCTACTGTGTCACTACCTCTGTGCAATCCTTCCTATGCGTTGCTTCTCTTCATCAAGCTCTATATCATCAACCCTTGCCAATCCCTCTCTCTCTCCACCCTACTACTCTCCCTCTGAATTGATTTCTCGTGCCGAACTTCAGCCAATGAGAAAATCGATCTTCTTAGGAAATTGAGTATCTGTCTTAGTGTATTTTCCAATTGACCCTCAAGCCTTCCTATATAGTCTTCTCGTTGAAAAATCAACGGCCCAAATTAGATGTCTAATCAATGGCTAATATTAAAACATGACTTGATCTTCGTTCTCTAGAATACTCACACTTTGTTTTATTAATACCTTTAATTATTTAATTTCCCTAAGTTTAGATGTAGGGTCCTTATTAGAATAATTAATTAGTTTAATAAAACATGAACCGAGTGGAATTTCCACAAACGGTTTTTGATTTCTTTGGAATACAACTGTCTAAGCCTCTACACCAAATTTGAGACTTAGAGCACTTTCTGATGCTACAAAAATCAACATTTTCATCTTCAAGTGAATATGTAAGTACATAGAGATACTTCCATCCTTGATTTCTTTAGATAGTTTAGATATGAAGTTTGTGATGTATCCTTTAATAGATTCAAAGAGACTCCTTAGAGCCTTGATACCTTCCTTCATGTACCTTGCCATTGAAAGAGAGAGAGAAAATATAGTTTCTGCAAATATGTCTTCAATAAAAAATGCCAAAAAATTGTAATCTTCAAGCTTCCTTCCTTTACCTAAGCTTTGATTCCATGTTGAGAAACCAATTGATAGATAATTTAATGCTTGATTCCTCTTTATTGATACTTGTAATTGTTAGATATCTTCTTATTACTTCTATGTTCTCTTCATCAATCAATTATACAAATTTTCAAAGCATAAAGATCACAAAGATACAAAGAACATCAAAAATTAGTCTCCAAGCCATGGAAAAACCCCACAAGGGGGAAAACCCAACAATCATTCTCTTATATAATCAGAATATCCAAGACCCAAGACCAAGGCCAAAACAACCACAAAGATTCAAAGTAAACCCCTCCTCCAAGTGTCCTCCAGTAGTGAAAATCAATGCTATCCAACCTTCTTCGAATTTGGTCAACCTTCAGATTTTGACCAAGTAATAGAGGCTAAATTTCAGCCCTACAATACCAAAAAAATTTCCTCAGAAAATTTTCACATGTGAGTTGAAATAGGGCATAAAACTTCGATCTTCCTCTCTCCTTTGACTTGCTTCTCTCTCTTTTGACGTAGACTCCTTTTCTTCTTGACTAATCACATAAATAGATAGATGATGACGTGATGAATGGATGGCTATCCAATGGGTTCGAATTGAATCTTATTTATAGTTGTCCATGAGGGTCAAATAGGTGCCACAAAGGCCAAATTTTCTAAGGAGGGTCAACTTGGTCTTTGTGTTAACTTTTGACTTAAAAATAAAATTTCATTTTTTTTCTTACAAAAGTCCAAATGGGACTTAACTCAAATAAATTTTCTTTTTGAGTCATAATAAATTTTTTTTACTCGTTTTGACTCTATAATATTGAATAGCACTCTTTGACCAAAAATAAATAATAATAATGATGAATATGTTAAATATATTAATGATGAAGTTACATTACATTATGAAGACTGACACTACTTACAATTTTAACACTCCCTCTTAACTAGGGAGGTATTCATAATGAATCAATAGGATACTCTTAAGTTGAATGTTCATAAAATAATGGATATAGATTGATAAGCATCAATGATGAATTAAATCATCATAACCAACATTATCAAAATACCAAGGCCTTTACGAGTACGTTGTATCTCTCCACTAGATCAGAGCACAATGATGGGAGGTATAAATTTGGACACCACCGCCTCTCAAGGTATAGACCCCACCTCAGTGTTCCCAAGGTATGACCTCACACAAACATTTCCTAATCAAAGGTAAATTAATTCCTCTATAACAATATTTACCAAGTCCATTAGGATGCTAATACTAGTTAACCACAAAACATGACTCAAGAATGTACATCCCCGATGCTTATCCAATCCACCATTCTCCCTACTAGTGTTCATGCATTAGGCTTATGATTGTTAGTATTGGCCATAGTACGTGACTGATGGAGAACATGTTTTGCACCCTCACTCCCTCTTAACGAGGGAGTAGATCCTCACTCCCTCTCAACTAGGGAGGAGATATCCACAATCCCAAGCTTGTCTAAACAATACTCATGCTTCTTGCTAGGAAGGGACTTCATCAATACATTTACTACTTATTCATCAATGGAGATATATTGTAGCTCAACGGCTCCATCCTGCACCATGCTTTGAATGTAGTGATACTTTTTCTTAATGTGCATCGTCCTCGCATGATAAACCAGGTTCTCTGACAACTTTATGCAACTTTTATTTTCAAAACATATTATGGTTGAATCCAAAGGTCATTCAAATAAATTAGCAAGAAATTTATGGAGCCAAACTTCTTCATGACTAACTTCACTTGCTGCCATATATTCAGCTTTAGTAATATTTAATGTAATTGAGTCTTGTTTTTTTCTTATCCATGAAACCATAAAAGATCCAAAAAAAACCACCAATAGTATTTTTCCCATCTGCAACATTGCTTGCCCAATATGAATCATTGTAACCCAATAACTAAATATCATATCCTGCAATGTATCTCAAACAATGATGTATGGTCCCATCGAGATATCTTAAGATGTTTTTTTCTTCTATCCAATGATTATATCTAGGCTCCATCTGAAATTGGCTAAGAGTATTTACTACATAACATATATCTATCCGAGTGTTCATAAGATGCATTAGAGAACCAATTAGTTCTCGACAAGTTGATGGATCAACAAAACTTGAATCTAAACTCCTTAGCTTCTTTAAATTGTCGATCCTAAGTGTTGTCATGGGTTTACTATCCATCATTCCAAATTTTTGTAGAATCTTGATCACATATTTTTCTTGACCAAGATAATTTTTTCTAGGCTTCTACCAAACTTCGAGTCCTAGGTAATAATGTATTAGTTCAAGATATTTCATGTAAAATTCAGCTGCTAGTTCCTTCTTTCATTAAAAAATAAGATGCTCCACTCCTATTATTAGTAATTCATCCACAAATAGCAATATGATCATAGGTTCATTCTTTACTACCTTTATGTAGATGTTTAGATTTGGATTACTCTTGACGAATCCAAGTATTATTAGATAAGAATCCATTTAGGCATACCATGCTCTAAGGGCTTGTTTTAATCCATATAGGTCCTTCTTTAACCTACAACATGAGTTTCTTTTCTATGCAATTCAAATCCTTGAGGCTAGTAAATGTGGACTTCTTCATCAATTTTGTCATTTATAAAATTTGTCTTTATGTCCATTTCATGTATACTCCATCCCATAGAAGCTACAATAGAGACGAGAGATCCAATTGTTGTGTACCTAGATGTAGATAAAAAATTTCAACATAATCAATTCCTTCTTATTGAGAGAATCTTCTAGCCACACATATTGCCTTGTATTTTTCAATATTGTTGCATCACCAAAATGTCATCCTTTTCACCCTCTTTTCTTTCACTTTTATTCAATATTTACCATATTCTGCAACTCCATCATCATACACTAAGACTGTTTTCATGATCATATATGGTTTTATACTTATTATTTTCCAAATATTTTTTTTTAGTACTTTGAATGAATTTATGGTCAATATTATAAAAATAGCATGCACTCATATCTAAAAGTTGGATGAATTTTATAATGTGTGTAAGCATATTTAAAGATTCTAGCAAAGTCATATTTGGCCTATAAGTCTCAAATTCGAATTTCCTCTTCAAAATCTTGAAGATTTGAGATCATTGATCAAGCACATTTCATAGAGAAGAATTATGGAAGTTTTCATAAGTGTCTCATATAAAAGCTATGAGATATTTGTGAGAGAATATGAACAGATGATACTTGCTAGATGTTAACACATGGTTCTAAACACATGAGCTATTTGTGGATCTATAAAGGATATGTGAATCTAGGAGAGATTTGTTGATCTACATTTATTAATTAGTTATGTTAGTTTTTGTATAAATAGGAGTACCTTCTACATGCAAAGGTGTGTTAATTTTTGAAATGCTAAATATTGGCACTATGGTTATGCTTGATGTTATGAATACCAATGTAGTTCACTCACTATTCAATTAATACAATCCTTTGATATGGTTATGCCTTCATCATGACCACCAAATGATTTTTCTATCATGGGCTCACAAACATCAGAGTGTATTAGGTCTAATATTTCTTTGGATCTTGAGTCACTTCTAGTGAATGAGCTCTTCATGTTTTTTCCAAGGGCACACCCTTTACAAACTTGTTCATGTTCTTCCTTCAGTTGGGGCATACCTGTAACTATTTGACTCAAGGATGGAAATATTTTGTAATGGAGATGACCATACCTTCTATGTCATAATTCACATGGGTTGATATCCATTATATGTACTAAATCTTCAGGAGGAGGATTTATACGTCTATACAACCTCCCCTTACGAATCCTAATATTCCTTGCATTTTCTATGCTAGTGTAAACAACCCCTGGTTGATTTTTCATGTAAAAAATATAAGACCAAGGTCATGGGACACATATTCCAAGATGAATGGTGGGAAAAACATCCTAGTGGGTGTCACTTTTGTTTTATTAGTGGATATGGAAATTGGAAAAGGCATTGGCAAAGGCAAAGAGACATTAATTGGAATTTTATTTATGAAATAAAGGAAAATATGAAAAAAGGGAGATGAAGAGACACATATTTGCACACTAAGGAAATTCGAGGAAAAATCAAGGAAATTGAAGAAAATAGAGGCCTCAGTGATAAAAAGGCTTATGAGGATTAGTTCACAGCTTTTGTCAGTCTACTTTTGGAGCTCTCAATTCATTCACTCTCTCTCATACTCTTGCACCAATTAGAGAATTCTTGAAGCATGCTTGGAGCACTCTAGTATTCACTTGGATTTTGAGAAAGAAGGCAAAGGAAAGAGAGAAAGTGCAAGGGAAAAAATGTATCAACAACTATAATAGGATTTCTTTGCAGGTAACAAGTTGCATGTATGAATTCCTTGCTAGTTTTGGCATGTATGTGGTTTCTTGGTTATGTGTTACCATTGGCATGGAGGACTGCCTAGATTGACAATGGTTTTAGCCTTGCCTTGCCATTTCCTAGATGTCCATGGTGTTGTGGGACTTTCCACTTGTTGTTTTTTGATTGGTGCTCATGTTCCTTATGTTCGTGGGTTGAGTTACTAGTTACTAGATTCGTTGGTTGGGACAAATGCCCTGGAATACCTGGAAAAAATTGGGTTGAGTCACTAGTATTGGAGCTTGGGTTGGGAAAAACACTCTAGAGCCCTTGGTGGTTTGAATTACTAGTCCCTGAAGGTGGGTTGGAAAAATTCTTTGGAGCCCTGAAATTTTGTGGCTTGAGTTATTAGTTCCTAGAGTTGTAGTTGGAACAAACTCTCTGGATCCCTCGACAACTCAGGTAGAGATCGACTTGGTTGGTGTTAGTGATGTCCAGCCATGAGGTGGAATCATTGGTTGAGGGTTGAGGTGGTTTTGCCTCCAGAAGCCTTGGTTTGTTTTTTTTGGTTTATTCCATGAGATCCCACATTCATTCTTGTAATATGATGCAGGGGTGATTGGCTGAAAGAAATATTTGGTTTAGCCCAATATATGGTCTGGCGGTACGTGTAAGTCCTTGACTTGGTTTGTACTTTTCACAATTTTATATGCCATTATTCATTATATATTATCAGTAATCATAATGATTTGTTTTTTTTTTTTACATGACTAGTTTTTCACGGATTTATTGTTGGTTAAGTATATGCTACATGCATGGTGTATTTATTATTATAAAATGTGCTCTTGATCTGGATCTAATTTATGGTTTGACAAGCTCTTGGTCAATATATATGGATGCATGAGCTAATATGTGTTTTTTGCAACAAGTATGAGAGGGAAACAATCCTTCATAATGTAAACAACGAACATACTATGCATCTATGACTTATAGGTACTATAGTCACAAAGTGTTTGTAAAAATGAATAACATGTTAGACCCCATTTCCGTAATTGCACCTTGGAAGTTGGGTCATGCATAGTAAATCACAGCTCATGTTTACCCTGGTAAGTATGTTAAAGAAGGTAAATATGGGGTGGGGTGTTACAAAGTGGTATGAGAGCTTCTCACGTTCAAACACTTGGACTAGATGGGCTCTATCAGAAGTGAAATGAAGAGAAAAGGGATCAATGAGTACAATAAATTTCATTTTTGTTATATATTTTATTCTATGGAGTTCAAGAAGCTAAAACATTGTCCACATTGAGGGTAAATCCCACTGATAATGTGGTTAAATTTTCAAATGTTGGTTCACAATATTTTAGGAATTATGACCTTCCAGAATGCATCTTTAAACAAGCCTTGTTGGCATTTCTGTCATAAATTATCTTCTATTAGGTTTCAAGCACTGAAAATTGTCCATATTGAGGGGAAATCCCGCTAATAATATGTTAGAAACTTCATATATTGGGTCACAATATTTTAGGAGATATTAACGAAGAAAATTGACCCTTATGAATGCTCTTAAAATCAAGCATCAAATAGGTCACGTTGGAATTTAAGTTATAAATTTTCTTTTGGGAAGTCACAGGAGCTTCAATTTTTTACACAATGAGGGGAAATCCCACTGATATTGGGATAAAAATTTCAAACATTGGGTCACTATATTTTAGGATATATGACCAACGGAATTCAAGCTTCCTAAATTCTCCTCAAATTGTGCACCAAATAGGATTGTGTTGGTATTTTTGTTATAATGTTTCATCTATGAAATTTCAGAAAATGAAATTTGAACCCTAGTGAGGGAGACTCCCACTCATCATATGGTTCAATTTCCATAACTTGTATTTTCTCAATTTAGGATATATGCATTGAATCAATCACCGTATTAGTTTGCATGTAAAGTGTTTGAAGAAATGCTTATATGCAAATGTAATCTTATAGTGGTCGTTTGAAGAAAATGTAATAATATAGTAATTGTTTTAAGAAAATGTTATTTTTTGGATGGGATAGTATTGTAGTATGATAATATGGTTGTAGTTGATCGATGCCTATTTTCATGCAAAGAATTTGAAGAGTTTCATGCAAGGAATTTGAAAGGATACATACAAGGAATTTGAAAAGTTGGATGTAAGGAAATGGAAAAGTGGCATGATTATGTGGCAATTTTAATGTTAATACGTCACAAGTGGAATAATGTAATGTTTCTGATTTAATATCATACACAATGTATAAGAAATGAAAATCAAGTTTTGGCAAGTATGGTTAAATTTAGTAGAGATTTGGAGATCCCATTTCAATAATTGGACATTGGAGATCAAGCCATTATAATATATGCCTCCTTATACCTTAGTGTGGACCATGGATAGTAAGGGGGTATGTTATGTGCTTATAAGATTGCATGAAGGAATCATCTTGTTTTAAGAAAATTGTACTAACACAATACATGCTGAGATCACTGATATGCACTTGAGTGCAAGTGGGTGGTAGTTGTAGATCTATGACTAATGAGTATGATTTGATTATAGACTAAGACATGGTTGTTAGTATTGGTAAAGGATGATTTCAGATTAATTGACACAATGTCTTGATTTTTATAACATGTGACTTACATGTGTGAACATTTGTAGGGAAAACATGCTTGGTATTAGCATTACAAGGTAATAGTTGATTTGTTTATATAACTAACATTTTGGTGAATGTGATAGAACATAATAAGACTCAATTGAAGCAAGGTAAAAAGGTAAAAGAAAGGAATTGGGTGAGAATTCCTTTGGTTATGTTTGGAAACCGCAATTCCAAATTAAGGAGTGCCTGCATGAATACAAGGGGTTTTCTTAACCTTGATTTTTTATGAAATATGTGGATATGTGTTATATTCATGAACATGTATTTGACAAGTTGTTATCTTAAAGTTGATATTTGAGATAAGAGGTTGAGTTCTAATATTGTAATGGCATGAATAAAAGCATGAGCTAATGTTGTGTGATGCAGGGAATCAAATGGCAAAAGAGACTACCATAGATATTGAAGAAGGATCTAGTTGAGATTTCACTCATGAATCCTTGGAATCACTAGGAAACCATGTGGGATCGTGTCACAATGTATTTTTCTAGTTTTTTTCTTTCAGTGTTTTGTGATTTTTTTTCACTTGATTTTCCATTTTGATTCTGTCTGGTGCATGGTCATGCCAGTTTGTTTGTGGTGTTGTATTTTTGTTGGTTTTCTACGGTTTTCTTCTCATTTTCCTTTTATTATTGCCTTTATGTTTTGAGTGTAATGGGAATTGGTTGGTAAAGAGGAATTTAATGGAGCTCAGGGAGAGCCGAATGAAACCTCGCGGGTAATGAAAGACCCAGATGAAGTCGGTGCATGAACACATGGAAGCTAAAGGAAATAATGTGATAACTAGTTGGGTTGGTTGGGTCCATGGGGATGAATGGACAGTGGCGAGACAATCATGATAAAGGTAACGAGAAAGGTAAAGTAAATGGGCTTAAGGTAACAGATGTCTCAACTAAGTTGGGAACTATTGTTCTCAATGTTGTGCATGTTGTGCACAGACATTAAAGGGAGTTCTCTTAACCTATACCTTTTGATATCTATTAATTATGTTGTGATCATGATTATGTTGATGTCTATATATGTATACATGTATGTATGTATGTATTTGTATGATAGGGTTTTCATGGATCATTCTTGTGGAGGAATTATTTCTTGTGCAAGTGAATGGCATGAAGAGGTTCCTGGTTTCAGAGGAATCAAGTGGGAAGAGTAGCCATGAAATATCTATGAGTTTAGTATCATGTGGATATGAATTGATATTATGTTTTTATACTATTTCTATGTTTATGCTATAGAATGTAACGCTGAATGGTACATAATCATAATTGAATTAGTGAAATCTATGACATGCTGAGATACGAACGGATAGTGGAAAGGAATTAGAGGAAAGGTTTCTTGGTAGAGACAATGTGGTCTCTAGATGTGCACTACTGGTGTTGTGTACATGTTTTACATGTGGTTTTATGTACATATGGTGTTGTGTGCATGTTCTACATGTGGTGTTGTGTGCACGAGGTGCTATGTACATGTCATGTTGTGTGCATGTGGTGTTGTGTACACATTGTGAAGGTGGTGTTGTGTACATGTGGTGTTGTGTACACGTTGGCTAGGTGGTTTTGTGTAAATGTGGTATTGCGTACACATTTTACTTGTTATTTTGTGCACATGTGGTACTCTGTTATGTGTATTTTTTAGTCATTGTATCGTGATATGTGTATTCGTTGTGTTGTTCTATGTGTACGTATGTGTTGTGTTTTACTCTAGGTGTAGGTGTATGTGTTGTGTTGTATACCAGGTGTAAGTGTACGTACTGTGTGGTACAATGTGTTTGGGTGTATGTGTTGTGATGTACACTCTATGTATGGGTACATGACTGAAGAGGAGAGAAAGTAACTGGGTGCTTGCTGGGTGTGGCATCCAATCCAGTGTGTGTATGGAAAGGACAAAGGACATAGGTAGAAGAAAATAATTATTCAAAGGATAAGTATCAATATTTTACTTAAATTTTATTATGCATGTGATATTTGAATCATATTTATGATGGTTAAATGTGATTTATGATGACTATATTTTGAGCTAACTGGATGTGATATGTTTATACATGATGATTTGATCACCGAGCTAGTTTGACTTGTTGTGACGGGAAGTAAAAAAAAATGTAGGTGTACCTTATTGGAGAGCTACCATTGAGGTATGATTTGAATTTATTTCAATTCGTTTTGAATCTAATGACAATTATGTGCTTCGTATAGGAAAGCATGGAAATTCCTCGGTTTGGGTGGTTGAAATTGGTTGCAAGAATTAGCAACAACAATAAAAGGAATTGGAACAGGAAACAATATGTTGTTAAAACACTTCAGGAGTAGTTCCATTGTGGGACACTAGTACCCAATAGTGTCCACTAATTTCCATGGGCATGCTATGACCGGTATGATGGTTTTGATGCAGGGATATGCCTTGGTTTTTCTACCTACCGATGCAAGGAAACCTTGTTAAGGGATGGGTCGTTTGAGGGACTATATAGCAGAGAAGGGGATACCAGCGGAACTTGGAAGGTGTGTGAATACATGGAAGGGAGTGACTGGATTTCCCGGGGGACTATGTAGCAGATAAGGGAGGGGAATGAATTTGTTTTGATCATTAACATTTCTAGATGGAAGCATAAGTACATTAGAAGTGTGCCCTGGAACAATGATTCGATAACTATTCACTGAGAGAACAAGTAGCGCAAGGATTATAGCATTCGACAATGGATGAAAATTTTGGTTTTGACAGTGGATTCTAGACTTCTTGGTGTTGATAAATCTAGGGGAAAAAGGTGCAGGTGATTTCTCTTCTTGATAAATAATTGTGATGTATTTTTACTTTTTCTTGATTTACTTCTTCTTTTCTTTATATAATTAGTTTTCTCTATCATCAAAAAACTACCAAAAAATACAAAACATTGAGACAATAGGACACAATATGTAGGTGACCAGCCAGAGCCAAAACCCCTCCAACTTAAGAGGAAAACCCACTAGAATTGTTTCTCTTATTATAGATCTTCAATTGAAAAAATCCAAGACATTTTACCCTTGACCAAGACCCTCCAAGACCAAGTCAAACCATGATTTTAGCAACTTATGCAAATTATGATTCCCAACAACTTCTTCTGCAATTTCAAACGGCCCAGCAATTTCTTCTGCAACTTCGACTTACCCAACAACTTGGACCTACCTAACAACTTATTTTTCAACTTGGACCTACCCAAAAAATTCTTCTCCAACTTTGAATTTCCCAACAACTTCCTCTGTAGAAACCTTAACCCTTGCTTGTATGACAAACAATTGTGTATTCCTGCTCCTTTCTTCTACAATTGGATAGATTCTCTCTCCTAGAGAATTAAACTTAAAAAATATCTATTCTTGATGAGATAGATTCACTTCTACAACTCGGTGTTACTGGAACAACATAACCCCTAATTCCTTCGCATGCATGGAGAGAAGTTTCCAAGAAACAACCCCAGAAACTTGATTTTATCTTCCTCCTTCATCCTCTTCTTCTTCAAACTCTTTTTATTTCTTGTGATCTAATTTGAGTGTGATTGATGTGTGTCTTCTAATTAAGTCGATGTCTCCTTTATATAGGCTTCTCATTGGGTCAAATTAATCCTTTTAGGCCAACTTTTTCTTGAGTGTAAGAAAACTTGAATATTGCATTATGACTTGGTATTAGAGAGTTATTTGACTTGACTTTGACTCAATAAATTATTTTAACAATATATAATATTCCCAAATGGGTCTTTCATACATGAAAACGAATCATAAGCCCTAAAGTCTCTAAATGGTAGCTTGGCCTCAAGAAAAAAATAATTTTATTTTTCTCATTACATTAAAAATATAAAATCATGATTACATATGTCATTATGAAGACCAAACCTCGTTACATATTTAAACACTCCCTCTTAACTAGGGAGGTATTCATAATCCATACAAGGTATTTGGACATTCTGAATCTGAATAATTCTCACAAGAAGAGTCAGATTAGTAACCCATCTGTATAGCATCATATCATCCAACATTGTCACATAGCAAGGCCTTGACTAACAACTCTATATCTCCACGAGATTAGAGTACAATTATGGTGATACCAATGATTTATAGACATCATCATCATTGTCTCTCAAGGATCATACCCCACCCGGGTGTTCACAGTGTATGTCCTTCCAGGACTATTCTTATCTTGGATTCTCAATCCTCAAATAATACTGGTCCTCTTTGACTACTCTTGTATTGGATGACCTACCACATCCTCAAAGAGTATCAGATGAAATATTCTTACCCAATCCTCCATTATTTCATCCAAAGTGAATACAATAATTATGTTACTATTTCTCCCTCTCAACTAGGGAGGATATACCCTTTCCTATGAAGGAATGTACCCATTCCTATAAAAATTAATGTGACCAAGCTCCATCTTAACTAGGGACTTGTTTTCCAACAACAACTTCCTTCCTTTAGTGGAGACCATGGGACCTTTTGCTTCTTTTAAAGCTCCTTCATTCGATGTCATGAATTTCATCTTTAATATTATGGATCCTTCATATTTTGGGACTTCTTCATAGGGAATCGACCATCCATCACTTTCCTTCATGAACGATGTCAGTCATGCCATCATTTTCTTCATTTGAAAGTGGTCTTTTAATACACATCTGGATTTTATTCATACAAGTACCTATTCCAATTCATGTTTCCTTTAGAATATTTCATCGAACCACATGAGTGATCGTTGTAGGTGACATCTACAAATATCTTTTGGTAGCCCTGTATTAACCCATCCAGATGTTGTTCAAAAAATAAAATGAACATCAAATAACAGTTATCTTTTGTGATGTCCCTTCATCATGACATCTTCTTGTAGCAACATCAACATCCTGCATAAATATTGACACATCTCCAAAGTATTCAATTTCAAGGGTATCCTTTCTTTCCAAACTTCATCATATTCTTCATACCTTTTCCATGGATACGTCATGGTCAATTCTCCTAGTAATATTCAGATGTTGATTTCCTTGTGCTCATAGTTTCATCTTTCACGATCTCTCCTTTCTTTCTTCACATATTTCTCCTCGGGAAAATTGAATTCATAGTTCCTTCATCTTTATCAACCACCTCATATTACATATGAGGACATATTATGTTTATTTCATCTAGTCAATATGTGAACCATGACTTCAAGAATATTTTCAATGAAAGATATCCCTTTCCTTTGATCACACTCATGAGGTAGATTATTCACCCATGCTACATGAAACTATATGATGACATGAATTGATTTATCCAACATATGCTTACATACCTCTTTTATTCTTTTGGTCATCTAGACTTCCTTCAGCAACTTATTCCATTGATTGAAAGTACTTCAACTATCTCGAAAATTTTCATTCCTTTGGCATCATACCATTATTATTTCTAATAGTGAATCCCATCAA
Source organism: Pinus albicaulis (assembly GCA_034641835.2). Lineage (NCBI taxonomy): Eukaryota > Viridiplantae > Streptophyta > Pinopsida > Pinales > Pinaceae > Pinus > Pinus albicaulis. The sequence continues at coordinate 306,577,524 of CM076570.1, read as the reverse complement.
GGTGGAATTATTAGCAAGACGCTTGCTTCTTCCAAGAAATGAAACTTTTAATGAATATTCCACCAGAGGATCTTGATTATACTCATCCAACAAATGCTCCTTTATAATGACGTTTGATGAGATTAACACCAGACAAATTTCTTCTACCCATAAGTACTACTTATGATTCCAATGAGGTTACTAAGAGATACTTCCTTCTAATGATGACTTCCATAAAATTCTTCTTCAATTATCTTTCAAGATTATTTTGATGCCATGAGTTCTTGATTCCATAATAAGCCACGATTCCATCTCCTAAAATGATGCATCCTATCATGATTATAATGATTTTTACAAGAGCTGAAAAGAACTAGGTGGAGAATATTATCTCAATCTTAGTATATATATTTTATTTCCTCCTTCTTCGATTTCTTCTTTTAATATTCTTCCACTTCTTTAGTGATATGGGTTTCTTCCCTTCCTATTTTTTTATTGTCCTTATTGAGTTTGGGACAATCTCTCTTCTAGTGCCCATATTATTGACATCCATAACATTAAAACTTGGCCATTTTCTTCTTCCTTTTTTGAGGACCAAACTTCCCAAAATTCCCTTTTCTTTTATCCATGGTAGAAAATTCTTGAGTTTGCTCGTTTGATCCTACTTTACTTTTTGCCTTCGGTATCGTTTCTTCAATTTTTCACAATGAAAACAATTTAGTGAATGGAGTAGCTTCCTTCTTTCCATAGATGCTTGATGTAAAGTTACCCCATTCCTTTAGCAATGCATTGAGCACTATGGTAGTCATTTCTTTGTGAGACATTATTTATCCCAACTCTTGTAGTTGGTCACTTATTTCGGACACCCTCATAAAATATGAGGATATTACTTATTCTTTTGATAAATTCACATTTTAGAGTTCTTCTCTTAATGAGATCACTTCTCCTACAATGCTTACAACGAACAATTCCACAAGTTTGTCATATATTTATTTTGATGTTTATAACTTTGATACTTAGAGAATGTGGTGATATTTGCTGGATTCTATGAGAATATTTTGTGCCCTCACTTCCCATTTCATTTACTTTGCAAGTGATTTAGCTTATTCCTTTGGAGGTTTAGTGATTGATCCCTTAACATATTTTGCAATTTCATTTTCTATGAGGATAAAATATGTCCTCTTCTTCCATGCAAGAAAGCTTGATGCCCCAACCGACTTGTTGCTTTCCTTGTAAAAATACATTTTGATAGATTCATATGTGGACATAAACATACTTACTTGTGAAGATACTCCTTTATTACAATATCTTCAAGTTTCTTCCTTATTTATTTTTATGATGATGATGATGATGATATAATATGTCTTCTTGATGAATATGTCTTCCATCACAAGTGATCCTTCAAATATAGGGAGATCACCTTGGTTTCTTGATGATGAAGACAACTCCTTCTCCTTGTTTTTCTTCAAAATGATCCAATTTGTAGTCCTTATGTTCTTTTAGGTTTATTTCTTCTTGAGGTGATGCTTGTGTGAGGTTCCTAATAATGTTTCAAGTGTAGAGTCCTTCTTTGAATGAACTAGGGTTTCCATGCCTTCTTTAGTAACTTCCTTCTTCAAGATAATGATGAAAGAATTGTCCTTGTGATGCATTTGAGATAAGAGGTAATTCTTGATGATTGATGCTCTTGAAGATATTCTAACATTTTTATCCTTGAGTGTCCTTCTTTAAGCTTCCCTTACTTGACTTGTCACCATAGCTTTGATATTATGTTGAGAAATCTAGGGGCAGAAAGTGTAGGCAATTTATCTTCTTGATAACTACTTGTAAAATATTTTTACTTTTTCTTGATTTACTTATTCTTTCCTTTATTATAATTAGTGTTACCTATCATCAAATAACTACCAAAACATAAATAACAATGAGACAATAGGACACAATATTAAAATAAATCTTCTGGGAAATCACATGAGATATTTTAGAACCGACGCGTTTCGAACTACTGAATGTAGTTCATCATCAGGATGATAAACTACATTTAGTAGTTCAAAACGCGTCGATTCTAAAATCTCTCATGTGATTTCCTAGAAGATTTATTTTAATATGATATGGATCACAAAAGGACACAATATGTAGGTGATCAACCAAGGCCAAAACCTCTCCAACTTGAGAGGGAAACCCACCATAATTATTTCTATTCTTATATACCTTCAATTAAAAAATTAAAAGACCTTGACCCTTGACCAAGACCCTCCAAGGCCAAGTCAAACCTTGATTTTAGAAACTTCCGCAAATTTTGAATTCCAGTAGATTCTTCTACATTTTCAACATACCTAATAGTTTCTTCTAAAACTTCAACCTACCCAACAACGTATTCTACAACTTTTACCTACCCAACAATTTCTTTTGCAACTTAGACCTACCCAAAAACTTATTCTGCAACTTCGACTTGCCCAACAACTTCCTCTATAGAAACCTTAACCGTTGCTTGTGTGAGAAACAATGGTTTATTCTTGCACCTTTCTTCTTCGCTTGGACATATTCTCTCTCCTAGATAATTTCACTTCCGAAATAGCTCTTCTTGATGAAATAAATTCACTTTTGCAACTCGGCTATATTGAAGTTTCATAATCCTTAATTCCTTCGCACGTGTGGAGAGAAGTATCCTAGAAACAACCCCATAAAATTGATTTTCCATTCCTCCTTTGTCCTCTTCTTCTTCGCACTCATTTTATTTCTTGTGATCAAAATTGAGTGTGAGTGATGTGTGTCTCCTTTGTATAAGATTTTCATTGGGTCGAATTTCTCATTTTAGGTTATTGAGTGCACGCTGACTTGAATATTGCGTCATGACTTAGTCTTGGAGTGTTCTTTAACTTGACTTTGACTCAAATAAATTATTTTTACAATATTTAACATGCCCAAATGGGTCTTTCATACGTGACAATGGCTCATAAGCCCTAGAATCTCTCAATGGGAGCTTGACTTATAAAATAAATTCCTCTTGAGAATGAAACACATGCCTCAAGAAAACAATAACAATCTTTTTTTTCTCATTACATTAAATATATAAAATCATGAATACATGTGCCATTATGAAGACCGAACCTAGTTACATATTTCAACACCTGGGAAGGAGGTGAATCTTGGGATTACTTTGAGGGTGGAGGTGTGAGCTTCTATATTCCCTTATTGTTGATGCATGCATCATATCCTTTTATTTGATGGTTAGAGAAAATGTGCATATGTATGCATGTGTATAATATTGTGAATATTGTATCGAGATAAATTTATAAATCTCCATAGACAGTATGATTATTTGTTGGCTGAACAAAATGCACATGATTATATATGTGTTGATAATGTAAATACCACATTGATTTGTGTTATAAAGCTCCAGTAAGTAGTATGTTTGTCATGTTTTCAACAGTTGGTTATTGTAAATACTACAATGATCTATGTTATAAAGCTCCATAAGAAATATGTTTTTGTTGGTTATAAGTGTCACTGAACACCGAGGATGGTGTTCCCCTAAGGGGTAGGGGTTTGTAACAGCCCCCGTTTGATTTTCCATGTAAAAAATATAAGACCAAGGTCACGGGACACATATTCCAAGCTGAATGGTGGGAAAAAAAATCCTGATGGGTGTCACTTTCCATTTATTAGTGGCTATGAAAAATGGAAAAGGAATTGACAAAGGAAAAGAGGCATTAATTGGCATTTTATTTATGAAATAAAGGAAAATATGAGAAAAGGGAGATGAAGAGACACAAATTTTCATGTAGAGGAAATTAGAGGAATAATGAAGGAAAATGAAGAAAATAGAGGCCTCAATGATAAAAAGGCTTATGAGGATCAATTCACAGCTTTTGTTAGTCTATTTTTAGAGCTCTCAATACATTCACACTCTCCCATACTCTTCCACACTTAGAGAATTATTGGAGCATGCTTGGAGCACTATAGTATTCACTTGGATTTTGAGAAAGAAGAAAAATGAAAGAGAGAAAGCATAAGGGAACAATTTTATCAAAAACTACAACTGGTTTTATTTGTAGGTAACAAGTTTCATGTATGTTTTCCTGGCTAGTTTTGGCATGCATGTGGTTTCTTAGTTATGCGTTGTCATTGGCATGGAGGATTTCCTAGATTGACAATGGTTTTAGCCTTGCCTTTCCATTTCCTGGATAGCCATGGTGTTGTTTTTTTTTACGCTTGTTTTTTTTCTAATTAGTGCTCAAATTCCTTATGGATGCGGGTTGGGTTACTAGTTACTGGAGTCATTGGTTGGGACAAATTATTTGGAATCCTCAGAGAAAATTGGGTTGAGTTACTAGTCCTGGAGCCTAAGTTGGGACAAACGCTCTCGAGCCCTTGGTGGGTTGAGTTACTAGTACCTATCTTTGGTTTAGAAAAATGTTCTAGATCCTTGGAAGGTTGTGGGTTGAGTTATTAGATCCTAGAGCCATAGTTGGAACAAACGCTCTAGAGTCCTAGAAAACTTGGGTAGATACAATATGGTTGGTGTTAGTGATGTCCAACCATGAGGTGGAATAATTGGTTGAGGGTTGAGGTGGTTTGGCATCTGGAAGACCTGGTTTGGTTTTTTTTTTCTTTATTCCATGAGAACCCACATTCATGCTTGTAATATGGCGTGGGGGTGATTGGTTGAAAGAAATATTTGGTTTAGCCCAATCTATGGTCGGGCGGTACGTGGAACTCCCTGACTTGGTTGGTACTTTTCACAAGTTAATATGTGTTATTCATTATCGATGATCAATGAGAATAATTGTTGATTTATTGTTGTTTAAATGAATGGTTTGTCATGACTTTATTGTTGGTTAGGTATATGCTACATGCATAGTGTATTTATTATTATACAATGTGCTCTTGATCTAGATATAATTCATTTTTTGATAGGATATTGGTTATTTTATATGGATGCATGAGATAATATGTGTTTGTTACAACAAGTATGACATGGAAGAAATCCTTCTTGATGGAAATTTGATGAAACTAATGTAAACAATGACCAAACTATGCATCCATGACTTACATGTACTATAATCACAAAGTGTTTGTAAAAATGAATAGCATGTTAGACCCCATTTTCGTAACTGCACCATGGTAAGTTTTTAAATTAGGTAAATATGGGGTGGGGTGTTATAGCTAGATCCCTTAGCCCAAACAACTACTTTTCCATCAATAAATTCTAGCTTGTCTCATTTATCTTCTAAACAAGAAATAAAAAGAAAATTATTTTTCAAACCTGGAACATAAAAGATGTTGTTGAGATGAATGTTTCCAACAAATTCCAGCACAATGGAGGTATATCCAATGGCTTTGACTGAATATCTATTTTTTTCTCCAAGCTCAACTTTGTGAGAACAGCTTCCTTTATATAGGCTATTGAGATGTAGAGTAGAGACATACGCTTGATTTCTTTAGATAATTTAGAGATGAAGTTTGTGATGTCTCCTTTGATGGATTCAAAGAGACTCCTTAGAGCCTTGATATCTCCCTTCATGTATGTTTCCATTGAAAGAGAGAGAAAAGATAGTTGCTACAAAGATGTCTTCAATAAAAAAAACTAAAAAATTGTGATCTTCAAGCTTCCTTCTGTTGTCGTTGTGACAACACCCTCCCAATTTTTTCCTATACTGAATTTTGGAGCCTACTGTGGATCTTGTGATCATTCATTCCATAGTCACTTCTTGTTCAGCTGATACTTTTGATCTCCCTTCTTGGATTGGAAGTATCGAATTCACTTTCTCACACATGTTCAATTTGCAACAATTCCATGAGTGCATTATTTCATGCAAGCTCAAATAAGCATAGCACGGTCCATCAAGATTGTTCCTCTGCAATGTCCAATTCATTTCAACAATCAGTGAGCACTGAAAACAAAAAATTTTCACATTCTAGTAGCATATGTACTTCCATTTCGGTGATTTTTTTCAAATTGTCGCTCCCGTGCACCTTTGTTTTCACGAGTGTCGCTTTCATGTTTTTGGTTGTCGATTTTTCTTTCTTTCCCCTAATTAGTGTCAGTTTCATGTTATATTTTCTATGGCAAGTGTTACTTTCACCTTCATTTGCATATCACAAGTTTCATTCACACTTTTATCTTTATATAGCAAGTATCATCTTCTGGCGTGGGAATTGTTGCTTATCATGCAAAGTGAAGTATTGGTTTGTTTCAAGGGGCATGATTTTTGGTGATAAGTTTTTCTTGTCATGCAGACATGTTTCACACTAAGGGAAGTATGTATTCATGAATTCTAGATGATTTATATTTTGTTGCTAAGTGTCTAAGTGTATGATCATAATAAATTCCTATCATTGTTCTCACTAGTCTCACTGATCCCACACTTAGCCAAATTCTGGAAAATTCCCTCAATGCTCAAGCCTAGCCCCTAAGTCTAAGAACTACGCTATCTTTCTCCATCCAATATAGCACTGGACATTGTGTAGTATCAGTCCTCAAGCCTCAATCATGAGCTCCTGAACCTTGCAACTGTGTAATCCCCATAGCTCCTCTGCCTTCCAGAACTGTGCACTTTTCCCAAGCAGTGAAAAACCTCGTAGCTGAGCTCATTGAGCGTAGAAGCTGCGAAGTTTGTCTCCCCGGTCTTGTCTAAATTATGCACAGTGTAGTATCAATTTTGATGCTTCAACCCTAAATTTATGAGATGCACAAATGCGCAGTCACTAAACCTCTCCATTGGCCTACCACTCGGTTCCATCTTAGTCAATGGATCATCATTAAAAATCTTATACCAGGGGTTAATCAGAATGATGTTGTCTTGTCATGAGTGGATTGTAGATGCAAGAATTCTATCACGCTATGGAAAGATGAGGAAGGAAGATATAGAGAAGGAGGAAATTCTAGAAGACACCTAATGAGCTGAGGGGATAAGACGATCAGCGGACAAGAAGGTAAAGGAGCATTGGATCACAACAAAAGATCAAATATCAAGACTATAGGAATACTCCATCAGATTTAAAACTCATTAGAGGGTAGATATGAGGAAAACATAATAATTCACACAAAGGAAGAAAGCATGAGAAGGGAAAATTATTACTTCCACATCATCATGTCATCAATATCATGTGTCATCATAAACATTGAAAACCATTCCATGTGTTTTCTTGAGGTATTTTTCTCCCTTTGGAAAAATGTCATATTTCGCATGTTGGTTGTTTCATTGCATGTATAGGCCCATTCTAGTGGTTTTAAGAGTCCATATCTATGCAAATGAGTTGTTATGACCATGTAAGTATCTATCACACACATTCTCGAATTTTTAAGCATTTTTGCACAAGTGTTGTCGCAGTCGTCGCAAAGCATATCCTTAGTATCAAACTTGTCGTAAATTTTCCTAAAGCTGTCACACAGAGGGAAGCACTTAGTTCATGTGTCATGGTTGACCTATGTTATTAATTTGTTGAATTATTATAAGTGTGTGATGACAGTAAAACTTTTATCATTGTCCACACTAATCTCACAAATCCCACACTTAACCATTTTCTGAAAAACTTCCCAACCAAGCAACCTAGCTTCATTCGGCCTCCCTGAGTTGCACACTATGCAATATCATTCCTCTATAGGTGGCCTTGCTACTTGGCACTGGGCAGTGCGAATTTAGTGCCTCCCAAGACTGTTTCATTGCAAAGTTTCTATGACCAAGCCTTGACCCTTACCTCTAGAATTGCGTCGTCATGACCCCTAGCCCGACTTTAACTGCACACTTTGCAACCACAAGCCTCAAGATCATTCCATGATCCCTTAAATTGTGAAACTATAAAGTAGCCCAAACTTCCTTGACTCCCAGAGCTGTGCAGTAAGCTCTCTGATTTCCCATCCCTTCAGCCTACCCCACTCGCTCTAGAAACTGTGCAGTCTTGTCCCTCAACCCAGCCTGAATTGTGCACTAAGAATTCTCAAGGCTCAAGACTTCCCCTTGCCTGCATGAACTATGCAACTGCGTATTCACTTAGCCTCCCTTCCCATCCTGTCACTTGTTTCAGGCTCATTTTATGGATCAAAATGCATCATATTAGGCTAGGGGTTTTCAGATTGATGTCATCTCGTGATGAGTGAATTACAGGAACAAGTACTCTATCATGTCATGGAAAGATGATAAAGAAGGATATGGAAGAAGAACACATGTCGAGAGACACCTTTGTAGTTGAGCATGCAAGCTGATTGATCGAGAGAATGCAAAGGGGCACAAGTCTACGATCACTACCCAAGACATGAGATCATTGAAGATCCCCTATCACCAAACGATGTGGAGGTGAAAGAAGACACTTAAGACACAACAAAAGCAATGGCTTGAAGTTTCCACATCATCAAGAAGTCCATATCAATAGTGTCATGTCACGTTACGTCATGAGTTGTCATATGCCACATCATTATCGTGGACCATATAAATTGTATTCAAAATGTATTGTAAAGTGGAAGTCCAAAGGACACACATGGAATATGAAGAGTCATGTAAGTTGAAAAGTCATGGGAATTCAAACAGTCATGAGGGTAGTAAAAGAGTCACAAGGAGGCTGAAGCATCACCCCTTGGTTATATATACTCCCTCATTGTATGAGAAACATAATTTTCACCTTGGTTCCTCCCGCAAGGCATTAGAGAGATAAGCTAGTTCTTTTGAGGATCAAGGAGTGGCTCAATTGCTTCATTATTGGAGCTAGTGGCGTTCATTGTATACATGTGCCTTGGAAATTTTACTTAATATCGGAAGCCATATGGGCCAACACGCTCTTCATGCATGGATTATGGATATTTGTAAGATTATTTTGAGAATTTTTTTAATTCATTTTTTCTTTCATCTATGCTAAAGTATTTTAAATATTTCAATTATTTTGGTACTTATATTATTGAGATTGTGTTGTAATGGTTGTTATCTTTGTTGCATCCTTGTGGACTATTCCAAAGGATATTATACAAAACTTTTTCATTCATTGGTTGTAATGACTGTCACATCCCTTATGAACTATTTTTCTTGATGTTAGATATATCATGTTGTTTGTGTGTGTCTCTTCTTGGGTGGTACTATTACCTCTCTCTTAGAGCACCACTGCCTTTTCCTTTGCCCCACAGTAAAAGGAAATTGACACACATATGATCGAACACTCACTAGACACAAACCCCTTGCTTTTCAAAGCTACATGTGCACTCCTCTCTCTCTCTCTCTCTGAAAGTTAGAGCCAATGAATATATATAAAAATACATGACAACTGGGCCAATATTCCGAATGGGGATCCCACTCCAAAATATGTGAGTTCTAATTGGGACTTCACATCGAGGAGACCCCTTGGTTGTTGTATTTCCAACACCGTTAACAATGTCACTAGAAGGAGGGCCATATGACAAGTTGAGCTCGTTGAGTTTGTTTTGAATCTCCTATCATAAATGGATCTTTCCTAAATCATAATCCCGGAGTGTTTTTCTAACCTTCCTCCTGGAAAAATTCCTATCCCCGCGGAACTTATTCATGCCTTATTTCAATTCAATTGTAATGGTGAGGGTGGTATATTTTTATCAAGGCACATAAATGATATTTGGTTTTGTAAAACTCTCCAAATCAATGATGAATATGTTATGTGTCTTCTATTCACCCTCACTCTCGAATGTCATGCTAAGAATTGATATCATAACTTACCATCTGCTTCCATTCATTCTCTTCCTCATTTTACTAAGGAGCTTCATCAAGCTTTCGATTGGTATGATAATCGAGATGTTCACAAAAGAATCAATCAAATTAGAATGGAGCCTAATGAATCAGTTGAGGATTTTGATGATAGATTCATTCATTTATGTTTTGAGTTTCCTAAATAAGATATGGATCAGGATTTCAGTGAGAAAAAATTTCAAGATTTGGTTCAAATTCCTTTGAATATGTTTGAATCTAGACCACTTGATGTTTATTCATCCCAAAATATTGTAAACCAAGAGACACCCCTAATTTCAGAGGAGGAACCTATTATTCCTTTTTTTCCTTGTACTCCTCCTTTTCGAGTCCCGATGCGGCTGCCTCCTTTTGGTGATTATAAAGGTAGTAAATCAAGTTCCTAATCCATATTCTCATTCTTCTTCCATTTTTCACAATTCAGATTCAATGGAGGAGATTTCATATTGGCTTATGAAGACTGTGGTGAAGACTAACTCCTATTTTCTGCAAGATGATGTTGTTATTCATAACTCTAGTCTTGAGTATGATTCAGATTTATGTTATCCTCTATGATATACATGCCATGACTCTTTGTACCATCATTCACTTGAGAAATCTATTCCACTAGCTCATTTTTCACACTTTCTTGATTTTCACGTTGCTGGTTCAAATTGCGATCAGATACAAGGCAGTCACATTACAGAGGTAGAGGAGAAGGAAGGCGAAGATGCTTTCAATCTTTATTCTATTTTCCAAAATACTCCATGTGAAGGTGATTTTCTTCCATTCTTGGATCATTTTCAATCTGCTAATCTCAATAATGAATCAAATGTAATTAATTATTTCGACCAACCCATAGCCTTGGGAAACAATCATTCTAGTGATGATGACTCTATTCATGTATACAATCATGAATGCCCAGGTGCACCATTTTATATTTCGATTTCTCCTGAAAATTTTAAAGATTTAGATATAGAATCTATTTCAGTCAAATAAAATGCTCTAGTTTCAGCTTCCTCTTCATCCTGCTATCCCTCGTTCTCTCCTGTTTATGATGCATCTGCATGGGGTGAAGATATTCCATGCTCTCCAACTTCTTCATCACATGATTTCACTTTCCAATTGACACAATATAGTGAGGTTTTCCATGCCGAAAGAGAAAATAATCATATCATTAAGTGTCATTTCCATCCTGCATCATTTATTATTTTTCATGAAGATAAATCTTCAAATCAACTTGCCCACGAAATTTCCCCGATTCATTCATCTTTGATTTTGCGATCATAAGAATCTTTAAACTTGAGTAATCTATTTGTTGAAGTTGAAAAATCTAGTAAAATCAGTGACATAGGTGGTTGCCATCCGATGAGCAGTGGTATTATTGAAAATAGTGGTAGAAACCATCCTCAAACCATGCATCATCTGGTACAATATTCAATATTCGATTTTATAATCCTAGAAAGTTCTAGGACATGCCAAAGAATCAATGCACTTCAACTTATGTTGATTTTTATGTCAGGATCTCATGACTTTGGTAAGCCCCCTGAACAAAGCCATATCTGGTTTCTCCTGCACAATCCTTCTCTTTGCATGGTTTCACTTGATGAAAATTTCTTTTTGAAAAATGTTTGGTATTTTAGGTGTGATATTTCAAATTTTCAAGATTTACTTATGACCGGATTCAAGAATATTTTTCAGTTAATTCATTTTCATTCAAATATCTCATATTAAACTTGGGTTTGGAATTGTGAAGTTGATAATTCCAAGCTTAAGGAATATCTTTGGCCACAGGAATCATGCTTATCGAATTCATTTCTTAATAGTCAGCTCTTGGTTCTTCTTGCAAATGTTATATTTAAAACTGATCCTTTCATCACAGTATAAATCCTCTTTAGTGATAATGAATACACAATTTATCGCACGAATCGAGTTCTTCTATGTTCATCATGTCATGATTGGTCTCTTGTATTTGTTGTGTTGACATCCCTTTTAAATTATTTTGTTGATTATGGCACTTGCATAGTTTGTCACCTGTTACAAGAAAATGGTTTGTCACATTTGGCTTGCAAGGATGTTGGTTCGATTTTTCACAGCATTCGCAAAATTGTTCAAAATTATTTATCTTTATTTATTACAAATTGGTAATCTGATGCCTTAATTGGCTCATCTGGTCATTATTTTTTCCTTGATGATTGTTTTTTTATCATTTTATCATCACCACATCCAATGATATTTTTTTTACATCCCTTGATCTTCATTGTTCAACATCTCACTATTCAGATTTTTGTGGAGCAGACGAGGCACTTCAGCCTTGATGGTTATGTTAGGTCCTCTTTGTCTCGACATGACTGTTGAATATGATCAAATATGTTTTCCCGCACAATATTCCCATCGTAATTCCTTTCATCTAATTGAAAATTCATATTTTCAAATATTTTGGGGTTTTCAAGAGGATCATCATGAATTTTGTGATCCAATCGTTGAATGGTTGGAACAATCTTACCTAACAACCTCTGTCCCAAATAACAAGTTTATGTCTTCCCTCGTGCCTGCTAAAGAGTTTGTTGTTGATGGAGACACATCCACGAGAAGCTCCCAAGGTTTTTTGAAAGATGGTATTCATCGAAAATGTAAGAATGTGAATTGGATGAAAGTAGTGGTTCTGACACATATTTCCGCCCACAAGAAAGACCTTCCTTTTGTTGTGAAAATTACTCAAGCTCTCATCTTTTCTCTTGCATGTTACTTTATATATGTTTTAACTATTTTTATATTTGTGAATGCAGGTTGGGAATAAATACGGTGGTTTCATTGGAAATTTCATTATACGTGTCCCTGATCTTCTAGTTGTTAGGTTAGGAGTAGGATTAGTTGCATCCTAGTTTTCTGTCTCTTAGACTCATCCTGCACTCACTCTACATGTACTCTTCTAGTATTTATTGTCTTTTATTACTTTTATTATGCATCATGTTTGGTTTAGATTCTTTTGTTTGTGCTTTGGTTTCACATTATTGTTGTGTCATGTCTTTTCCTTTTGTGTGTTGAATAAAAATTTGCATGAAGATACTCCATTGGCCTGAAAGGAAATATGGAAAAACTTGAAAAGGGAAATCATGACAATGAAAAATGCTTGGCTTATCTGTTGCCTCTTCTCTATTTTTGTTTTACATGTATTAAATTCAATTATGTTTGAACAGAAAATACGATTCGCTCCATATAGAAATCCTTTGATCAAACTACAAAGGCTATATCTTTATTAGGACCTTTATTCTGCACTTAACCTTGAAATGAATGGTGTTTCTACCTCTTGACTCAACCGAGTAGAGAAGGGAAAGGAGAAAAATTCTAAAATGAGCATAAAAATTTGGTTATCTTTCAAATCCCTTAAAAAAGGAATAACCTCTTCTACTCTCAATAAGTCGGGATCCCTCTTCTACCCTGCTAAAATAAATAAGTGCCAATTCAAAATCCTATAAAAAATAAATAAATAAAGGGTGAAAGAAGAGAAAGGATTCCTGCATAGAGATTTGGAGTAATAAATTTCGTTAGGGTACTCTTCAGACCCACTGGCAGTGAAGCGATGCTTGTGTTCTCTTGAGGTGACTCTATCAGGGTATTGTTCAGGCTCGTTGGTAGTTGAGAAACACTAGGGAATGTGCTAAAAAGCTCGTTATACTTACTACCCTTCTCCCTTATCGAATTATTCAGTCCATGAATAGTATTGTATTGATGTTTTTTAAGTTGAGAGAAGGATAGAGGCGACTATATCTTTAACTAGGATAAGTGGAAAATCCAGGTAATATATATGGCGAACCAATACTTTCTGAAGGACTAAGGTCTTGCACTTAAGGATGAAACCTGAACAGAGAAGTTTGAGTTCTACCACTGTGTCACCAAGTGTTGTTGCAGCGATAACACCCTCGAAAAAAATTTCCTATACTAAATTTTGGAGCCTACTGTGGATCTTGCGATCGGTCGTTCCATAGTCACTTTTTGGTCAGCTAATACTTTTGAGCTCCCTTCTTGGATTGGAAGTGTCAAAGTCACTTTCTCACACATGCTCAATTTTCAACAAGTCCATGAGCGCATTCTTTTATGCAAGATCGAATAAGCATAGCACTGTCTATCAAGACTGTGCCTGTGCAATGTACAATTCACGTTGAAAGTCAATGTACACTGACAATGTCAATTTCTCACATTCTAGAAATGTTTATATTTCCATTTTGGTGATTTTTTTCAAACTGTCGCTCCCACACACCTTTGTTTTTGCAAGTGTTTCTTTCATGTTTTTGGTTGTCGCTTTCACTTTCTTTCACCTAATTAGTGTCGCTTTCATGTTATATTTGCTATGCCATGTGTTACTTTCACCATTGTTCACATATCATGAGTGTCATTCAGACTTTTATCTTTATATAGAAAGTTTTGTCTTCTGGCACGGGAATTGTTGCTTATCATGCAAAGTGTTGAAGTTTGCAACAAGAAATAGTGAAATTGGCATACGGAAACAACATACATGATCCTAGTGAAAATTAAGCTCCTACACTAGGGTGGGGCCCACACAGGCTATTTTAGGTGAATGTTTATTTATAGATGTATGGTGCATGTCTATTCATAGGATACATGTCTATTTATAGATGAATGTCTATCTTTATTATCCCTTAATTTAGATGGACAATAAACTATAATATATTCTCAATGAGGACTTGGAAATAGTTAACTTAAGTGGCAAATGAGTTAGCTAAGTGAATTTTGAGTTAAGAGGTTGGTTGGTGGGACATGCAAAGTGACTTGAGTTGTAAATGAATGATTCTAGTTGTAACAGAGTTGGAAGTGCAGTGGTGCATTAGTTAATGCAAGTTGTAATTCAGTTTAACTTAGTTAAGTGAGTTAAAGTCAGTTTTGCTAGTTGTAACAGCAAATACACTAGTGAGAGATCAAGTGAATTAAATATTAATTAATTCCCATGTAGTGATCTCACATGCAACTGATGTTTTTACTATTATTAGATGCATGCATGTCAGTTCCAGTGGAGATCCAGTTGAGATGTAGGTGAAAGGGAAGTGTGACTATCAGTTGTGATATTAGCTTACTACCAGGTGTAGTTAAAACACAACAGGATGCCCATGATACTCAACGCAGTTGAGGAAGGATATAATTCTTTGTAATTAAGGTTTGCATTCATCAGGAACTGCATGAGCAAGGCAGGTTGTCTGGAGACAATAAATTGGCTAAGGAACTTGCCAATTTTTGTATGACAATGTGAGACAATTCGCTGATGTACTGAGGGCTCTTGTGAGAAGAGTTTTGTATGTAATTGATTCATGATTCCTTGTGGAATATACAATATATGATAGAGGGGTTTTCAGCAGTAAGCTTTCCCCTGGAATATCTGGTTTTGTGGTTTTGATCTATTCTTATTTGCTTCATGTGATTGACAATTGTTTTTTTTAATTCTGCAAAATATTTGTAGAAGCGATTCAGTATTTAACTTTAGTACATTGTTATATCGGGTGAATCCATGATATACATGCATGTTGTATAATTTCTACATGGTATCAGAGCTGTGTTATAAATTTTCTACATGGTATGAGAGTAGGAATTATTTGGGTGCGCAAGTTTGCAGAGAATATCTGAAAATTTATATGAAAAACTTTCAAACAAAAGTAGCATATTTAGATTCCTTGTGAAAAAATACCCAAATTGAAAAAAAAATTGGTCGAATCGGAGCTCAGATGAGGGAGATATCATCGATTTAAAATCAACTCTTTTGTTAGAAAATTTTGCGACGGTGGGACAATTACAATGTGTGCGAGCTAAGAACCTACATGCACTGAGGTACAAGATGCATGCAAACCTTTGAGGAGCAAAGCAGAGGTTAGTGACTTGTTGATTGAGAGGGATCCTCTCAACATGCAACTTGAGAAGCAGTCTCAGAAGGTTTTGGAGCAGCCACAATTGGAGATGCAAAATAATCTCTATAGATTTGATGTAGATGCGATTTATATAGAGCTTGCTACCATTGGGAAGTGTGAGAAAGTCATGCAATTGACCCCTGAGAGGGAGCTGGATTTTCATGCAGGTAAGAGTGAACCTCAAGATGTGGAGCAGCCACATGCAGAGGATCATGGAGTGGGATCAACCACTCGTGCAGAGAAATTTCGAGCCAGATTGGCAGAGGGAGTGCATGCAGCTATACCACCAAGTGAGAGGTGGGGCGACATGCATGAATAATCCCAAGAAGAAATTTTGGGCAGGATTCATTGAGATGGTGTGAATCTCATGAATTGAACCTAGCTACGAGGAGCCCACAGAGAAACAGTAGAAGGATCAATTGGATTACTGCAGTCAGATGTTGTGAGGACATGAAATAAAAGTGACAGTGTCATATAATGGAGCGCAGATCAGAGTTGCCAGCAAGTGCAGAGTGCATGGATGCAGGTATTAGCAGTGCAGAGGGTCCAATAGACATGTGTAGTAGCTAGCAGCAAGTCAGAAGACTTTGATGACAGATGCATTATACTGATTCATTTTTTTGGAGGTTATTCAATTTCGGAAGTGTTGCATGCCATTAGAGGAATTTTGAGGTCTAAAATGGGCCTCCTAAGGAAACAATAAAATAATAGCTAAATCAATAAAATAATATTTATGAATTTGAAATTCACTTTTTGCACCAAAATCCATGTAACCATGATTAAATTCAATTCAAAAGTAGTACCAAAATAAAATTAATAAAAAATTTGGATTGATGTGACTATAAATAATAATGAGTTTTTTAAGAAAAAGTCATTATCATTGCACAACTAATGCATTTGTCCTTTGTACTTAAATAACTTAAAATAAATAATAATTATTAATCCATAAATTCTTAATTATAGAATATGCTATTAATTAAAATTTATATTATTTACATTACAGAAGAACATGTAATTAATATACTATATAAAAATAATATAATATAATATATTATTTTATGTATGAATTTCATATTATATATTGAATTGATTTTATTTATAAATAAATATTTGAAAATATACAAATATAATATTTATTGAAAAGTGTGTAAATACATGAAGATTGTGTAGGGATATGCATCGTTTATTTCAAAAAATATGAAATGACAATAATAATATTTTATTAAAAAAATGTGAATGAAATTTATTATGAATACTTTGCTTTATGACTTTAAAAGTACTTAGAGCACTACCATGGTTAACCATGATTTTTTATCCACCATTGAGAATGTGACAAGTAAATACCTTTAACTCAAGCAATGCCACCTCAACCATTAGGAATGATGTCATCCCCTAAAATGTGATTGGTTCTCATAAAGTGAATTTTGATTGTAAATTTTTTTAGGAGGCCCATTTTAAACCTCAAGATTCCCCTAATGAAAGGTTGCATGTGTGAAAAACAATAAAGAAATTTTGCATGAAAAGGTTGCATGTGCGATAAACACTAAAGAAATGTTGCATGCAAGGGTTGCATGTCGCATGCATAGAGTTTCATGTCGAATGTAAGGACATTCCTTTCTTGTTGAGAGGGAGTGTTGAAGTTTGCAACAAGAAACAGTGAAATTGGCATCCAGAAACAACATCCATGATCCTAGTGAAAATTAACAACCTACACTAGGGTGGGGCCCACACAGGCTATTTTTAGGTGAATGTCTATTTATAGATGTATGGTGCATGTCTATTTATAGATGCATGTTTATCTTTATTATCCCTTAATTTAGATGGACAATAAAATATAATCTATTCTCAATGAGAACTTGGAAATAGTTAACTGAAGTGGAAAATCAGTTAGCTATGTGAATTTCGAGTTAAGAGGTTGGTTGGTGGGACATGCAAAGTGACTTGAGTTGTAACTGAGTGATTCTAGTTGTAACAGAGTTGGAAGTGCAATGGTGCATTATTTAATGCAAGTTTTAAATCAGTTTAACTCAGTTAAGAGAGTTAAAGTCAATTTTGCTAGTTGTAACTGCATATACACTAGTGAGAGATCAAGTGAATTAAATATTATTAATTCACATGTAGTGATCTCACATGAAACTAATGTTTTTACTATTATTACTTGCATGCATGTCAGTTCCAGTGGAGACCCAGTTGAGATGTAGGTGAAAGGGAAGTGTGACTATTAGTTGTGATATTAGCTGACTACCAGGTGTATTTAAAACACCACAAGATTCCCATGATACTCAAGGTAGTTGAGGAAGGCTGAAATTATTTTTGATTAAGGATTGCATTCATTAGGAACTGCGTGAGCAAGGCAGGTTGTCTGGAGATAGTAAATTGGCTAAGGAACTTGCCAATTTTTGTATGAAAGTGTGAGACAATTAGCTGATGTACTAAGGGCTCTTGTGAGAAGAGTTTTGTATGTAATTGTTTCATGATTCCTTGTGGAATATACAATATATGATAGAGGGGTTTTGAGCAGTAAGCTTTCCCCAAGAATATCTGGTGTTGTGGTTTTGATCTATTCTTCTTTGCTTCATGTGATTGGAAATTGTGTTTTTTAATTCTGAAAAATATTTGTAGAAGCGATTCATTATTTAACTTTAGTACATTGTTAGATCGGGCGAATCCATGATATACATGCATGTTGTATAATTTCTACACAAAGTGCAGTTTTGTTTTGTTTTAAGGGGTAGATTTTGTGGTGATGAGTTGTTATTGTCATGCAGGAATGTTTCACACTAAGGGAAGTATGTGTTCATGTATTCTGGATGATTTATGTTGTGTCAACAAGTGTCTAAGTGTATCATCATATTCAATTCATGTCATCTTTATCATCAATCTCACTAAACCCACACTTAGCCAAATTTTGGAAAATTCCCTCAGTCCTTAAGCCCAACCCCTGAGTTCTAGAAGTATGTTATATTTCTCTCCAGCCAAGCCAGAACTACACATTGCGCAGTATCATTCCTCAATCCTTAGTCATGAGATCTTGTACTGTGTAACTGAGTAATCCCTAGGACTCCTCTTCCTCCCAGAACTGTGCAGTTTTCCCAAGCAGTGAAAAACCCCGTAGCTGAGCTCATTGAGCCCAGAAATTATGTCGTTTGTCTCGCCAGTCTTTTCTGAACTATGCACTACGTAGTATCAGAGCTCATGGTTCACCCTTGACTACCTGAGCTACTCAATTGCACAGTCACTAAGCCTCTCCCTTGGCCTACTGCTCGATTCCGACTTAGTGAGTGGATCATCATGCAACATTTTAAACCATGGGTGTATCAGACTGATGTCATCTTGTAATGAGTGGATTGAAATTCTATCATGCTATGGAAAAATTAGGAAGGAAGATATAGAGAAGGAGGACATGTTAGAATACACCTAACGATCTAAGGAGATAATATGATCATAAAAAAAGAAGACGAAGGAGCATTGGATCACAACAGAAGATCAAAGGTACAGACCGTAGGAATACTCCATTAGATTTAAAACCATTGGAGAGTATATATGAAGAAAAAAAAATATTTCACACAAAGGAAGAAACAATGAGAAGGACAACTTATCACTGCAACATCATCATTTCATCAATATCATGTGTCATCGCAAACATTGAAAACCATTCCATGTGTTTTCTTGAGGTATTTTAATCCCTTTGGAAAAATATCATATTTTCACATGTTGGTTGTCAAATTACATTTATAGACCTGTTCCAGTGGTTTTAAGAGGTCATATCTATGTGAATGAGTTGTTCTGACTATGTAAGTATCTGTCGCACTTATTCTCAAATTTTTAAGCATTGTCACACAAGTGTTGTCACGATTGTCGCAAAGTGTATCCTTAGTGTCACACTTGTTGTAACTTGTTCTAAAGATATCACACAAAGGGAAACACTTCGTTCATGTGTCATGGATGATTTATGTTATTTAGTCATCAAATTATTCTAAGTGTGTGATCACATTCAAATTTTTATCACCATCCACAATAATCTCACCGATCCCACACTTAGCCATTTTCAGAAAAACTTCCCGACCAAGCAACCTAGCTTCATCTGGCCTCCCTGAGCTATGCACTGTGTAGTATCAGTCCTCTATATGTGACCTTTATGCTTTGCACTACACGGTGTGGGGTTCCTACCTAATAGGACTGATGCACTGGGTAGTTTCTGTGACTAAGCCTTGACCCTGACCTCCATAATTGTGCAGTCATGAACCCCAGTGTGGCTTGAACTGTGAAATTTACAACCACAAGCCTCAAGATTATTCCCCAAGTCCTTGAAATTCATAGTTGCATAGTAGCCTAACCTTCCTTGACTCCCAGAACTATGCAGTAAGCTCTCAAAGTCTCCATCCCTTTAGCTTGTCACGTTGGCTCCAGAAACTGCACAATATTGTCCCTTAGCTTATCCTGAATTGTGCACTACGCAGTCTCAAGGCTCGAGGCTTCCCCTTTCCTACTTGATCTTTGCAACTACATAGTCATTGATTCTCCCTTCCCAACCTATCACTTCTTTCGGGCTTAGTTTATGGATCAAAATGCATCATCTTAGGCTAGGAGTTTTTAGATTCATGTCGTCTTGTCATGAGTGAATTGCAAGAACATGTACTCAATCATGTCATGGAAAGACAATGAAGAAGGAGATGGCAGAATAAAACATTTCAAGTGACACGTTTTTAGTTGAGCATGTAATATGATTGATCAAGAGAAATTAAAGCAACACTAATCTATGATCATCGCCCAATACATGAGATCATTG
This sequence comes from Pinus albicaulis, assembly GCA_034641835.2. Classification (NCBI taxonomy): domain Eukaryota; kingdom Viridiplantae; phylum Streptophyta; class Pinopsida; order Pinales; family Pinaceae; genus Pinus; species Pinus albicaulis. Next base: position 306,557,161 of record CM076570.1, on the reverse strand, counting down.
AATTTCCCTTATCACCAAACCATGCAGAGGTGAAAACAAGACACTCAAGACACAACAACATCAATGGCTTGACATGGCCACATCATCAAGCAGTCCATGTCAGTAGTGTCATGTCACGTTATGTCATGAGTTGTCATATGCCACATTATTATTGTGGACCATGTGAATTATATTCAAAATTTATTGTAAAGTGGAAGTCCAAAGGACACGCATGGAATATGAAGAGTCATGTAAGTCGAAAAGTCATGGGAATTCAAACAATCATGAGGGTCGTCAAAGAGTCACAAGGAGGGTGAAGCATCACCCATTGGTTATATATACTCCCTCATTATATGAGTAAAGGAATTTTCACCTTGGCTCCTCCCGTAAGGCATTAGAGAGATAAGCTAGTTATTTTGAGGAGAAATGAGTGGCTCCAATGCTCCACTACTGGAGCTAGTGGTGTTCATTATATACATGTGTCTTGAAAATTTTACTTAATATCATAAGCCCTATGGGCCAACACGATCTTCATGCATGGATTATGGATATTTACAAGACTATTATGTGAATGTTTGTAATTCATGTTTGCTTTCATCTATGCTAAAGTAGTTGAACTATTTAGGTTATTTTGGTATTTATCTTATTGAGAATGTGTTTTGAATGGTTGTTATTTTTGTTGAATCCTTGTGGAATATTCCTAAGGATATTAGAAAAACCTTTCTCATTCATTGGTTGTAATGACCGTCACATCCCTTGTGGACTATTCCGCTAGATGTTAGACGGATCATGTGGTTTGTGTGTGTCCCCTATTGGGTGGTACTATTACCTTTCTCTTATAGGCTCACCTTTTCCTTTCCCCCACAGTAGAAGGAATTTGACACGCATACGATCGAACATTGACCAGGAACAACCCCCTTTCTTTTTTAAGGTGAATGTGCACTCCTCTCGCTTGCTGATAATTAGAGCCAAGGCATATCTATAAGAATACACGACAACTAAGACGATATTCTGGATGGGGATCCTACTCCAAATGGTGTGAGGTATAATTGGGACTTCACATCAGGTAGAACCCTTGGTTGACAAATTTCCAACACCGTAAACACCTTCCTTCACCTTAGCTCTAATTCCATGTTGAGAAGCCATGTGATAGATGATTTAATGTTTGATTTCTCTTTCTTGACAATTACTTGTGAATTCTAGATATCTTCTTTTTACTTTTATGTTCTCTTCTTCAAGAAATTATACAAATGTTCAAAGCATTAATATCACAAAGAGAGAAAGAAAACCATAAATTTGGCTCCAAGCCAGGGGAAAATCCCACAAGGGGGGAAACCCAACAATCCTTATCTTATAGAATCAAATCAAAATGAGATCCAAGACCCAAGACCAAGACCAAAACAACCACAATGATTCCAAGTCAAAACCTCCTCCAAGTCTCCTCCAATAGTCAAAGTCAACGATAATTAACCTTCTCCAAATTTGGTCAAACTTTAGATTTCGACCATGTAATAGAGGCCAAATTTCGACCCTACAATAACAAAGAAATTTCCTAAGAAAATTCACACGTGTGAGCTGAAATAGGGAAGAACACTTCGATCATCCTCTCTCCTTTGACTTGTTTCTCTCTCTTTTGACTTCGTCTCCCTTTCTTCTTGACTAATCACAAATATAGATAGATGATGATGTAATGAATGAATTGATCTCCAAGAGTTCAAGTTGGCTCTTATTTATAGCTATCCAAGAGGGTCGAATAGGTGCCACATAGGCCGACTTGTCCAAGGATGACTGACTTGGTCTTTGTGTTGACTTTTGACTCAAAAATAAAATAAAATAAAATTTCTTACAAAATTCCAAATGGGACTTGATTCAAATACTTTTTTTTTACTCATAATATATTATTTTTGACTCTTTTGACTCTATAATCATGAATAACGTGTTTGAATAAAAATAAATAAAATAATGATGAATATGATAAATATATTAATTATGAAGTTACATTACATTATGAAGAATGACACTAGTTACAATTTTAACAAAATTATCATAATTTGATTTTTCTTCCTTGTGCTAATATTCCAAGAATAGATTTTCAATTTTATGGAATTGATCAAACCTCCTAATTCATCAATAAATGATCCAACACAATTTTAAATATCCTAGTAATAATGGTTGAAGCTCCACCCAGAAGCAATGTATCATTCACAAATTGAGAGTGATTGATACTCTTGATTCCCCTTGTATAAAAAATACCTGAGAGAGTGACATAATAATACAGAGGAAGGGGGAAATGGAATAGCCTTGATAGAGACCTTCATAGGATTTTAAAAACCTAACAGAGCATCCATTTACCAGGGGCGAGATCCAACACTTTGAAATGTAAAGAGAAACCCATTGTATAAATTTTCTATCAAAACAAAATCTAGACATTACATTAATGAGGAAGTTATGCCAAACCTTCTAAAAGGAATTTTCCATATATGATTTTATCATCAATCCTTTTTCACTTCTTGATTCACTGGAGTGTATAGCTTCCTGGACTAAAATGATGTTTTCAAATATTTGTCATTAATGGAACCCACCCCCCCCCCCCATTGATTTTATCTAATGCTTTTTGGAAGAATAAACTTGAGCCTGAATGCCAAAATATTAGAGATCATTTTATAAGATACATTACATATATAAATAGGCCTAAACTAAGTGAAGGAGGAGGGATTAGAGTCCTATGGTATGAGAGCCAAAAAATCTAAGTCAATACCCACTCTAATACAATTATATTTGAAGGAATAATCATTCATTCTACAAAGGTCAAACTTTATAACATCCCAATATCGCTGATAAAAATGGTCAGAAAACCCATCCAGCCCAGGGGTCTTATCCAGACTAAATGAGAACACAATAGATTCGATTTCATCTTCTGAAAATTATTTTAGAAAAGAAAGGTTATCCTCCAAAGTGATTAGCTCTAGGATATGCTCCAACATATTCAAATTTCGATTCTTCTTTAGTTGGACCTAGATCACTACAGAGCTATTTATAACGAAGAATAACCTCAAGTTGTGTTTATGGGAAATCATCTAAGTTTTTTTCCTTAAACCATGATATCTCTAATATTATTCTTCCAAACTCGATTCCTTGCTTGTTTCTAGAATAATTTTGTGTTCATATCGCATTCTTGGAGCCATAGAGTTTGTGATTTGAGTCTCCACCATTATTCATCTTCCTTCAATGCAAAATTATATTGCTCAAACTTTTTTTTTCTTGAAAAAATAGCTCATGGGTCACCAGGACGTGCTCTAAAGTTAGTTGGGACAATTCTAATTTATATTGGAGGAGGACCATTTTGGAGGACATCGAATCCTTCTGTGCCTTGGCCCAACTTTTCAAAATGACTATTAGAATCTTGATTTTCCTTTCCCAAATGGTGATTGGATTGCCTGCAATCCACTGGATTTAACTATATTACTAAATCCTTAAGATATAGTCCAAATTGGATTGAATCTAAAGGGAATAGGACCATAGTCTCAAATTTCAATAATTTCAAGAGAAATGGATCTATGATATGAGCTATACTAAGGAAAATTTTTAGAAGAACATATAAATTATTAAACTAGAAGAGAATATGATACTTTGGAAATGATCCAAACGGGTAGTGATATGACCAGTGCCCAATCTTCTATTGCTTCAAGTATAATTATTGGAGGAGGGCTTGATATTAAGAAGATTTAAATTTCCGATTAGATCTTACATTTGTTCTTGAAATTGATCTCTATATATAGAGCCTTTTTTTTTCCCAAGGAATATAGGGTAGTATTAAAATATCCACCTATGTTGCATTTTGATATATATTACGAGTCTCCTAAGTTCATCAGAGAACCCCAACAATTTTATTTTTCTTGAAAATGAACTGGCATATATATAAATTAATTTTAAAGATACCTTTTGGGAGGGGAGATGTTAAAATCACATTGCCAACGAGAAAGGAGAGGAACGGCGATCCAAAAGTCTTAGAGAAGAGGAATCCCAAAGAGTATAAAGAGCACCTTAAGCCCCCCTAGAACTAACTATCAAAATACCACTACCATCCCATAATTTATACTAGTTTTGAGAAATCTCTTAATCCCCCATTTTAATCTTTTGGAGGAGGAGAATATGGGGTTTTTTATTTTTGAAATAATGACTTAGCCTCTGACATTATTTTATCCGGCACCAACTCCTTACAATTCCAAGATATTAGTTTCATAATTTTCTATTAGATTTTGTAGCCCCTTGATTGGGCCTTGAATCTCCTCATTTCCTTGTATTCTGGTTCCTTATGATGTGTTTTTCCATAAAACCTTGTCTTCCCAATTCTCTGTCCTTTTCAACTTTTTCAATTTGAACCTCTCTTTTTTTTTCTTACCACCTTAAAATGAATGCAATATTTTTCCTTTTATTTATTTGTATTTTATTTTCCATTAGTTGAACTAGCAAGGGAGGTGTCAGTTCGAGCCTCCCTAAGAGAGTGGAACTCACCCTCATTCAAGTAAGAGTCGATATTTCTTGTCACATGGATAGGGAAATCCTCAAGTAGTATAATTCCATCATCGGGAATACAAGGAGAGGCTTTGGAGTTCTTCCTAGGAGAGGGAGGGATATTTCTTAAGGGAATCTCACATTCCTCTTCAACCAGTTTGAGTGCATCGAAACTATTTTTATTAGCCTTTGTTGCATGTTGATCAGTGACACCCTCTCCTAGAGTTGATTTCACTTGGGATGGAGATGTTGGGCCCATTCCTTTGTTCCTGTAAGACCCTCATCTGATATCTACCCAAGTAACCGGTCAACCGGGGTAAACATGTGATGAAGATTTACTATGATAAGATTCAACCTCCTAGGTGACCTTAAGGAAGTGGAATCAACAAAACACATCACACAAACCTTCCAAATTAGCATCAAGACTCCTAGAAGCCAACCAAACCACTTAGGCATCCAGACCCCTGGGTCACACTAAGGTTTTAGGCCTTCAAAACCTCATACGCTCCCACAGTATAAGCATGGGTATGTCTGGGAGGCTCTAGACACTCCCACAACATATGCAAGCATGCGTATAGGGACTTTTTCCCATAGAACTGTGCTAACGTCCCCAGGTTTTGAGCCAAATTTTTAGGCCCAGAGTCGAGGTCATTGCCCAGAATTCAATGAAAATCTCAGACATTAAATATAACAATGAAACAATCATGAAAAATAAAATACTGGAATAAGGACTTGATTGTACCCCTACTAGCCATGACATAAATTTCGTCAAACATGTCGCAAATATGTAATCTACAGGTTTAAATAACAAATCTAAACATAGGGCTCTCACACTTATCAGAGAATCACTAAGAAGCATTTTTACCTCATATCATTAGCTGCAATATAATATATTAGTTCATAGGTACATTGTTTATTCATTTATAGATAAAAACATGAGGAGAGCCATACATCATCACTGTTAGAATACATGCTCATAACCAACATAATAACAAAAAAAATATCAGGAATACATCAGCCATAGGATCCACATATAAACTAGTACATTTACACATCAAATTACAAGGAAATGAACTCCTCTGATTAATGAATGTAGAAACCAATGAGGGATGGGACTACCACGTTCAACCCAACCTTAGATTGGCTGAGAAAAATCTCTCTTAAACCAATCACCCCCGTGCCATATTACAAACATGAATGTGGGAATCATAACCAACCAAAAAGAACCAAACAAACATGGATGCTACCAGAGTTCTCTACCCATGCCGTGAGAAATTTGACTACCTCCTAGTCTCTCAGGATTTAATGTAATCCATAGTCCAATCTAGGGATCACTAGGCCCTACACCAAGACCCACTCTCCAATATTTACCATACATCCCATCTTGGGACTATTAGGCCCAAAGAAGAGAAATCCATTTCTTGGATTTACCATACATATCACCATTCACCGACAAGGATTCCTAGGCCCATCGATGCACACAATCATGGCTTTACCGAAACACACAATCTAGTTGAGGGGTTACTAGGGAAATGGATTTACCGTAATCCACAGTCTTGTTTAGGGATTGCTAGGCCATGTGTTTTTCCTTTCGAAGATCTTCCTCACTCAGCTTCAAATCCATCCAGCAATCCAGCTCAAAAAAAACATGATAACCCATCACATCAAGGCTATCTGGAAATGGCAAGGCTAAGCTGAAAACACTATCACACATGGAAAAACCCATGCCATGACAGAAAATAACCACATGCAATACCATGCATGTCAAAAATAGCAAGGAAAAAACACATGAAAATCAATACCTTCAAAGAACCATGCTATAACTGCTTGATCCTGCTCTTCCTTGCTTGCTCCTTCCTTCCTCTTGCCTTCTTTACCTTTCTTGATCCAATGCCAAAGTGCTCCAAGAAAAATCTGTGTCCAAGAGAGAGAGAGAGAGAGAGAGAGTAATGAGAGAGCTCCAAAACTGAACTGACAAAAGGTACCAACTGATCCTCATAAGCCTTTTTATTGATGAGGCCTCTATTCTCTTCATTTCCATTATTTTCCTTCATTTTCCTCCTCACATGCAACCTGTGATGTTTCACCTCCTTTTTCTTATAATTTCCATTATTTTCATAATTATGTGTCAAAATTCCAATTTTCCTTTCCAAATCCTTTGCCTTTTCCTTTTCCAATTTCCTTAGCCATAATAAGCCAAATGAACACCCACTAGGATGTTTTTCCCAACATTCAACTTAGAATAAGTGTCCCTTCAATTGTGGATATTATTTTTTCCTTTATTGACTTTTATTACATGGAATTTTCACCAGGGTTGTTACATAACCCTCCCCCTCGGGGGACACCATCCTCGGTGTTCAACCACACATATACCTCAACAAAAATTCTGAAAAGAAAACATAGTGCCCATGGAGCTTTATAACATAGCTCGATGCAGTATTTACAATGATCTTCTTGCTGAAAGCAAACCAACATGACAACATGAAAATATGAAGACTAGAATAGCATGACACCCATAACACTTATTAACATAGATCATGGCAGTATTTACATCCATATACATATGTACATGTATCGAAATAACACACCAAAACATACGCTAAAACATATACCAAACATCATACCAAAATTTTTTTGCCTCAACTGAAAAACAAGGAAGGATACATAGACCACATCTAATCTTCCATCTCCCATGTAGCTTCATCGGGCCCAAATTTCTTCCATTGCACTTTAGCTTACGCTATTGTTCAATTCCGAAGAATGAGCACCTTTCTCTACGATATACACTGAGGCTCCGACTATAATTCTCCATCTTGCTCCACTTGCAATACAAAATATTCAATCACATGATCAAAATATTTAACATACTTCTTAAGAAATGATATATGAAAAACGTCGTGGACTTTCACTGTGAAAGGCAGTGCAAGTCAATAGGCTACTGGTCTGATCGTCTTAATAATCCTGAAGGTTCCACAAAACCATGGTGCCAGCTTGGCACATGATCCAATCCGCAAGGAGCTCTTCTTGGGCTTAATGCACAAGTACACATGTTCCCCAATCTGAAACTCCTTAAACATCATGTTATGATATGCATAACTCTTCTTCCTATCTTGCACTGCTTTCAAATTCTTCTTGATTACCTTCACTTCTTGTTCCATTTCTTGTAACATGTATGATCCAACCAGTACCCAGTTAACCAAATCACTCCCACTGATGGGGGTATTGCAACTCTAGCCATACAATGCCTCAAATAGACTCATCTTCCTGATATCCGTTGTTGTAGGTGAACTCTACTAGTGGAATATACTCTTCCCACTTCCGCTGATGATGCATCACATACATCCTCCACATATCCTCCAATGTCCTATTGACCCTCTCAGTTTGTCCATCTGTCTTCGGGTGATAAGCCATGCTGAAGGCCAAATCAATGCCCAAACCTACAAACAACTCCTTCCAAACATGGAAGTTAAATTTTCATCTCTATCTGACACAATATTATTTGGAACACCATGCAATATGACCACATCTCTAATTAACACCTATGCCACCTCGCTAGCAGAATATGTATTCTTCACTGGAATGAAGTGTGCAACCTTTTTCAACCTATCTACAACAACCATGATGGAATCATGTTGTCTAACTTTCCTAGGAAAACCTGTGATGAAATCCATGGAAATGACCTCCCATTTCCACTCTGGAATCACAATCAGATGTAGTAGTCCTCATGGATGCCTAAATTCTCCCTTAACCATTTGACAATCCAAACACCTAACTACAAACTATGCCACATACTTCTTTAGATTTGGCCTTTAATAGAACCTTTTCACTACAGTCAATGTCTTTTGATAGCCTGAGTGGCCTGAATATGGTTTCGCATGAAACTCCCTCAATATCGCCTTCTTGAGATCATTGTTGTCTGACACATATATCTTGTCTCTAAACCTAACCAATCCATCTGCCATGAGACGATATTCCACATCCTATACACCTGCACCTATACCTATACTCTGTTGCAACCTATGCACAATCTCCATATACCTGTCATCCTACCGACCTGCCTGCAAGATCCTATCCTGTAAATGTGTACCATAAGATTTCATAGCTACTATGTGATTTACATGTACCCGCCTGCTAAGAGCATCTGTGACCCTTTTCTCCTTTCCCTTGATGTACCTGATCTCGAAGTCAAGCTCACTGATCATGGACAACTATCTAGTTTTCCTAGTGTTCATATTTCGCTGGTCAAATAAGTATCTCAACCCAATGTGATCACTCATCAGTACAAACCTCCTACCAAGAAGATTGTGCCTCCACATCTTCAATGCATGTATGATCACTTCTAGCTCAAGATCATGTGTCGGGTAGTTCTGCTCATGCTTGTTTATTTTTCATGACTCACAACATACCACTTGTCCATCCTGCATAAGGACCCCACCAAGTCCTCTCTTGAAAGCATTTGTACATACTAAAAACTCCTTGTTCCGATCTGCAATATTTAACATTACATAATGTGTCAACAAATTCTTAAGATAATCAAAACTAGCCTCACACTCCTCTTTCCAAACAAACTTCTTACCTTTCCTTTGCAATGATGTAATAGGATAAGAAATATGTGATAAGTTCCTGATGAAAATCTTGTAATAACCTGCCAACCCCATGAAGGATATCACCTCATCTACATTTCTAGGAGCTACCCACTCCATGATGGCCCTTATATTTTTTGAATCTACTGCAATGCCCTCCTTGGAGACAACATGTCCCAAGTAATGTACCCCAGTTTGGAAGAAACTACATTTGCTCGACAATATCAACACTACTGCCAAATGCTCGACATGCTCTTCCTCATTTTTAGAATATACCAATATGTCATAAATGAACACAATAACAAACTTTTCCAAATAAGAACACAACAAATTGTTCATAAAACACATAAATGTGGATGGAGCATTAGTCAAAACCAAATGGAACTACAAGAAACTCATAATGCCCATACCTAGTCCTGAATGCAATCTTGTAGATGTCCTCTTCTTTGATGTGTACCTGTTGGTATCCTGATCTTAAGTCGATCTTAGCGAACATTGTTTATCCCTTCAACTAATTAAACAAGTCATCAATCCTCGACAACAAACACATGTTCTTGATGGTCACTTTTTTCAACTACCTGTAGTCAATGCACAATCTGAGAGTGCCATCCTTCTTCTTCACACACAATACTGGTGTGCCCAATGGCGATACACTTGGCCTAATGTATTCTTTTTCAAGCATCTCTTTCAGCTGCACCTTTAATTCTACCAAATCAAGTGTGCTCATCATGTAAGGTGATTTTGATGCTGGAGATGCCCCTGGTACCAACTCAATAGAAAATTATACCTCCCTGGGAGGTGGAAAATATGAAATATATGTAGGAAATACATCCTGAAACTGTTATAGAACTAGGTACCTGCTCAAAACATCTGCATCCTCAACTTCCTTACCTTTATCACTAGAAATATGTACTACAAACAACACACACCCTTGCTTAGCCTACACAACTGTCACCATCGTAACTGATGTGGCTTTCTTCTTTCCCTGTAAGACTCTTGGTTACCCATTTCCATCCAAGCACTCAATATCTTTTTCATAAGAATCCAACTTGGTCCTATGAAAGTATAGCTAGTACATACCCAATAAAATTCTATATGATCCCAATGGAAATATGTTCAAGTGAGCTTCTGTAGACATTCCATTCAACTCAAATGCACAAGCTCTTACACAATGGTGAAATATTTTCTTTGTACCTATAGCCAACTACACTAACCAAGATTTTGCATGCATTTATTTATTCAAGCCACACTTATGCACCAAGTGAGGACTAACATAGCTATAATTATATCCGGGGTTAATCAAAATAGAAATAACTTGATCACAAAACTTACCGTCCATTTCAATGATAGCCTTCCTAGTGCTTTTCCTTCCTGTTGTCCATGACTACATAAATACTAGGAATGATCTCCCTAACATCCCCAACAGTCTGTGCCTCCTGTGAACTATATATATGAGGCCTACCACCCTGATTCTGCGGAAAATATCTCCTAAGTTGTTACTCACCACATGTCTAGCACTCCAACCATCCAGTACAATTACCTCTGTGTTGTTGTTATGAACCATGTCCCTGTCTAGCTGCATTAAAATTCTTTTATGGTGCCACATTTTCTTTCTCTGCATTTTGAGGCCTTGCTCTTTTCGGCTGCCATTTACCTTTACCTTTGTAATTCCCTTTCCATCCTTGCTTAGATTCATTCTTATGCTTTGATTGTTCATATCAATGCTTCAATTTCCCAATAACTTCCTCAAGTGACCAAGGATCATCATATTCAATCCAATCTCTAAATGCCAATGGAAAACCACTGACAAATCTATGAACTTTAGTCTTCTCATCTTTAATATATGGTACATACCTCAAGAGATCTAGGAACTTAGTCATGTACTCTTCATTTGTCATTGATCCCATATTTATCTCATACAATTATGTGGCCTTATTATCGTAGTACCTTTTTGACAAGTAATTTTTCTTGAAAATCCTCTTGAATTCATGCCAACTCAAGTACTCTGTCCTGATGTCTCTAATCCACTTCACATCTTCCCACCAAATGTTTGCTTTACCTTTCAAGCTAAAGATAGCAATTTTGGCCTTCATATTATCTGTGTACTCATGCAACTCAAAGAACTTGTTCATCCCAAGTATCCAAGCTTATTCATCTTCTTGTTTCTTCAAATCTCCATCAAAATTAGGTGGTTTTTCTTTCTTAAATTCATTCAAAAATTATCCCCTGTCACTCCTCCTATAAGGATGATAACGATTATGATCATGATGTCTATCTGAGCCAGAACTAGAATAGTACCTGTATTCATCACCCCTCTTATCCAGAGTATCCAAAAACCTGCCATATCTCACTGTATCAGCTCTATCCGACCTATGTCTACTAGGATACATACTTCCATATGCCCCATTAGTTATGTCCTCATGTCCAGAGATGATCCAAAGTGGTCATTGCCATTGAAATTCTAACAAGATTTGAGGAAGTATTGCATTAACCTCTGCTCGTTTCCCTTGTGCCTGTATGATCCTATCATTGTCTACCTTACAAATCCTTATTTCTTGCTTCAAGCTTCTTAATGTGTCTACCAAATCAGAATAGTACTCACCACGCTGCTCATCTGATTCATAGCAAGAGTCTTTGTAGTCTAACATATTTCTATTCATTTTGATCTCTTTCTTTCCAGGCATAATATGTCAGATAAACCAAATCATAATAAACCAACGTACCTTAGTATAATTTGGGGAGGATACCTCATCTGCAAGATCATCCAGATCAATGTAATACATGTACAAACATAATCATAACAACATATCGACATATAACAACTAGGTGTACCAACACATAACATCATTCTAGCAAGAGTCCAATCATCACTGCATGACCATATCACTGCACATACTATGACCTCATGCATGAAAACATCAACCATACCAATGTACATGGAAAATACACAATCATAAACATTGAAAATACACAATCGTACACACAGACAATACACAAACATAAACACATGTAACTAAGTATAAATAGAAAATACCTGTAACAACATGTAACGACGTGTAACCAAGCATACAAGGACGGTACATGTAACCACTTGAAATGTATCAACAACACATAGCCAGTAATACACTCATGAGGACATAGTGCACAACACAATTAGCCTACACATGGTGAAATCACTGCAACCATGACCAACACTGTGCGCCGAATGCAACAAGCACATACACCACAAGTATGAGAAACACATATGCAACCAATAGAAATGCATGACTGGAACACCTCCCATCTAGTCCAAGGGGTGAACCATGCTCTGATACCACTTTGTAACACGCTCATCCCACATCTACCCAAGTAACTGACCAACCGAAGTAAACATGTGACGAAGAGTTACTATGATCAAATTCAACCTCCTAGGTGACCTTAAGGAAGTGGAATCGACAGAACACATCACATAGACCTTCCCCATCAACAAAAATACTCCCAAAATCCAACCCAACCACCTAGGCATCCAGACCCGAGGGTCCCACTGAGGTTTTAGGCCTTCAAACCCCCAGGCGCTCACACAGTATAGGCATGGGTGCATCTGGGAGGCTCTGGATGCTCCCACATCATATGAAAGCATGCGTCCAAAGAATTTTTCCTACAAACCTGTGCCAATGTCCCCAGGTTTTGAGCCACTTTTTTCAAGCCCACAGCCAAGGTCACTACCCATTATTCAATGACAAGCTCATACATGAAATATAACAACGAAACAATGGTGCAAAAGCAAATACTTGAATAAGGAATTGACTAGACCCCTACTAGCCATGACAGGAATTTCGTCAAACATGTCGCAAATATGTAATCTATAGGTTTAAATAAAAGATATGAACATAGGGGTATCATACTTATCTGAGAATCATTAAGAAACATTTTTCCCTCACATCATTAGCTGCAGTATCATCTATTAGATCATAAATAGATTTTTTATTCATTTATAGATAAAAACATGAGGAGAGCCATACATCATCACTATCAGAATACATGCTCATAACCAACATAACAACAACAAAAATATCAGGGATACATCAGCCATAGGATCCACATATAAACCAATACATTTACACATCAGATTCCAACAAAATGAAATCCTCATTATTGGATGTAGAAACCAACCAGGGGTGGGACTACCATGTTCCACCCGACTGTAGATTGGTTGAGCCAAATATCTCTTTAGGAAATCACCCCTGTGCCATATTCCAAGCATGAATGTGAGACTCATAACCAACCAAAAAGAACCAAACAAGCATGGATGCTACCAAAGTTCTCCACCTACGCTATGATGAATTTTATTGTCTCCTAGTCTCTAAGGCATGATCGTAATCCACAGTCTGATTTAGGGATCACTAGGCCCTACACCGAGACTCAATCTTTAGGATTTACCATACATCCCATCCCGGGACTACTAGGCCCAACTCAGAGCATTCAACCTCTTAGATTTACCGTATATACCACCATTCACCAACAAGTATTCCTAAGCCCGTCGAGGCACACAATCCTGGCTTTACTGCAACCCACATTCCGGTTCAGGGGTTACTCGGCTAGTGGCTTTACCATAATCCATAGTCCAGTTCAAGGATCAATAGGCAATGTGCTTTTCCTTTCAGATATCCACCTCACTCAACTTCGAAGCAATCCGGCAATCCAGCTCAACCAAAACATGAGAACCCACCACATCAAGGCTATCCGGAAATGAAAAGGCTAGGTTGAAAACACTATCACACTTGGAAAACCCCATGCCATGAAAGAAAAGAACCACATGCAATACCATGCATGCCTAATCTAGCAAGGAAAACACACATGCAAATTAATACCTGCAAACAATCTTGTTGTAGCTGCTTGATCCTGCTTTTCTTTTCTTTCTCCTTCCTTCCTCTTGCCTTCTTTGCCTTTTTTGATCCAATGCCAAAGTGCTCCAAGAAAACTCTAAGTGTCCAAGAGTGAGAGAGAGAGAGAATAACGAAGGAGCTCCAAAATTGAACTGATAAAAGGTACCAACTGGTCCTCAAAAGCGTTTTTAATGACGAGGCCTCTATTTTCTTCATTTTCCATTATTTTCCTTCATTTTCCTCCTCACCTGCAACATGTGACCTTTCACCTCCCTTTTCTCCTAATTTCCATTATTTTCATAAATAAATGTGCCAAAATGCCAATTTTCCTTTCCAAAGCATTTGCCTTTTCCTTTTCCAATTTCTTTAGCAATAATAAACCAAATGAACACCCACTAGGATGTGTTTTCCCAACATTCAGCTTGGAATAATTGTTCCATCAATCGTGGTTATTATTTTTTCCTTTATTAACTTTTATTACATGGAATTTTCACCAGGGTTGTTACAGTTCCTTGCTATATTGCTCTGTCATGGTTGATTGTTAGTCCATTTGCATGGCCTTGTTCATCTTTTGGGTTGTTGCCATTGATCCCATTCTTCCACATGATTATGTTGCTTGATATTCTTTTTCCACCTTCTAGCAAAGTGTCTACACTCATGACAAACCTTGCACTAAGTTGGTTATAATTCACCTCTTTGATATGGGACTAGTTATTCGGGTTGATATTTATTGTGGTCAAAAGCCCTTTGTCCAGATCTACTTTCACATAGATCCCGAGACAAGAAAATAAACCCTTGTGGCTCAACATGATCAATATACTTACCTAAGGCCTCTCAAATATTTTAAAAGTGGCATTGTTCCAACAATGTATATGAAGGAAGGGGAGTTTAACCCAAATCGGAAGCATTGAAGGAACATCACATTCATGGTTAAAATCTGGGCTCCACTCATCTAAATGAAGGCCTTGGGCACCCATAAAATAAGGGCCGCATCTAAAGATCAAATCCTGATCTTCCTTATTCTCGAATAAAAAGGTACAAAACCCTCTCTTTTAGAAAGAAGAGGAAAGTTGACCCTTTATTAGTGACTACCAGGTTTTATTTACACATTGCTTCAAGGAGCATGGGGAGGACCACATCTCCATGAGTTGACCCACTAAAACTCGTTTCACAAGCTGAAGAGCCTTTGTTTTGGATTGAGAAGCATTAATCTCTACCTTTGGAATATCCTCAAGTATTCTAACAAAGAGTGAGGAATTTGTCTTTTGAAATTCCAGCTCATTGGAGATCAAAGCATTGAAGACAACCATATCAGACGCTGACAAAGGGGGCAGGGAAGCAAGGCCACCCGAACTAGTGGTTATCGGGCTCTAGGAGACCTACTAAGCATTACAAAAAAAACAAAAAAAACAACCTCATAATGCTACAAAGATATTTTAAAATTATATATATATATATATATATATATATTAAAAAATACAATTTTAACAATAAAAAAATTACCATTCCACCCACAACTTTATAATGGTTTTCTTGTCATAATTCGGCGAAAACAATTTCAAAAAATCAGAATGCTAGAGTGTTTGAATGGTTTTTTTATTTTATAGTGGAAATGGATTCAACATCATCAAGAATCCCCTGAGCACCCAAAATCCCAAAGTTTGACAGCTAAAACTCATATTTTCAAAAAATTATGAAAGATTTTATCCTCGCTAAAATTTCCATTATTTTCAGAACTAATTTGTAGATTTAGACTACTCTTTATAATCAATATAATTTTCTAATTTTTCCACTCACAATTTTATAATCAATATAATTTTATAATTTTGCAAAATTTATGACTGATCAGTGAGAATGAATACTAAGATGTAATAACTTCTATAAGCCCAAGAACCGACATTTTGTCTGAACCGACATAATTTATATATGGTTTCTTGAAGTTGTGTTACAGGGAACATTGGGCTCCCTGGTCAAAAAAGATACGATCGGTGGTTGTATTTTACGGTAATAGTGAGTTTGTGTCTATATGTTTCAAAATTTAATTCATTGGAAATCTAAGATGCCCACATTCACCGAATTGGTCACTCTTTCTTGGAAATTGGTGTGCCGACTCCTTCGTCGAAGCAATCGGAATGACTTTTCGAATCTGCCCAGGAACGTCCGCGAAGGTGCCGGGTGCCGTAAAGGCCGGGAACACCTGAGCCGCCCTGCACATTATATATATTATGACCAATCCATTAAACATCATCGGCTCGGCTTTATTTCATTTGAGCCTCGATCAACCACACGCCTCCTCTCTTTTTTTTTTGAGCAAATGGCTTACATGGATTTTCATCCGCTCAAGGGACCGGCCGTTTCCAAAGATGTAGAGGCGCAATTATTTCTTTCAAAGGAGGGGCAGATTGAGGGGAAGATTCATGAATTTATTACAGTGGTGGCCATGACGGTGGCCTCTTTGAGTTTCGTGGCCCTCTTTTGCGTGCCGATGGGGCTGCAGAGAGAGATGGGCTACGCTACCGCAGAAGCGGCCATGGAGAGCTTTCAATTTCGAGTTTTCGTGGTCATGGACGCGGTGTCCTTCTTCTCTGGTATGGGCGTCGTTGCGTTGTTGTTAGGGAGCAGTAGATCAGAAGATCTGCTGAAGGTTGTGGTGTGTAGAAGAGTGACGTATATAGCCACGGCATGTCAGGGCCTCGCCTTCGTTGCTGCAGCTCTCATGTTCGCCACACATCATCCATAATAACAGTACAAATCCTCCTATGCCCATTAATGGTGGATTCCCCAATGGAAAAAGATGTAATATATAAAATCCTTTGACGCTTAACTTTTTTACTTTGAATTCCAATTTGATTTCTGCCTTCTGGTCTTTCGAGTGTCATTTTATACTGTTGTTGTAAAGTTCTCATTTTATCAATGTTAGCAATTTTTCCTATTTGGTTTCATTGACAAAAATTATCATTTTATTGACATTTGGTAGTGTTACCACTATAGCAATAAACATTGTTTATGCGTGAGAAAAATATATGATAATAAACTTACAAACACATTTTATTAGAAATTTAAGGATTTAATACTTATGATTTTAAAATATTTTTCCTCATATCTACAATCCCACATTGGTTATCAAGAGAAATAAATTAAAGATGCAAGACTTCAGATTTATCCATATCTCTAATTAAATAGATACATCTATATAGATTTTAATATCTCTTGATATGATAAGCATCTTCCTCTTTGAAATATTACGACTGTCCCATGCTTTTCGTATATATGCTACCTTTATGGTTCATGAAAGCCGCCACTTTTCTTTAGCTTTTCTTGACTATATCTATTGGAGCTAGCGATTCTACTGAATCCTTTTGAGATATTACGATTCTCTACTTAGCATATAAGTTACCTTTCATAGTTAATGAAAGCAACTACGCTCATTTTCCTTTATGTTTTCTTCAATGTATCTTATTGGTGTAAGTGATTAAATTAAAGTCCTTTGACATATTATGATTGTTCCTTACTTTCTACATGTAAGTTACCTTTTATACTTTGTGAAAGCCACTTCCCTCATTTTTTTATACCCTTTCCTCGGGTATATTCGTTGGTGGCCCTCATTTTTTTATACCTTTTCCCTTGATATATTTGTTAGTTTGTTGTTATTAGTGATTTAAAGTAAATTTTAATGATTGTAATTTTATTTAAGAGTGAACATTTTTGTCCTGAGAGAAGCTAAACAAAGTATTATAATTAATATTATTTACTAACAATTTTTTATTATTCTTTATTTTTCTAGAAAAATTCAAAAGAATTTTTTTATATGTAAGATAAGAAGGGTGGACATACAAAAATGATGGCTTCAAAAATTGTAATGGGGTTATCAAAAACATGCATCAACAAGAATTTGTGCACATTCCTAGGAATGCGCATGCATTTTTGGGCATATAAGCTCAACAAGGCCTAAGCTGCCAATCAAGATGCTAGTTGGGTTACTAGCTTGACATGACTTAGTGACACACGTATTTTGAGGAACTTGCCGACATTCTTAAGAACATGCACACATTCATGATAAGATATATTTTTATGCACCTACAATCCCATTTTTTACAATAGTGAAACCACATGATGTATTTTTGGGTAATATTGAGCAAAATTGTTGCTTCTCGAACAACCTCAAGCACCAAATCAACACCATACCTCGTCTTTGGAGTCCTAGTAAGAATTCTATTTTTTTATTAATTATAAATTTGGTTTAAAATTGGAAGAAATGACAAATGATACCTTCAACAAAATCATTATATTGAATTGCAGGGAAATTGGTTGATATGGAACTTAATCATAATCTAAACCCACCAAAATTTTAAAAAACCAAACCAAAATTTAGAAAAACCAAACCTAAACCAAGAAACAAGAAATCCAAACAGTGAAATTGATGCATCCTTAGCTACATTTAGGTCACTAATACATGATCTCTAAAACACCAAATATTCATCAAAATTATATCTTATAAGCCCATTAAACTCAATTGTATCATCCATCTCCATTGCCTAAAGCCAATTAACCAATATTTCTAATTACAAGGCTATAATGTATGATATAGAATAGATCTAAATAAATACCAAATCAGAGACCTCAACATTACTAAACAAATTTTTTTATCTTTGTTTATTGACCCAAGAGACACCTAACCTTTATTAGTCAACAAAAAGCAAATTTGTATGGACTCTCACACCTACCAACCATTTATGTACAATTGTATGGATATATTGTTTATGTTATTTGATAAACCTCTTTGTAATAATATGGAGGCACCTATATAATTCTTAAGGAATTTAAGGGAAATTTTTTGGCTAGGACTCCATGCCAACTACTTTGACATGGAAGAATTCTATGGGTTGGGTGGCGGATTTGTGCAAGATAGAAAAAATGCTAGGTGCAACCTAGCATTAGGTCCCCCTCCACCTAAATAAAGGCCTAACTCACATAGCCAACATACTCTAGTTATGGATAACATTATTGAGACCTAGACGATGCTAGCCACATTGAATCACATGTTAGTGTAACATGGTAGCTTGGTGGCATCATGAGGCAAAAATCCACCAACAACTAATGTTGCAGGTAGGGTTGGACCATATAAATTTGCAGAAGCCAACATGGAGACTCACTTGAGCCTCATAGATGTATTCATCATGGGAAAAGTTGTTATGGCCAAATGGAGGGTAGGAGGTAACATAAATTTATAGATGAGGTTATTATCTTGACCATCTTTACATTCTTTACATTCTACATATGTAAAAATTTTATTGTGTGTTTCCTTTTCTATTTAATTGTATGTTGTTTGCAGTTGTTATGCATTTGTAACACACCCCCTTACCACCAATATACCACATTAAGGATGGAAGGAGGAAATTACTATGACGACCCGACCTCCAAAGTCCACTTATGGAAATGGGATCTAATTTTTTTGACTTTCCTCGAACTCTTTGAAACCGAAAATAAAACTCTCCACTGTGTTTGTCTCATTGAGACATTTCTAGCGATATAAAATTTACTTCAATTTGACATCAGGATCGAAAGATGTGGTTTTTTAAAGATCGACCATTAATTTGTTGCCTTGGACCAGGCCCTGCCACATGGCACGTCAAGTCATTGTCGTGCCATCCTCATGTGGTTTCCATCATGGATTTTCCACATCACCACTTGCAGACCCCACTTTCCTTATCATAACATGTGCATGTGTATAATGAACGGATCTCTCCCTTGGCCATACATATGTGTAAGTTCACATAAGCCACACGACGCCACCTAGTTAAGTGGGTCCCTTTGCCATGTAATCCCGGGATCCAAACCTTCGGTGTTTCCTTTTAACGCTTCCACACAAAACCTCTAGGGTTTTGAGGAAGCGAGATAGGACTCCCATTCCTCGTTAACTAACGACAATAACTCTCCATCCTGGGACATAAATCTCAGACCATTCGTGCAATGCTCCCTTTTCCAGACATTGGGATGATGTCATCACTCCTAACCATTGGCGTGATGTCTGTTGATGTCATACCCTCCATGTGTGATGACACAAGGTGCCACATTATTCTCCTTCCAAGACTTGCTTCACATTGACCATGTGCCCCATCAAGGATTTCAACCCCATTGTTTTCTGCATTATTCACAATATACGAGGTTTTGATTTTGTTCCACTTTATTGTGAAAGGTATGGTCAAACGACCCCACCATGCCACGTTGTTCTAGGGTTCCTCCTTACATCTCCCTTCGACACTTCCAGGGTATCAAACCTCTGGGGTCATCCAACGGTGGAGAAGCCTTACGACCATCAATGAACTTGATCTCCTATGCCTGCACATTTCCGTGAACACATGGATTGTTAAGGCTTTAATGTTGTTCCTACGAAGTCTTAAGGACTTCTAGCAAGGTTCCACCAACACAGTTCCGTAATGGTCCTCGACGCATTACATACATGTTTATATATGATATAAACGTTAAGCCCTCTACGACTTGGATTCTCCCGCTATATATATATATATATATATAGGGGGTTTGGGATGCCCTCAACTCCCTACCATACAACCTATCTCTGTTGAACTTATAAAGCACCCCATCTTGGTCGGCATTACATATACGTAATATATGTGAAGCGATATCTCTCCTAAGCTTTAGTGCTACTTACCACGACTTAAATATATATATATATATAGCCTATGAGTTAGAGTCGATAGGGCTATCCTTCCTGAGTTTATCAGACCGACCTAAATACACATATAGTTGTCTCTCCTGAGCTTACAAATAAGCATCACCTCAATATACAAGTAATTTTAATGCAAACATTGATTTAAATAACAAAATTTTGTCTATATCCTTCTTTCTTAAGCCAACTAGACCAAATTCAGGCCCATATTAACAGAAAAACACATATAATGCTCGATATTGGGAACACTCATGAGATTCACACCCATAAGAAAACATAGGGATCAACCATTCCTCGAAAAATACATAAAATCAACAATTCACATTCACATAAGAAAATAAACATCCCTCAACATTGTTATAAGCATTGTAATGAGCATTGTCGCAGCCATTGTCACAACACCTTAAAAAAAGACATGATATCTACATCCACAAGAACACAAGAGAATACTTGTTAAATTTAGATAACCATGGT
The DNA here is from genome assembly GCA_034641835.2 of Pinus albicaulis. Taxonomy (NCBI): domain Eukaryota; kingdom Viridiplantae; phylum Streptophyta; class Pinopsida; order Pinales; family Pinaceae; genus Pinus; species Pinus albicaulis. The sequence continues at coordinate 306,536,057 of CM076570.1, read as the reverse complement.
ATGTTCTACGCTTAAATGCAGTTTTACTTAAATCTTCTTTAAGGACCAATTCAAATTTAGCAATCACATAAACTTGAAAGTAAAATTTTGATAGAACATAAACATAGATCAACAGAAGACAAGACAAATAATGTATCAGAATTTGTAATTCTTCTTGTCAAACAAAAATAGAGATAAATTTGTGTTACAACAGTCAACACGATGCCCTAGCTAGCAAAGTCTTGAGTTGATCAAACCAAATTCTCCAACAACCAATCATTCCTTTGTCCAAGTGTCACACACACCCCTCAAAGATAGCTCCAAAAAGTCAATGAAAGTCAACCCAAACTGGTCAACGCTGTAGTCAACGGAAAACAGTCAAATTCAATGCTTCTCCTTGATTTTTGTGCCCTCCAATGCGGCCTCAAGAAATCATAATTTGTACCCAAAAATTGAAGTCAAAGTCCAAGATTTGACACAAAGTCAATGCTGGTCAATGTTGTCCAAAAACCCTAGAAACAGTATGAAAAGTACAACAACTTTCTTCAAGTTCAGATTCATACATGTGAGGGAGGGAAGCCTCTCCTAGGCTGTATGAACCAATTAGATCACAAGATGAATGTGTGTGATGAGTATTTTTGATGAAATGGACATCATATCTCTTGAATTTATATCCATCAATGAGGGTGTGTGACACATCTGTAGGGCTTGTGATCCTACATTACAAATTTGGCCGACCTTGGACATGTGTGGAAAATAAAATCAAAATATATGTTCTTCTCATCTAAACAAGATGATATTTAGATCAATCTTGCACCTCTTCGAAAGAGGAATCCAACAAAAATATAATCATCATCATATGAGTAGTGCAACATGGAGTTTGGTCCTAGTTGCCTAAAATTAACACTCCCTCTCAACTAGGGAGAACTCCATCTATCCACATGTGCCATCTAGTGATCAGTACCATTGTGTGTTATCATCATCATCATCATCATCATGCAATCCTGCGTCATCTTGCTATAACATGCTTTGCCTGCTCTGAGGGCAAACAATCGAGAGTGAGTCACAAGGACATCACACTCCGCTGACTCGAAGTCAACCTATAGGGTAAAATGTAAATAGACTCAAAATAGTCACATACTAACTGGAAGTTAGTTTACTGACCCAAAGTCAGTTTAGTGGGAAGAACCTAATTAGACCTGATCCCAGATCAAGGTTTTGGACACATCACATCCTAAAAATAGAGAGTACAACAATCTCCGATGCGTCCATCGGTCGTGCTATGGTCTCTATCCATATTTCCCACCTCATTGGCCAAATGAGAGGTACTTCCCATGAGTCTGAAACTCCATGGGTAGGATGTAGGCATGGTAAAATTTAATGTATACAAAAGGTCCATAGAATTAGTTTGTTTATCATGTTGAATGACACTAAATTCAAGAAAAATTCAAAAATGGATCTACAATATCATATAAGACTAGAATAGATTCATTTTAAGCACGAATCTAATATGAGTTGAGAGGGATCAAATTTCTTCAAGTGAAAACGTATTTTAGAGTGCAAATTATAATGTGTAATTTTTCACTTTTTAAATTGTATTTTTGAATGCCATCGAGATTACATAAATTAAACTTGTAAGTATAAAAAAACTTTGTTGGATTTTGACAAAAATTATGTATCTAAAAAAGGATTAAACTTTAAAATATTTCAAAACCACTTCAAATGTTTCCTCCATAAAACTTATTTTTTTTCAATATCATCATATGATATATACATAGTTTTTTGAAACAATATATATATATATATATATATATATATATATATATATATTGTTTCAAAAAAATATGTATATATCATATGATGATATTGAAAAAAAATAAGTTTTATGGAGGAAACATTTGAAGTGGTTACAAAGTTTAATCCTTTTTAATATATATTTTTATAAGTTTAATTTATGTAATCACATAACATGTGCATTGAACAATTTCTTAATGCAATTTAAAATGTTTTTTAATTATTAATATATTTTTAAGTATAGGCCAATATTTCCCCGATGGTGTGTCGCATCAGATGGCCAAGTGGGGCAGTCACTACTACATTTGGCGGAAATTCCGACACCTGTTTCCGACGCTTTTGACCAAATGTCAGAAATTTTCCCAAATTTTTTCCATCCCGCCCGAAACCGTCGCTATACCGACGTCTATAGAAAAGTGTCGCAATACCGACACTTAAAAAAGTGTCGCAATTGCGACGTTTAAAGGAAGACGTCGCAATTGCGACACCATGGCCCAAAGCGTCGCTATTGAGACGACTCTAAACGTCGCAACTGCGACACAATGTCTAGGTGTCACCATTGCGACGTTTGGAGGCACCCGTCCTAATAGCGACGCCTTTTTCGCCGTCGGTATAGCGACAGTTATTTTCGCGCTACATAAAAATACCAAACTTATATGGGCGCTACATAAAAATTTGAAACTTATATGCGCGCTACATAAAAATGATTTTATTGTTTCGTATTTGTCGCAATAGCTACATTAACGTTTGATATCACGCGCGCATTCGCCCTCTGCTCTTGCAGAACAGCATTTGCCCTCGGCATTCGCGCTCAGCTCTTGCAGAACAACATTTGCCCTCAGCATTCGCCCTCAGCGTTCGCCCTCAGCTCTTGCAGAACAGCATTTGCCCTTAGCTCTTGCAAAATGGTAAGTTCTTACTGCAGGCCCTTCCTCCTATAGTAGGGTTGACTCTATTTGGGTTTTTTGGTCAATTCCATTGGATTGTGTTAGGCTGTAGGGTTCTCTGTAGATGTCAAGAGCCAAGATTCAATACCCTCTATTATCTTCATCACCCAATACAAGATTTAAATTTTTCCCAAAGAAACGCTTATTAATTTGGCAGCCATTATTTCTCCCTGCTTTAAAAAACCCTACATTTAAATGAAAACAAGCATTGCATTTCAACTAAAAAAATCTATTAGTGTTCAAATGTACATGTGAGCTACATTATTGCTCCCGATATCACGCGCGCATTCGCCCTCACGCTCTTACGAGAACACCATTCGAGAACGACATTCGCCCTCGGCTCTTGCGGAACGGCATTCGCCCTCACGCCCGAGCTCTTGCGAACAGCATTCACCTCGGCATTCGCCCTCGGCTCTTGTAGAACGGCATTCGCCCTGGATTCGCCCTCGGCTCTTTCGGAAACGACGTCGCCCTCGATGCTTGCGAACAACATTTTCCCTCGACATTGCCCTCAGCATTCGCCCTCAGCTCTTGCAGAACAACATTCGCCCTCGGCTCTTGCAAAATGGTAAGTTCTTACTGCAGGCCCTTCCTCCTATAGTAGGGTTGACTCTATTTGGGTTTTTTTGGTCAATTCCATTGGATTGTGTTAGGCTGTAGGGTTCTCTCTAGATGTGAAGAATCAAGATTCAATACCCTCTATTATCTTCATCACCCAATACAAGATTTAAATTTTTCCCAAAGAAACGCTTATTAATTTGGCAGCCATTATTTCTCCCTGCTTTAAAAACCCTACATTTAAATGAAAACAAGCATTGCATTTCAACTACAAAAATCTATTAGTGTTCAAATGTACATGTGTGCATCACTTGTGTGGGGTATTCCTTTTCCACTTTCACATTATCCAAGAATGTGTGCAGTATAGTTCATATTTTTTGTGATTTAGATTATCTTGAAAAAGGAAAGGTAAATTATTTCCCATGGAAAAGAAGGTTTTCCCTTTTTATAGGTTGTTTGGACTTACGTGGAAAAATTTATGGTATGCCTTTCATATTATGTAGTTTAAATTTGAATTAACAGATTATTCTACATGAAATTATAATTACCTATGTGATGTCCTTCATCACTAATTAAAATTATAGGGTTTCAATTTCCTAGACTCTAACTCATCTGATGCTAAATTCTAGGTTCTCATTGGTGGATCACTCTTCCATTGATTTCCTTTCCCTCTGGATCTTGTCATACTTTAAAAGTCATCAATGATACATATATTATTTGAGGTATCCCAAAAGGCTTTATAGTAGAACATATTGTGAAGTTTTTTTGACACTTGAGGATTCTTTTTAGAACTGCAACGTGGTCTATGCTATCGAGTTATATATCAAGCAACTTGTCCTTAATAACCACACTATGAGGTAGGTTCAACCAGTTTGAACTTGTTGGGACATAGCATATGAAGTTGTGTGATGAGTCCATATTATTGTGAAGTTTTTTGACACTTGAGGATTCTTTTTAGAACTGCAACGTGGTCTATGCTATCGAGTTATATATCAAGCAACTTGTCCTTAATAACCACACTATGAGGTAGGTTCAACCAGTTTGAACTTGTTGGGACATAGCATATGAAGTTGTGTGATGAGTCCATATCACGGGTCTATTATGGTGAAAAAAGTGAAGACATGTAATGATAGTTATTATGTTAACATTACTAGAAACATTTTCGAAATTATCCATGCTATCAAGATGTCAAAATTCCGGGCATTAGGTGTCAATACTCGTAGCTAATAGATAATAATAATAATATAAAAAAATCACAACTTTATTCTTGAAATATGATTGTTACACATTGGTAACCTATTTCATGAGTTACTATCACCCAAAGATTGCAAAACAAACTTAAAATATAAATTAAACCAACATGAGAATCCAACTAAGGGTTTCTCGACAAAATCATGCCATAACTTGGCATTTTGAAACCCAAATTTGAATCCATCATAAGTAATACAATGCAAACTGAGATGGATTTTCAATGCATGTTTGCATGCTACAATTATTCTCTGTCTAGATATCATTTTTTAAATGGAACCATTAGTCAAGCCCACAGTCCTTTTTATGTGAAAAATTTCAGCTCTATTTGAGCTCTTTTTTGCTCCACCACCTCCATAAACCCGTGTTACACGGGGTCTCGCTCCCCCACCTAGGGGTCTAGATTCCTCGCCCCCTCGCGCTCCGGGGTCTTGGGGACTTCTAGGGGATGTTTCCCTCACGCCCCCTCACGTCCCCTCACCGCCCCTTTTAGTTTATGGTTTCGTGTTAAAATTTGATGTGCCACTTAGCATATTTAAGAATCCAAGTGATTCTGATTCAGATGGTGACATGGTTGATCTTGATATATTCGTGCAGAAGTTGGATGCAGAGACTAGTGGGGCATTAACTTGAGCATTTATGCTCATTTATCAGTATGATGATATCATTTGATATTCATATGTTATGTTTTATGTTTTATGTTTGAGACATAACTTATTTGCGTTTAAGTTTTATGTTTCAGACTTGAGTTGTAAACTTCAGTTTAAACTCTATTTTGAATCTTGATATAATATGTCATATGATATCTTAAACTTTTTTTTCATTGTACATTGTTAGTAGTTACATTAATGATTATATAGTTACAAACTTACAAACTTACATGCATGATTGTATGATGTATGTTTTAACTTTTAACTTTTAAATTTGTTTCAATTATATGATTCATCATTCATCGATTTGTAATTTTATCATTTATGATTTATCTTTCATGATGCAAGTGTATGATGAATGTATATACATTCCTTGCAAAAATATAGTTACATTATAAATATTAAATTTTATAATTTTTATGACCCCGACGTCCCCCCACGTTTCCTGAAAATTGGTAGGGAGCTTTTGCATAGGCCGCTCCCGCGCTCCCTCGCCCCCTCGCTCCCACCTCCGGGGGACTTGGTGGAACATTGCCATAAACATATGCAAACATATATCATGATCTTGGAATTCCATTACATATGTATGTGCCAATGTTCCATAATCTTGCCCCATCATCAATTTAAGAAATTTCCATTGACTATCAAATTATGGAGGGGGGGAACTTTTTGCTGCAACATTTGGCTCAAAATCAGGGACCATCTTCGTATGAGGTGAATGAGAACTATAGATATTTGAAGAAGTAGATTAGTGCCTTTTCCTCTGGCCATGGAGTCATATACAGTCATCCATCACAAAAATTTGTCTATGTTCATTCTCACCTTGAAAGTTGCAAAAAATCATGCCCTAATTGAAACGACACTAAATTTGAAAGATATAATAAAAATGCAAGCTAGAAGTGCCCTATTAATACAAAAGGAAAACCTTCCTACCTACCCTAACTGAGATAAATTTTGATTGAATAGGAAACATGATATTTCCTATGGAGTTGATCCAACAACTTGTTAAATGTATGGGACTAAATCATGCATTTGATTTCCGGGGAAACATGCGCATGAAGAGAAAAAGTGCAGAATTAATGGAAAATCCATACATGCCACTTATAAAAACTACACCGAAAGGTCAAAAAATACTTAAGGCCTTAACTTAATTTGAATCAAAAAATGACAAAACAGGATTAGTGAAAACACGAGAGTGGTGTGGGTGAACAACATAAATAAAAAGTGAAGATACCTTTTCCCAAGATGCCTTTGTCACCGTTGTATGAAAACATGTTTTCCTTTCCCTTTATACATGCAAGTGAATGCATTATAGGTATGGTGTTTTCCCAGAATAGGAGAAGCCTACTTAAATATATCATTCATGGATTGAATGTTTGGGTGCCTTAATGTGCAATGACATGTTTCCAGGACTGAATTTAATGCAAGGCATATTTGAAACTCTAACTCTGTCTTCCGGTGTCTTATTAGAAATTATTTCAGTTTTCATTTTGTGTTTTCAAGTTAGATATTGTTTTCAAGTTTTTACATTTATAATTTTATTGCAATGTAGCAGACTGATCAGAGCAGTGCAGGAACAACCCCGAGACAGGATGATCGCGGAAAGAGGCCAGCGGAAGAACATGTAAAGTGCCAGCATTGCTCTATCTTCAGGTATTTTAGTTATTTACATAATTGAAATAATATTAATTTTGTTCAAATATGCAGACACCTAGCCATGGTACGCCTGATGATTCCCTCTTTGAGAAAGAGCTTTTTTCATCCCTATCTCCAGTGTTGTTGTTGCAAAAAAAGGCACGAGATGCAACGTCGGAATTTAATGCTTTGATAGATGCGCCTCAAACACCTGAAACAGAAGAGAGGATACAACATCTTGTGAGGCAGCTAAATAGATATCAGGTAATAATAAAAAGTCAAAAGGATATTTTTTTTGTTCTGCATGAGATGAATTGTGATAGTTTGATTTTTAATTTTTACATTGACTAAACTAACAAAAAGTTCTTTTGTATGTAGCGTTTTATGGCACTTGCTGAATCCGGTGTTGGTGGTAGTGGGACACAAGGGCAAGAGATTGCCCAACAACCCTCTCGTACACCTTCTACTCCTTTAGGTGCCAGCCAAGAAACACACCCTGCCCAAGCAGACACCCAGCCAACCGCTGAACGTGTTGGCAATGATGAGACTGATATGGCCAACTACATTATTGCGTTTCCTGGAGCTACACGTGTCAGCTCCACAGGGACCATTAATGGCACGTTTTTGGTGAACGATGAAGGTGTCCCTATAAAGCATGTACAACTCCCAAGTAAATTTTAATATTTTAACTATTTCATGTACTTTATCTAAAACATATTTATCATGATTTTTATTTTTAAATTAATGATAATATCTTCTTTTTCTTTTGGTTTTATTCTGTGCAGGAAACAATGAGTTCTACAGGATTCTGGAGAGCCATGCGTTGGTAATTTTTGGCCCAACCATACGTACAGGGTGGAATTCCCAGAATTCCAACCTGAGAAAAGAACTTCTAGATTATCTAGAAGCCCTTTTTGGGGTCGGCACATTTGACAGAAAAGCGGTGGCTCAGGTAGCCGGCAAATATTTGAAATATACCAGGGACACCTATAGGACGCAATTGCAATTTAACCCTAGATATGAGCGTCCTCTCGCAGTTTCAGCGAGTGAGTGGAGAGCACTCATCCATGACGGAAAAGAGAAAAGGGCAAAGAAAGAAGGAAAAATGCCAACTGGACCCGCAAGGTAAATTACAACTTTAATTCAATAGCTTTAATTTTCTTTATGTCTAAAATAAAAGTGTGCTACGTCATATCGGACTTCAATATTTTGATGCTAGGTTGCCTGACACCTCAAAGGAAACCAAAGCTAGGATTGAGAAAAAGGGCCATCACAAGCTCGGCCAGGGTGGCTACTTGAAATTAGCTGCAAGAATTGTAATTAAGTAGCTAAACATCTTATAATTAATTGTATAGCCTTCCAACGTTTTTGTAATCCTATCAGATATGATTAAAAATACACAATCATATATAATGTAGGGTGATGACTTTGGAACAATAACTACAGAGGAAGATAAAAATATTGCTTTCCGTTTTGGCTATCAAGCTGTAGTTGAACGTCGCAGAAGCTTGGGGCGGGTCCCAAGATCTACAATGCCTGATAAGGTAAAACATTAACCTTTCAATATTTTTGTTTTCGTCCATAAATTTAATGTCTAACAACTTTGTTTAAATCAGGGGAGAAACACTACCGACGAGGTAAATAACCCAGTTTTAGAGCCAGATGTAGATGATCCTCTCATGCAACCTGATCATTGTAGTGGGGACCAGGCCGACAATGCTGCTATTAGTGAGGGCCGTGACGGTAATTAATTTCCACTTATAATTTTTTCTAATTATACCTTGATGGTTATCCTTATAACATTTTTTGTTTAAATGACAGAGAATGTTTCCCTTGAGGATCTTACCACCAGAGAGGAAGACAGGGCAACAGTCCCAACGGCGACAACTGGTGCACCAGGTAAATAATCTCATTGCAATTTTTTTTATTAATATTACCGAATTAGTTCAATGATATTTAAAAACTGATAATTAAAATTTAATATTATCTGTTTTTGGAGGCGATGCCCCGTCACTGGATGAGACCAGACATCGTGACAATGCAACTAGGTCAGCGGCGACAACTGGTGCACCAGGTAAATAATCTCATTACAATTTTTTTTATTAATATTACCGAACTAGTTCAATGATATTTAAAAACTGACAATTAAAATTTAATATTATCTGTTTTTGTAGGCGATGCCCCGTCACTGGATGAGCCCGGACATCGTGAATACGCAACTAGGTCAGCAGTGCGGGTTGAAAGGCACGAAACAGGAGCAGAGCACGATGATATTGATGATGTAATTAGGAGCTTTAAAAATAGGAAGAAGAAAAAGAAAATTTGACAATGTAAAATATTGTATTATTATAAAACAAACGTTACCATACTTGGAACGTTTTTTGCGTTATATAAAAAACTCATTTATCATACTATTTTTATGTCAAGCATTAATTGCAATGTTTCCTTGTGTACTTTTTGTTGAATTGTTTTTTTACTAGTTATTGAATATTTTTTTTTATGCTCATGAAAGTAAAAAATGAAATATAGATTGGGTATTAGGGAATTGAGAGTGATGTGAGGGGGGGGGGAGGGGCCATAAGAGCTTCCACCTTCACGTGGTTGGCCCTGTTTAGTAGAGAATAATTTATTGGAGCGATTTAATCTTGGAGCAAACCTCCCTTGATCTAGCGTAGCAACAAAAAAGTCATTGTTGACTTAGTTGCTACTCTTTCAGATCGTGGGAGGCTTGTTCCAAGTTCATGCGACTCCAATAAATTTTTCTTGAAACGAAGAGGAGCTTATTCAAGTATGTTTTGACATTTTCAACATATGTTCTAACATTATCATAAGAATGCATCTTAGAGTAAAAAATACTACATCAATTACTTGTATTTATTGTATAGATAATGATGGATTTTGATTGACTTAGCAGTGCAGGTACAAATCCTCTTGCATCATGAGCAATACAACTTGTCAACCAGGGTCATGTCTAGGATATTTTTGCTTGTGCGCTTGACCAGGTTCGTAATGTCACATTTTGTAAGTTCCTTTACGGTTCATAATTCAATATTAAGCTTGTTCATGATTATTATCTAGGTTTTTTGTATGTGTTTTTTCATCTATTTGATTGTAAGCAACTCTGCATGTTTTCTGTTGTTCACTATGATTTCTCCCATTACCACTCCCAGGATGAATCCGACTTTATTGTTACATAGGTTACTTTATTGTTACTATGATTTCTCCATTTACGATTTCATAGGTTACATCATGTAAAGTTGTCAATCTCGGGTTGGTGATGAGCTTTAGTTCTCCAGATTTGGGGCTTTTCTGATATTTTCTCCCTCATGTCATTCCTGCATCACCTCGTTGTTTGAGCATGCCAATTTTCTACCACTTGTACCAATTGGCACATGTCAATCTCTGAGTGGTGCCACATTTCACCTATTTTCAGTGAGAGTTTAGGGTTTCTCTAACATAGCTTCGGAAATCCGATTCAGTGCCTGCTTGAATATTGTCACATAATACTTATGGTTTGGATTGATGAGCATGTTCTGAATGGTTGGTTGATTCATAAGAACCACCCATAAATCTCCCTTCCTCTAACACACAGAAAATAAAAATTTCTTTGACGGGAGACAGAGTTTCAATACTTTGAAAACAAACTTCTATTCCCTTCAATAACTCAAAAAAAAACTATTACACTACTTCCTCACTGAGAGGGATTACAAAATTATGACTGCTACAAAACGCGGTGCATAAAACCAACTCACTGTCTGTTCAAAACAAACATACTCTGTCTCTAAAACACTCTGCTGTGTTTTTCCCTTTCGCACTGCTGTGCATACACACTTAAAAAGTTACACTCGGTTTTTCACTTTTTACACACTGCTATGTAATAAAAAATTTACGTACTGTCTATAAAAAAAACTACCAAGCTTTTTCGACCTTTTTATTTTTATATGCCGGAACATATAAAACATATTATAATAAACCCTCTTTTAAAAAAATAAAATTAAAACTAAATTCTATGGCCCACCTTTCATTTCGCATATGATATATATATAACATATGTTTAAAACATATGTATATATTAAAGCATACATAAAATTAAACTATCAAAACATTAAAGAACCCTTTTTGTCGGACTTCAAAAGTCTGAATAGATTGAATTTCAAACCAAATTCGCGTTCCAAAATGGGATGCTGACGTCTGCCTAATTTTAACTCGAATTCTCAATCCAATGTGCCCTATAAAAAATTCGGGTCCGGTTTTCAGGTTTTCGGATTCCCTTCAATTTCATGCGATCCAATATTAATGCTCCACGTGTCCTCCTTTTGAATTTACAAAACTGTCGGGTAAATTTCTGTTTGTTTAATTTCTGGTTGGTGAATTGCGTTAATGCTGGCTGTTGTGTTTAAATACAATCCTGTACGGAAATATGGCTGTGGCCGTCTACAAAAAAAACTTGCAGGAATTTTAAATGCTGAATTAAATTTCTGGATGGCATGCAAGCAACCTCCAAAAAAAAATGTTGTTGCTGCATCCGTCCTTCTGCTGCAGCAGTTGAAGTTAAAATTCAACAGCACGGGGTTTAATAAGTGAGGGTGTAAAGGTAACTTTTTGTCGATAGTACTGGATTAAGATCATCTATTCATTTTTGTAGGGTCTTATGGTGTTTGGTTTTTTAGTTTTGGGTTGGGCTTATTGAGTCTAAGATAGTTTTGAGTGAAAAAATTGCTATCAGGTATTAAAAAATTTTGGTTCTTTTGTCAAAATTTATGAGCTTGTTAGGAAATACAAAACTGACAATGGTTGTATCTTAAATTTGTGGAAAATAATTTGAAATGAAACCTTTTTGTTTAGGTTGTTGCGGCAGTGAAAACCCTGTTCAAATTACTATGGGCATTGACAAGACAATAAAGGCCCTTGTTTCGGAACTCAAAATTTTGTCAAAGGAGGTAAACGCTTGCCTTTTGAGTAGGCTGGTTTTCCTTTTTGCTGATGGTTTGGTGTATCTAATTGAATTAGTTGCCTAAGGTATTTTTGGTTGCAAACTCCTTTTCATTTTTCATACGGTATTGGCCTTGTGGAATACATTTGATTGTGTGGTCTTGTTAGATCTACAACATTTGTAGTTGTTTAGTCTTATGGCCGAGGTGCACTTTTATTATGGAAATAGTTGATGCAATATTGTCATTTAATCCTTACTGCAGGGTAGCATGTTGAGAAGTTTTTGTGAAACATTTGGTATTCAAAATGACACTTGATCCTATACAGCATCATGCACTTGACTTCAAAATTTATATTCAAAGTGTGCCAGACAATTCTTGCAAAATTTCAAATATTTAGGTTGTTTAATACCATTATCTTTTTCATGTATTGGATGCTGAAAATGTGAAAAAGACTTTGGTATGAAACCAACTGGTGAATAATTTCCAGCACAACAACCACTTCCAAGACATGATTTAGAAGTAGAACAAATGTGCTTATGAAGCATAGAAAGATATCCTTGTTGCATTGTCAATGTTTGGCTAGGGTTATTTTTGGAGAAAATAACTCCTTATTCCTAGAATAGTGATCTTCAATACAAGTAAATGCCAGAGAAGAGAGATCATCGTGTGACGCAACAAAACTGAAATTGGACCCCCAAGGAGAGCTGGTGTGTCTACAATCGCTCTGTCGGCATTTTCCCTTGGTGTACCCCGTTCTTTTCCTCCAGCCTGAGTCTTAATTGACTTCTTCTTTCTTCGGGTTTATTTATCAAATTCGTAGAATTTGATAAATAAATACTATCCACAATGGTTGGACTTTAATTTATATTCCCGACTTTATATTATCTCCAATTCTTATAACCAATGTTTAACTTTCAACACTTTGTATTTATACTCCATGTTTCTTTTTAAATAAATAACTTGTAATGAACTTTCGGCTCTATATTTCACCACCCAGCCTTACAACAATCACGCTCCAAACTTATGCTAATTATCCACCAATCGTTTAATTAAACAATTTCATTATACTCTGGCCCCACCTATATATATCAATAACCAATCAAACACTCGTATCGTACCTGGCTATCCTCCGCACACCTTATTTAACCTCCGGGCAAGTTCAACGTGCGACCACCGTCCGATGGCCCTTCTCCAAATCAACGACTCTTGGCAATTTCGCTCGGCTTCCAACGTCGGGCTTTAACGTGCGATGGCGTGGGTTAAACGGTTGTTTTCCGGGGTCACTTTGCCACGTGTCGCATTCCCTATGGAATCGCTCGCGAATAGGAAATACCGCCTACTCCGCAAAAGCGGTGCGATATGGGCAACCCACTTTTGTGATTCCACTCGTGGTTTTGGTAGAGGGCTTGACCACGGGTGCATGTCTGGTTCCGCTATCCTTTTGTTTGTTAACTCATGTCCAATCCTCGGGTCAGGTTCCAAAAGCACAACAATTTTGTCTCTTTATTAAGCGGGATTTTAATATGTGTATTATCAAAGAAAACCAACACAAATTTTATAAGAAAATTGTTCAAAAGTCGAGCCCGCCGGACTTCAAACGGCTATAAACCATAATTCAAACCAAATTCGCGTTCCAAAATAGCCTGCTGACGTCGGCCAATTTTGTGACGCGAATTTCTTATCAAATTCGCCCTAATATTTTACGGGTCCGGATTTCCACTGCGCGAGCGGCCCAAACAAAGATCCGCTCCAATCAATTTTTGCCACGTGTCCTCGATAAAAACTTGCCCTGCTCCCGGCTGCGGGTGCATTCGATGGCGTTTAAGGTGATGGGACATGGATATGGCGATTTCATATCATTCGCATTAACATTTAACGCTGTTCAATTAAATTTTCACATCAAATCTACATTAATTAATTTTTAACACTGTTCAAGATCGGACCTCCACTCCTCTGAGCGATTCCGCACGCTCCAATTTGATCCGGCCTTCGGCTCTCATTATTAATGATCAGAGATTCATTATGACGGGTGTCCTTTGATTGCATTGCAGACGGGTCGACATACAAAATGGCATTTAGCCATGGTTTTTCAGACAAGCCGGTTGCTGGATTACACTGCCTGGTAACTGTGACGATAAGGAGAAGTGGCCAGCGGAACTTCTGCCTAGACTTTGCTGCATATTTCCATTTCTCTCGGTTATGTCTCTGTCTGTCTTCCTCTGTTAATTGGAATTCTGCTTCTTCGTCTCTTGTGCCCACTGCGCCTGAGATTGCACCCATGCCTCGCGTGCGTCATAGGATGCGTTGCCGCAGGGGGAGCACTAGAGGTCAATCCCGGCGCGCTCCCTCCAGCACCTCAACAGAGATGACTTCCGGCCAGTCCAGTGATTATTACTTGGGTCGATATCCAAATACTAGGAGTGGGCGGGGTCGGCTTGTAGCATCTGGCCACCGTATGGATTCCCCTGCTCCTGGCTTCCCCACCGCTAGTTCACCTTCTCCCACGACGCGCACTGCGCAATTTTCCTTTTATTGCACTCTCAACCGCCCGCGAATCACAGCTGTAGTCACTGTGGTCTTCCGCGAGGAGGCCCAAACGGAGGAAGAATGCACCCGTCCGGCAGGTCTGAGCTCGGAAAAATCCGGCCAGCATTCGGGCCTTCAGGAGGGGAGCCGTGGCATGCATGTGGAGGTAGCACCTAGCGATCCTGGACCTTCCGAAGGATGGTGCCGAATCGTGGAGGAACCAATGGAGGAGTAGTTTGGTTAATTTGTTTTTCTTGCTTAGCAGGCCCACTTAATTGGGCTGCTTTTAGATTATTTTACTGTGCTGGACCTTTGTAATATTTTTGAATTCTGTAAATTAAACGTTCAAGACTGGTTTCCCCGTATGAGGGCGGTCTTCTTAATTTTTTGATTTTTTGATGACAAATTTGCCATGAGTATGGCCAGGCAATGTTTTTGACTTCGGTGTAATTTTATTCGCAATGTTAATAGATTAACTTTACTTACAATTCTCACATGATTAGCGTTTTTCTTGATCTGTTCAAGGATTTTGGGTACTTTAATTTGTATTTAGCACAATGGACGTCGGTACTCTATCTGTTGCTTTACTGTTCTACATACTACTATTTCACTTTCTTATAGATGCCTCGGGCATATTTGAATGCTTTCTCAGATTGTCGATAATCTCCATGTGGACCGTTCTTGGATTTTATATCATGTCCCTATATGTGACATGGGGTATTTTTCTATCATTGTCTGGGGTGGGACTTCCACTTTTCTGGATGGATATTTGGGTTCCAATCTTCAGATGTGAAAATGTAATGACTTCATGGACTGTTTTACTTCATATAATATATTCAAAATAGCATTTTTTCTCTTCTGAAAAAAAAATGATTAATGTTTATCATTATGCCTTCAAAACTAGCGATGCTGGTCTATGTTGTTGGTTTATTGATATGGTCTGATGGTCTTTTTATATTTTGGACATATCACACTCCTCACATGATTAGCGTTTTTCTCTGTTCAAGGATTTTGCGTACTTTAATTTGTATTTGGAACAATGGACATCGGTACATAATCTATCTGTTGCTTTACTATTCTACATACTGCTATTTCACTTTCTTATAGATGCCTCGGGCATATTTGGATGCTTTCTCAGATTGTCGATAATCTCCATGTGGACCATTACTGGGTTTTATATCAAGTCGTTGTATGTGACATGGGGTATTTTTCTATCATTGTCTGGGGTGGGACTTCCACTTTTCTGGATGGATATTTGGGTTCCAATCTTAAGATGTGAAAATGTAATGACTTCATGGACTGTTTTACTTCATACAATATATTGAAAACATCGTTTTTTTCTCTTGTGAAAAAAAAAATGATTAATGTTTATCACTCTGCCTTCAAAACTAGCGATGCTGGTCTATGTTGCTGGTTTATTGATATGGTCTGATGGTCTTTTTATATTTTGGACATATCACACTCCTCACATGATTAACGTTTTTCTCTGTTCAAGGATTTTGGGTACTTTAATTTGTATTTGGAACAATGGGCGTCGGTACTCTATCTGTTGCTTTACTATTCTACATACTGCTATTTCACTTTCTTATAGATGCCTCGGGCATATTTGGATGCTTTCTCGGATTGTCGATAATCTCCATGTGGACCGTTACTGGGTTTTATATCATGTCCCTGTATGTGACATGGGGTATTTTTCTATCATTGTCTGGGGTGGGACTTCCACTTTTCTGGATGGATATTTGGGTTCCAATCTTCGGATGTGAAATTGTAATGACTTCATGGACTGTTTTACTTCATATAATATATTCAAAACAACGTTTTTTCTCTTGTGAAAAAAAAAAAGATTAATGTTTATCACTCTGCCTTCAAAACTAGCGATGCTGGTCTATGTTGCTGGTTTATTGATATGGTCTGATGGTCTTTTTATATTTTGGACATATCACACTCCTCACATGATTATGATTGGCGTTTTTCTCTGTTGCAGGGTTTTGGGTACTTTAATTTGTATTTGGAACAATGGACGTCGGTACTCTATCTGTTGCTTTACTATTCTACATACTGCTATTTCACTTTCATGGAGTGTTTTACTTCATATACTGCTATTTCACTTTCATGGACTGTTTTACTTCACTGTTGTAGGGTCTTGGGTACTTTAATTTGTATTTGGAACAATGGACGTCGGTACTCTATCTGTTGCTTTACTATTCTACATACTGCTATTTCACTTTCATGAACTGTTTTACTTCACTGTTGTAGGGTTTTGGGTACTTTAATTTGTATTTGGAACAATGGACGTCGGTACTCTATCTGTTGCTTTACTATTCTACATACTGCTATTTCACTTTCATGAACTGTTTTACTTCATATAATATCTTCACTTTCATGGACTATTTTACTTCATATAATATCTTCACTTTCATGGACTGTTTTACTTCATATAATATCTTCACTTTCATGGACTGTTTTACTTCACTGTTGTTGGGTTTTGGGTACTTTAATTTGTATTTGGAACAATGGACGTCGGTACTCTATCTGTTGCTTTACTATTCTACATACTGCTATTTCACTTTCATGGACTGTTTTACTTCATATAATATCTTCAAAACAACGTTTCTCGTTACTTCACTGTTGTAGGGTTTTGGGTACTTTAATTTGTATTTGGAACAATGGACGTCGGTACTCTATCCGTTGCTTTACTATTCTACATACTGCTATTTCACTTTCATGGACTGTTTTACTTCATATAATATCTTCAAAACAACGTTTCTCGTCTTTTAAAATTTTAATTTTTTTTTAAAAAATTGAACCCTCCGTCGGTCTACCGACGCCTTGTAGACGTCGGAACTGCGACAACCCAGCAACGTCGGAAGAGAGACAGTATGAAAACGTCGGAAGAGCGACGTTCCAAACGTCGAACCACATATCGTCGGAATTACGACATCTTCCAGACGTCGGAAGAGTGACGTCCGAAACGTCGGACCACGTTTAGTCGGAATTGCGACAGTTTACAAGCGTCGGAAGAGCGACGCCAAAACGTCGGACCACGTTTAGTCGGAACTGCGACGGTTTTTAAGCGTCGGAAGAACGACGTCCAAAACGTCGAACCACATTTCACCGGAAGTGCGACAGTTTACAAACGTCGGAGGCGCGACGGTTTGTGAGACGTCGGAAGAGTGACGCCTGTTCGGAACGACGGAAGAAGTGTCGATAGTGCGACACTTTTTACTTGCGTCGGAACGGCGACGGCATGACAAACCATGGTTTGTCCGCCCCCGAACTGTCGCTCTTGCGACGAATATGTGTCGGAATAGCGACGAATTGGCCGTCGGAATTTCCGCCAAATTCTCTAGTGAATGTCAGACTCATACTAGTGAACCCACAGGAACTACCTCGACTACGCCCTTGCTCCCCTTCATGGCAGGCCTCAGCCTCCCTGATTTGGACCGGTTGACAAATGACCCTATACACCATGATGCTAGTTGGCTTGCCATGCCGACAAAGCTCCCTTCCCATATCCCAAAGTTTGAAGGCCTTGCTGGAGAAGATCCTTCAAATCATGTTCGATCTTTCCACATGTGGTGTTCATCTACCTCCATTACCGATGACTCTGTCCGTCTTCGGTTGTTCCAACGAACGCTTATAGGCGCGGCTTCTAAGTGGTATGTTGATCAGCCCACTTCCTCTCATACCACCTTTGCGACTCTTGCCCGGGCTTTTTTATCTTACTTCCAGCTTCCCCTTCGTTATGACACTGGTATCGAACTTTTGACTTCTTTCTGTCAATCATCTGCGACCCGCCTATCCGATCATGTCCAGGAATGGTGGAGAAGAAAGAGCCTATGTTAATCCCCTACCTTCGAAGACCGTGTCTACATGGACTGGTTCCTTAGATCTCTCTTGCCTCCTATCGGGAAAGATGTCGCATCGCATTTCCCCCAAACCGAAGAAGCCGCCCTCCAACTGGCGTTAAAATATGACTTGATCTACGCCCAGACAGGTTATGTTTATACCGTTCTACCTGATCTCCCCAGACTCGGTGGTGTCAACGTACCGGGGGCACCTCATGTCGCCGACGGTATCGTTGGAACTCTCTCTCATCCATATGCCCAACCTCCCATGGGTTATGGTTTTCCTAGGGGAGGGGGCAACACCTCCCGCACTTGTTCCCCTCCTGGTTGCACGTATCCAGGATACAACATGCCTCCTCTCTTGGCCCAACCTCCTGGTCACCATACTGTTACCCAACCCCCTTATTATTCGTATCCGCAGTTTAGTGCTCCAGCTCCTCCAGCATCAGCACCTCCGCCTCCCTGGCCTTCTCAACCCCTGCAACAGCAGTCACCGCCCCCTCAAGAGCAGGTGGATGCCCAACAGGGATCCATGGCTACCCAACCACCTCGACGTAATGTGTGGCCACTTGATCCGGATTTATGTAGGAACGCAACAGAATAAACATATAACCATAAATACAGAGATGCAAAATGAATTAACACTTCATTTCATTAATATCAAAGAATTGGAAATTTGCTACGTACGTAATGGAAATAAAAATAACTAGTGCATCGGTAGCTATCTCTAAGAAGAGATGTGGCAGCTACAGGCCTCTGAACTGAGTTACAATGAGGCTCGAGGGCCTATTTATTATTGAGAAACAATGGAGAACCCTAAACATCCAAAAACCTAACCCTAGGAGATGAAGCGCCAAAACTATGGGTCCCGTTTGGGTAAATTGGTGTTTCAACTTCCCAGGGACGTAACTTTGGCATACTATCTCCGTTTGACGCACATGATACATCATTAGAAAGCTCTATCCGAGGACTACAACTGT